>OX424573.1:106111216-106256216 GCA_949152435.1 Gastracanthus pulcherrimus
GTGGTGACTTCAAAATGATAAATATTTTAGTAGGTTTGCAGTCGGGAAACACGAGACATCCGTGTTTTCTCTGCCTTTGGAACAGTCGTTCCCGACAGGAGCACTGGGTAAAGAAAAATTGGCCACAAAGAATCCAGATGAAGGTTGGTGAACACAATGTCATTCATGAGAGTCTTGTCGACACCCGTCGAATCCTATTGCCTCCATTGCATCTCAAGCTTGGCTTTATGAAGCAATTTACTAAAGCTTTAGACAAAGAAGGCGAATGTTTCCAGTACATTGCATCCAAGTTTAAGCATTTGTCGGATGCTAAACTTAAAGAAGGCATATTTGTTGGGCCTGATATTAGAAAACTTATGAAAGACGATGATTTTGTAAAAACCATGACACCCGTACAAAAAGATGCTTGGATGAGCTTCAAAAGTGTCACAGACAATTTTTTAGGAAACTATCGAGATCCAAAGTACAAATCTATTGTATCTACGATGCTAACGAATTTCCAAAAATTAGGGTGCCTGATGAGTATGAAATTGCACTTTTTGTTTTCTCATTTAGACTACTTTCCTGAGAATAATGGCGCATTCAGCGAAGAAATGGGTGAACGCTTTCATCAGGATTTCAAACAAAAGGAGCGGCATTTTCAAGGTAGGTGGGATGAGCGGATGATGGCGGACTACTGCTGGTCTCTGCATAGACATAACGTATCGACTGTCTATAGGCGCAAGTCATATAAACGATCGTTTCAGGAGCAGCGACAACGTTTTCATAAGAAGTCAAAGTGAGGTTCTTTATGTAAGACTAGCTGCTATATTACATCCGTCATTTTGTAACATATTGGGTGGGTCAGTAGGTATTCTGTACTTGGAATATTTGACTGCAGATTCGAGCTCGGAGAATCGGGAAACTTCCAAGTGACGACTTAAAAGACCATTTCCAAGATTTTGGTCAACTATGGCTATGGCCCTTGGCAACGATAGTCGCGATATTTGATCCTCCATTTTGAATTTGGAAATTCTGACTCCAGATTTGAGATCAGCGACCCCGAAAACCCGCGCGTAACCGATCTCCAGAGCTTGTCCAGTGTTTTTGGTGACTTACTATGGATCGTGGTAATCATAACCGCCATTTTGGATCCGCCATTTTGAATTCGGAAATTCTGACTCCAGATTTGAGATCAGCGACCCCGAATACCCCCGCGTAACCGATCTCCAGAGCTTTTACAGTGTTTTTGGTGACTTACTATGGATCGTGGTAATCATAACCGCCATTTTGGATCCGGCATTTTGAATTCGGAAATTCTGACTCCAGATTTGAGATCAGCGACCCTGAAAACCCCCGAGTAACCGATCTCCAGAGCTTTTCCGGGATTTTATGTGACTTACTACGGATCGTGGTAATCATAGCCGCCATATTGGATCCGCCATTTTGAATTCGGAGATTCTGACTCCAGATTTGTGATCAGTGACCCCAAAAACTACCAGGTATGCATTTGCAAGCGGTTTGACAGCAATATCAGGAAGAGTTTGTTTATCCGAGTATAAACGGAACTATGGGATAGGATGTCTAGTAGATAAGAAACACTGATACATTACAGATTGAAAGCGATATATCTCGAGAAGGAAAAGTCGAATCGAAACAAGCAAAAATGAATTTTGAAGGGCAAGACTATTTGTATTAAAAAATCAGTTAGCGGCATAACATCCAAAAACGGTGATTTTTGCACTTTTAGGTTAGGATATCTCGAAAACCTGAGGTGATAGAGCAATTCTGAGGCCGGATTTGGATTCAGCGTGCCAAAAACCTTCGGAAAAGTATGGTCTGGTCTCTGGGTTATTGGTTCAGGAAAATTTTGTCGGCCTGTGTAATTTAGCTAAAATACGTAAATTGACGATATCTCAAAAACAGGAGCCGATCGGATTTCGATTCGAATGGATTTGAGATGTACATTCATGCCTGAATACCGCCCCGCAACCCGATTTTATCGTCATTTTGGTCAAATCTATCGCTCCTTCCTGCCCATCGTGATATGTGTAATACAACAAAACTTCAAGGCCATGCTTGAAGCATCCAATTTGATGGTTCTCACGAAGGAATCTGGTGATCCAATAAATGGTTAAACCGATTGCTTTTCGTTAATCTTATGTACAAAGCAGAATCCTGCCTGTTTTTTAGGAAGGTGTAAAAAATGTGATAATTTTTTAAGATTTGAAAAATAGGTATTTTCTGTACTATACGAAAATAAGATTGAAGAATTAATTTTCAGTGTCTGGCAGTCAACAGATAAATGTACATTAAAAAAAGAATGTCTTTCGGTGGATGGCTTTATTTCCGAATTGGCTTTAAGTTTAAAAAAACTCATACCACATCATTTTATCGCAAAAAACAATCAAAACATATAAAAGATCTAAAAAACAATTTACAGAAGAACAAAGGGCTTCTGGAAATGGATTATTCTGAAAATTTTGCTTACATAGTTCAGAATGCTGCTCAACAATTTCATTTTAACAATGCTTAGTGTACAATACATGTTGCAGTACTATATTACAGAGAAGATAATGAAATAAGGCATTGTAGTTTAAGAGCACTTTCTGAATGTACTACTCATGATATATATATCAACCGGAACACCGCCCTGCCTAAAATTTTATTGACCTAAAAATTTTTAAAAATATGGAAAATTTAGTATTTTTACTCCAGGCTTACTCCAGGTAGGAACAATAGTGGACCTCGGCACGCGTCGCGTGCTGCGCAAGCTAGCACACAACAGCAGCTCGGCCGACGGTTCATTAGCCACGGACAATTATTATTAACAATTGTCCCACCTGTTACAGATGGCGCCCTTCCGATATTACTCACGCAGTTAATTAATAATTAACGAAAAATATTTAAACAATTTTAAGAAGTATTAATTAATAAAAAAAATTGTTAAACCACTTGTAAAATTTCATTTGAACGTGTAAGCAGGCCAAGCATACGTACGCGAATCGAACGAAAAAGCGGAACACCGAATTGTGCAAAAATGTGTGCGAGATAGGTGAGTAGAGAGTGCGAATAGACAAATATTAAATAAGATTATTTTTGCTCTGACTAAAATATCGGAAATAGTTTAATAATAATTAGTTAACAATTTTCGATTATAACTAATGATCAGGCCAAGCAAAAGCGAAATAATTATTTAAGACGAGTCAAAGCAAAAATAACTAATCACGGCAGAGAAGTGTGTGTGGAAAATTGTAGAGTAGCGCGGCGAACAGTACGATTAGCCGGCTCAACAGCAAGTGTACGAGAACTGGGCCGTACGTACGCGGCACAGAAGCCACGCTTCAACAATAATTTTTTTTAATTTCTTTTTCAAGATTAACTTCAGAGAGAAATTATTGTTTATTAACTATTAATAAACAATAATTGCAAAAATCATTTTTTTTATTTTTAATACTAATTTGAGTGCATTTTTGGGAATATAGTAATTAATTGGGAAAAATAAAAAGAGAAAATTTTTTTCCGGGGCAAGATCTGAAGCAATAAAATTACAAATTCTGAAGGCGGACAAATTTCCCCAAAAACTTTTCGCCGAAAAATCGGGATTCAAACCGGGAGATCTCGAGCCAGGTAGGGTTACCAGGCTGAAGCGAGATTCGAACCGGGAGACTCGAGGCGGCTTGGGTTGCCAAGCCGAACCGAGATCCGAACCGGAAATCTGGAGCCGGGTAAGGTTACCGGGCTGAACCGTAATTCGAACCGGAGATCGCGGACAAATTCGGGTTACCGAACTAAACGAAAATTATAATTTGTCGGGTTTTTAACTTGATGGTAACCATGAAGTCTTGGAATTTGAAGATTTTTAATTTGTTTTTCGATTTTTTTTTAATTTCCATATTTTCTGAATTTTTTAAATTTTAATTTTTTTTTGGATTTTATTTTGAAGGGTATATATTTTCTAAGCTTTTAAATTTTTGAAGTTTTAAATTTTCAGCTGTTTCGATTTTTTTTTGGATTTTGGAAATTTCTGGACATTTGGATTTTCGAATTTTTGGAAAATTTTTTGGGTTTATTTTTTAGGGTTTCGGATTCTTTCGGGATTTTTGAGGCTTTAAATTTTCAGTTTTTTGAAATTTTTGATTTTTTAAAATATTTAAATTTTTGAATTTTTGAATTTTTGAGGATTTTTCGATGTTTTTTAAGTTTTCAAACCCTTTTAAACTTGTTTTCTGAGATTTTCGAATTCTCAGTGGTTTGAATTTTTGACGGTTCGAATGTCCAAGGTTTTTGGAATAATTCGAATTAGCAGTTTATAATTTTTTTTCTTTTTGTTTTTTCCCCAAAAACATCATAACAGAAAAATTGAGGGAAACAAAGGCTGAACTCATTTTTCGTTTCGAAGATTTTTGCGTCAAATCCCATACACACTTCTAACTTGCAAAACGAGATTTGAACCCGGTCACTCGAAGTTACCTGGTCAAAACGAAAGTTGAGAAAATCAATTAAAGTCACCGGTTTGAAGCGAGATTCGAACCCGAATACTCGCATAGATCGAAATAGGAAAAAGAAACCCGTGATTAGTTAAGAAAATAGTACAAAGACGTTCTTGCGAAACAGAACGCACCGAGAAAACCGCAACAAAGATCAGTCTGACACTCTGCTCAACCGAGAAAGATTTAATTGCGAAATTTTTCTCGGACCTTAGGTGTATAATACACTTGCACACACTTGCGAATAAAAGCGAAATCAAAAATCTCGCGTGGCGAGAAACGTATAGGTAATTGCGAGCGAAGTCAGCAACCTATAGAAGATTAGAATCCACAGCTCAACAGAGACAGCTGTAGAGACGTGGCTGACGGAACTGAGTGGTCAGCAGCTAAACGGAACACTCTCTCAGTTGAAGATGTCCACAGAGGGTAACTACTTCGCACAGGCATATCGCCTGCAGAAATGGTCGCTCGGCAACTACACAGCCAACGATTTCGTGGAACAAGACGATGAAGAGGGCGACACCATCAATGTCAGAGCGCGACGCAGGCGTCAGTTCATCGACGAAACAATACCGGCCGATATTCAAGACGGCACGCAGACAGACCAGGCAAACGCGCACAGCCTGGCAAATCTGATCACAGACACGAACGTGCTCAGAAACCTTGAACTGTCGCTTCGTGGGCCTCCAGAGGTCAACGAAACAACACCAACAACCAACGAGACAACAGCCGATGAACAAACGATGGAGTCGGCCACACAGCCACTTGAGCAGATGATTACACTAGTGTCAGCACAAGGAACCGAATTCCAAATACCAAAGGATATATCGTTCGTATTGGCAGAACTGCTCACACAGGTCAAGTTGCTTCAACAGCAAGTAGACATCCTGAAGCGAGAGCAGATTCTGTCAAGTACAAGGAACGAGGAAACCAGACGCCCGGGACATGTGAATTTCCAAGATACGTTCACAATACACGGTGACACGCATCTGGACGAAACTCGTGCTACAACGGCGCTACCTACTATGGTACGCAGCGCCTGGGAGGAGGCAGATAGTCGAAGAACGACTATAAGCGATGACCATCAGCGGCCAAGAGATCGACCAGATGTGAGTAGGAGTGGCAATCCTGGAAACACTTCAAGCCCAAGATTCGCACCAGAAAGTTTGGACGGAACGTCTAGGTTCGGTTCGAATAAAGATGTAGGGCAAATAGTAAGAAAATGGAACGTCAGGTAATCTGGCAGCAAGAACCAGAGTATTGACGCATTCCTGGCGCGGATCGAGGATTGCAACGCATTGAGCAATCTAACAGGCGATGAGCTTCTGGCAGCGCTGTCCGAACTCTTCACAGACAAAGCAGCGACCTGGCATAGGAATAACCGAACGAAGTGGCAGGCTTGGAACGACTTCACCACTTCAGCCAGGCTATGGTATGGTACAAGTCGTCAATACCGACAGAGGCTATGGAATGAAGCCAACCTAAGGACACAAGGACCAGATGAACTGGTCCGAGACTACCTCACGTGCTTCATCGGCATAATGAACAAATTATCGCCGAGGCTTGAGTATAGTCAGAAATTAGACTTGGTACACCGAAACATGCGGTAGGACCTACAGAAAAAGGTCCGCAGGTGCGAGATCACTAGCGTGGAGACACTACTGGACGCCGCCTCAGACGCCGAGCAAACGTTGGAACGAGAGAAGAGTATACGTTTGCCCCCGCCTCTGGAAGCTTCTTTGTTGACCGAGATGGTGTATAAACCCATTCAAGGGGCAAAGAAACAGAAATCGGAAGTATCTGCCATCTCGAAGGAAGGACCACAATCTTCGACATCTGATATCACGGCAATGTTTGCCAAGATGTTAGACGAGAAACTGAGCCAGTTTCGCCTAAACATGTCGGACAAAGGCGCCGTCCCCAGGAGCGAAAAGGGGGTGTGGGGACCAGCACGGACCCCAAAGCGCCTGACAAAGGGGGAAAACCGATTGGGTCGTCAACTCGAACGGGATGGGGAGCCAAAAGGTCGCAACCTCCTGGCACCCCGCCAGGAGGGAGTAAACCAAGGTTTGACCCCACGCAGCCAATTAAATGCTACGGCTGCGGAGAGATAGGGTTCATGCGGAAGCATTGCCCTAAATGCTTGGAAAACGAGCAAGAGAGCGGCTAGAAAGGACCAAAGCCACTCCTAAAGAGAAACCGGTCCCCGCAGAAACACTTCCCGTCGTAGCCGAGACTACGACAAAGGCTGTGGACGTCCAAAAGAAGCCAGGCGATTCTCGTCCAGAAGGAGAGATAACACTGGAGGAGCCTCCGAAAGAGCCTATGGTCACCGTAGCTGCTCAGGAAGTCGAAGCTACGGCAACGGCAGAGGACTTGGACGTCCAGCCACGGTCAAGCCAGCCGACTCCCGAAGGAGAGGCCGAAGCGAAGGTGTTCACCGGCTTCCAATCTTTAGTAAAAGAAGACGAGCTTGTGAGACCGTGGGGAATGAAGTACAACCCCGAAGACAAAACACGATGGTGGATGTCGATTGAAGTCACGGACTACAGGCTCAAAGCCCTATACGATCCTGGCGCATCCAGCACGGTCATGGGGGCGGTTGGACTGCAGATGGCCGGCGCACTAGGGCGAAAACTCTCCCTGAAGTGCGCAGGACGGGTGAAGCTACCAGACGCTACTTGTCGCCCACTAGTTGGCCATGTTATGCTCCCAATTACTGTGGCGGGTATAACCAAAGAAATAAGAGTATGCATAGTATCTCACTTGGACGATGCGTGTTACGTCGGTGTCAATTTCGTCAAGGAATTCAGGGCCATGCTCGACCCAGATACCGATACGATGTACTTCAAGGGTACGGGAGCTAAATTACTATGTGAACTAGCCAGCTTAGAGGTGGGAGTAGCCGCACGCTCGTCCGTTGGTGTAGCAGATGCCACGGAAAATGAGCGCAAAGAGCTGGAAGACCTTCTGGACGAGATGTTGTGAGGTCAAAGAGAGACGTGCGGATTGACGTGTGTCATAGAGCACAATATCGACGTCGGTTCCACGAGACCGATCAAACAACGATACTACCCCGTCTCTGAGAAAATCGAGCAGGAGATGCACCAATAGGTAAAGGAAATGTTGGAACAGCGCATAATAGAACCATCTAACAGCGGATGGTCGAGTCCGGTGGTTATGGTGAAGAAGAAGAACGGGACGTATAGGTTCTGCGTCGACTATAGGAAAGTAAATGCCCATACAAAATCCGATGCGTACCCACTACCGTATATGCAAGATATACTGCGGAAATTACGCAGGGCCAAGTACATATCGACGATAGACCTTAGAAGTGCGTATCACCACATACCACTAGGCGAAACTTCCAAACCCATAACGGCCTTTACAGTGCCCAAAAAAGGGCTATTTCAGTTTGTGACGCTCCCGTATGGTATATCCTACGCTGGAGCCACGTTCCAGAGATTGATGGACATGGTGATTGGTAGCGAGCTCGAGCCATACGTGCTTGCTTACCTAGACGACATCATCATAATCTCGGAGACGTTTGAAGAGCACAAGCGCATACTCAGGCTAGTATTAATGAGGTTAAAGGCTACAGGGTTAGTGATCAACAGGGAGAAATGCGTTTTCTGTATCCAGAGGTCAGATACTTGGGAGTTTTAGTGAACCGGGACGGGATCAGGCCCGACCCAGAAAAAATTGAGGTTGTCCTAAACTACTCCGCTCCCAAGGATCTGAAGCAGCTGAGACGATTCTTGGGAATGTTATCCTGGTACAGGAGGTTCATGAAAGGTTATGCCACCGTGGTAGAACCTCTAACGAGATTACTGAAGAAGAGTCAAAAGTATCAATGGCTAGAAGATCAACAGTACGCATTTGAGAGATTAAAGGCGTTGATTGCCTCGGCTCCAGTACTTCAGAGCCCTCTACCGAATAAGCAATTCGTTGTAAACACGGATGCGAGTGACACCGGGATCGGCGCGGTGCTCCTACAGGAAACGGAGGGGGGCGAGAGGGTACTGAAATTCGCCAGCCGAACCTTAAATTCGGCTGAGCGGAATTACAGCGTTCCGGAACGAGAATGTCTAGCGGTAGTATGGGCCATAGACAAGTACCGTTCGTACATTGAGGGCTACCATTTCAAGGTGGTCACCAACCACATGAGCTTGAAATTGTTATGTGACATGAAAAACCCCACAGGCCTGTTGTGCAGGTGGGCGTTACGGTTACAAGGACAGAGTTTCGAGGTAGTTCATAAAGAAGGAAAACTCAATTATGTCCCTGATGCCCTATCCCGAATGTACTAAGAGGAGGGGATGACACTAAGCTCACTCAGCTGATCAGAAGGCACCAATGACCAATGGTACCTCAAAGGGGTAAACGACACAGCTGAGAGACCGCACGAAAATCTGCGTTGGAATATCGTGGGAGAGAACCTCTACCACTATCGACCAGACGAAAGCGTCGAGAGTGTCATAGCATACGATGACGCATAGCAAATGGCTGTGCCAGCCGAACACAGGCGGGCCATACTGAGAGAAAACCACGATGATTCCACTGCTGGTCACCTCGGGCGAGATAAGACATTCGCCCGAATAAGCCAATATTATTATTGGCCGAACATGCACGCCGACGTGCAGAAGTACGTCAAAGGGTGCATGGTGTGCCAGCAGTGCAAAGTGGTGCAGAAACCTCCCATAGGAATGATGGGTAGGACGGTCGTGGAAAGACCGTGGCAGATAGTGGCTGGAGATATCATCTTGATATTTCATGATTTATTTACCCGATGGGTGGAGTGTATACCCATTCGGAAGGCCAATGCTCGGACGGTAATTAAGGAACTACACGAGCGAGTCGTCATGAGGTTTGGGACTCCCGAAATCTTCCATTTGGACAACGGCACCGACTTTAAGAACAAAGCCGTTGATGAATACCTTTGGAAGCAGGGAGTGTACCACACCACGACCCCCCCCCCCCCCCCCCATACTACCCGAGAGCGAATCCCGTGGAGAGGGAGAATAGAACCCTGAAAACGATGATTGTGTCTTATGTTCAGGAGAATCACAAAGCCTGGGTCAAACATTTACCAGAGCTGGTTTTCGCGATGAACACAGCCAGTCACAGTTCTACAGGCTACAGCCCGGCCATGCTGAACTATGGAAGACAACCGACGCCGCGTGGGACCGTAAAGCGTACGTGCGATGAGGAGACTAAAGACCGAGGATGGAAAGGCTACACGAATTGCGTCAGCAGTCAGCGTTACGCTCAGTGACTGAGCGGGCCAAGCAGGCGAAGTACTACGACGTTGGGCGCAGAGAAGAAACCTTTCTGCTTGACGACATAGTATGGAGAATGAACAGAGTACTCTCCTCGGTGGCCAAGTGCATAACGGCGAAACTAGCGCCGAAATATGCAGGTCCATACATCGTGATCGGTATCCTCGGCGCCAATTCATTTCGGTTGTTTGGTCCGAACGGGCAAGTCGAGGAACTGGTCCAAGCCGAGGATATGAAGCCCTTCGTCCCAGGGGAAGATGTAGCGGAACCTGGGCAGAAAGAAGAAAGAAGAACCCGTGAAGAGAAGGATCGCCCGGTAGGGGACTCAGAGGCGTCGGATCAATCGCCACCGCCTACCGATGGCGATGCGACGCCGACCCACGATAGCGTGCGAGATGCGACTCCAGCGGGAGCAACACTGGCGGATGACGACGGCGACCAACGAGCGAAGTCAAAGCGCGGTTGTCCGCGTAAAGCAGTATACGTCGTCAAAACGGCGAAAGCCGCAACCAAACCGAAGAAGGCACCGCGCGAAATCGAACTGACTAAGCGCCCGAGAGGTTAATCGAAGGGATCTAGTAAGAATCGTAATCAGAACTTGCCGGCACCCACCTCACTGCGTCGCACGAGAAGCAAGCGCGACATGCCCTACCAGGGCTAACATCAGAACTGTTCCCTTCTTTCAGATGGAGGCTTCCCAGGAGGACGTCGAGAAGATCGCCGCTGCTATACTCAACCTACAGCTCGGGGAAAGGGTCGAAGGGGTAGTGCAGGCCGCACTACAGGTGTTCGACCAGCAGTTGAGCGAGCTGGAGGGAGAACGGCGACGACGAGAGGAGGCCAGAGCCTCCGTATCGATAGAAGAGTTGGAGGAGGACGAAGACGAAGCGCGGACCAGGTCACCTGGAGTGCCATCTTCCCCCGGCTCGGGAGAAAGCCCGTCAACGCCGGACAGGTTCGCCATCCCATTGAAGGTGCCGACCCGGGAGGTAGCCTCCCAGACGGAACTTCGCCGCCACGCAGTGGTGGACCCACCCACTTCGCCGCCACGCAGTGGTGGACCCGACCGAGAGGTAAGTGAGGCCCAGCATGCCGTTGCGGCCCCACCAGCCGGTGATACCCCGGCACGACCCCCGTCCAACCGTGAGTTCGACCCGATCGAGATGGTATGGCAGTCCACCGAGGCAGCCGTCATTGAGGCGCGCTTTACTCCGCGCCTACCGAGCAAAGGTGGTGGAGGCGGTCGAACGATGTGATGGATTCCATCGCAGCTACCCCCAGGCCCGGGAATATTCCAGTAAGCTGGCCCAGGTGCATAAAATAGCCATCGGGAGCTAAAGGAACACCTCGACCAGTGGTTCGACGACAGGTCGAAGCGCCTGCGAGAGCAGAGGGAGGCGGCCGCAGCCAAGGCTGAGAAAGACGCGAGGCGCGTGCGGGATATTCAGCGCGCGCTCACAGCGCGTGAGGCCGAAGCGTCCCTCACGAATGCCGAGGTACGGGCCCTCAGGCGTCAGGCCGCAAGGCTGGCCGAGAAGGCAGGGCGGAATGCCGCTTCCGCCAGTCCGTTAAGCACATCAGAACCTACCCGGGCGACCCCTCAGGCACCAGCGGCGGGAGCCCGAGCCGGCGCCGACTCTGGCGAGGGTGCCCGAGTGCGGCTCCCACGGCAACCGCAGAATCCGCCCGGGACAGGCAGGGCGAGGCATTGCGCGATATGTGGCCGGTTAGGGGTGCGCGCACCCGGGAAATGCCCCGACAAGGATACCCGCCACGCCGCCGTCATTGCGGGATGGCGGAAGGAGGGGAAATCCGAGAAGTCCAGGAGGCCGGAGTATGTCCGTGGAGCGGATGCCAGAAGGTCTCTCGCTTCCCTTGTACATATGTGTTTCTTTTATATTTTTTCTAAAGTAAAAGTTGGGACAATATAAGGAGTATAAGAAAGTCAGTTGGATCTAACCCGACCAACCCCATTCCCGATCGATCTAGCATTTCGTAGGCTGGACGGCAGCAGTTGCTTGCGAGGGAAAGTAACGTTTGGGAGGGGGTTGTAACGAAATGAGGGCCATGTACCGGCGTAGGTTCACACTATAGGCGACGCGCGCGCAGCAGGGTAGTTACCCAAAGAGAACGCGACTGGGGGCGGGGCGCTGGCCGCGCTGATGCCTCGAGCGCGTCACTATCTATTACGAATTCGATCCGCGCACGTCAACGCCGATTAAGTCTCGCCGCCATCTTCCCGTGTAATAACCAGAGCACGCGGAGCGACGTGTTGCCGCGACGCCGCATTGTGAGTGGAGTGTGTACGCGAGATATCTCCCCACTGTGCTGTGAGTGTGGAGTCACATCCCACGAGCAGCCAGAGTAGAGAGGAGAAGAAGGGGAAGCGAAGCGGAGAAGGCCGAGACGAGAGGGCGTGCTAGCGCCGGCTGCGAGAGAGATAGAGCGAGAGAGTGAGAGAGAGAGAGAGAGAGAGAGAGAGAAAGAGATAGATAGATAGATAGATAGATAGATATAATGTTTAGCTGTAAATATTACAAAACATGGTTTACATTTAATTCTTAGTATAAAATAATATCACATATAGTTTCCATGAAAATATCACACCGTTATTACATAAAATATCACATCATTAGTGTGTGGGCAATTTTCTGTGCGGCCCAACTCCCAGTCGCCACCGTCAGGTGGCACTAGCCGCACGCGCTCTATTTCCCCCTCCGAGCGCCGACCGCAGAGCAACGAGCGTAGCGGCAGGCCAGTGAGTCTCGAGCCCTCCAAGCAAGCGGTGCACGTCCTTTCCTCTCTGAGGCTCGCTTTCGTCCGACGTGCGAGGAAGAGACGCCACCGAGGTACACCCGCCGCAAGGTATAGGTGATCGGTCTCGGGGTTTGGCGGTGATAGGCGCGCGTCCAGGCGTCGCGGCGCGATCATTGCGACGATGCGCGGGTCGGTGCTTCCCGCCATTTTCATTTGTGCGCGTCCTGTGTTTTTCTGACGCGGTGCATCCCCGCGCGCTGTGTGGGCTTCCGCGGCCGACGTGTTGCCGTCTGCGCGTCTCTCTTCCTCTTTCTCTCTCTCTCGTTCCCCTCGCGCGGCCGGTGCAGCGATATGGCGGTCCTCTAATATCTGTGCGGTGCGAGTTGCAAACATATCGGACTGTTCTCGCACCTTGCAGATCCTCCATTTGGCGCGCCATCTTGCCCGTCAAGAGAGGGCGCCAGCTATGTTGCCGTGTATGCATCTTGTCCGCTATATCTCTCCCTCGATGATGGGTCTCGCTGCTCCGTGGTGCCGGGCGTGTGTCCGGGCGCCGCGGCATGATCATTGCAGCGACGCGTGAGCTGGCGCTTCCCGCCATTGCCGACAGTGCGCGTAGCCTTCTCTGATGCTCGCTCGTGTCCACAAAAAAAAGTATTGGGTTCTGTGTCTGCCCGCGCGGCGGCCTCTCGCAGTATCCCCCCTCCCTTTTCATTTCCTCCCGGACCGCCAACTACTGAATCGATTCAGCTCGACAGGTTGGCTCACATCGGCACGGTCTCTGACCTCAGATCGTTCTCGCATCTCACGTGATGAACTCGTTGCCCTGAGGACGTCCCACTGCGCGGGGAACTGAATCAGTCGGTCTCTCACCATGCCCCCCCCCCCTTTTCCCCCGGGACCGCCAACGACTGAATCGCTTTCAGCTCGACAGGTTGGCTCACATCGGCACGGTCTCTGACCTCAGATCGTTCTCGCATCTCACGTGATGAACTCGTCGCCCTGAGGACGTCCCACTGCTCGGGGGACTGAATCAGTCGGCTCAACCCTTACGACTAGGCACACCGCCACCGCGGCCTGACGTGCCTGAACACAGGTTCGGCTTCGGTCTTGCCTCCCACGACACTCGAAGGATCGCTCCGCCCCTGGAGAGACTCCACCTCGCATCCAATGCGGCGGATCTGCTCCTTGCGGCTCATGCGACGGTCTAATCTCTTCTTAATGTTGCAGGATGGACATCGCGGCGGCTCAGAGGGCGCTACGTGGCGTGGTGGGACGCACAGCTCAGACAATCAGGACCGCACCTCAGGTTGAGTGGACCGAGGGTCTCGTCCAAAGCCGCCTCAGGCAGCTTGAAAGTTACTGGAGCGACTACCAGGCCAACCATGTGACATTGCTGCTCTCAACTCGGGCCATGGATCGGGCGCCAACGCTCAACCGACGTCCTCCCATGGTCACAGCCGTCTTCCAAGGATTACTCTGCCCCGATTCTCCGGGAATAGGGAAGGCTGGGAATCATTCAAGGACATGTTCCGTTCTCGCGTCCACGCGGATGCTACCTTGGGGAACGTTGATACATACTACTACCTCAAGACGCACATCAACGGGGAGGCCAAACTCGCTTTGGACACTCTTCAAGTAACCGGCGACAACTACTCTATCGCTTGGGCCATCCTCGAGTCTTGATACGATCACAGACGTCTTCTTGTCCGAGACCACTTGCAGGCCATCAAACGCATCCGTCCTCTCAGAGAAGAGTCGGCTACGGGTCTGCAATCCCTTGCGGATACCCTTGAGCGGCACAGAACCCAGCTACAGTTTCTTGACCGACCCGTCGAACATTGGGACGACTGGTTCTTGTCCTTCGCGACAGACGCCATGGATCCAGTCACGCGTCGTGACTGGGAGAAGGAATTGGAGGAAAATGACAACGCGGCTGGTATCCACCAAACGGGCCACCCAACCTTCGATCAGCTATCCAGATTCCTGCAGAAAAGATGCAGGACGCTCAAGTCGCTCGTTCCCGAATGCACAACCAAATCGATGTGCGGACCGCTATCGAAGTCGAGTGATTCTGCACTCCCACCGCAACGTTTCAAGGTCGCGGCTGCTACCAACGCCCAACGAGCCATCTGCAGCACATGCCGCGGACCTCATTACACCGGACATTGTGATGATTTCAAGGGTATGACACCGGGAGAGCGCCGGGATCTCGTCACCCAAGAAGGATTGTGCTACAATTGCCTTCAGAAACATCACTCGGCTCGGAATTGCCCATCCACAGGAACTTACAGGGATTGCGGTGAGCACCACCATACACTCCTGCATGTCAGCGCAGGCAAAAGATCAGGGCTCTCCATCGACTCGGGCATTCCGACTAAATCCCGACGAGTAGCAAACTCAACATCAGCATGACCCACTCTACTGCCGACCGCCCGGAACTGCCTGGGGGAACAGAAGGGGCGGCGAGTCGAAGTCCGAGCACTCTTGGATCCCTGCTCCGAAGTCACCCTCATCGCACTCCAGTTGGTGCGAAAGTTTGGCGATGTGCTGGAACGGATCGAAGTCGGAGTCGCAGGCGTCAACGGACGACCCATGGACTTCGCTCGAGCCCGGTCTCATCTTAATTTATACAATGACAAGCTTCCCGGACCTCTCCGATTCTAAGCCTACGGCCTGCGAGACCTCCGTCTTTCCACCCCCTCCAGTCGGGTAGACCACAGCCTCCGAGAATTGTTCAACGGCATCAAGTTAGCAGATCCGGCGTTCTGCATCCCCGGCCGAGTCGACGCGGTATTAGGAGCTAATGTCTACCACCAACTGATGTTGTCTAGCACCATTCACCGAGGCTCGTTTCTTGCTCAACAGACTATATTCGGTTGGACCATCACCGGGGCACAGCCCAACGATCACACGACTGAACTCAAAGTGTCCTGCGTCACTACCCCGATATCCGCGCCCGCACCATCACAGGAGCAGCTGATGAGTCTGCTGCAAAAATTCTGGGCTATGGAAGAGGTGTCCCAAATCATCCGACGCTCTCGGCAAGACATCGACTGCGAACGAATTTTCACAACCAAGCACACCCGAGACGCCACCGGGAGGTATGTCGTTCCACTCTTGAAGAAACCTGACGTTCGCTCGAACCTTGGAGACAGCTTCAAGAACGCGCGCCAGGCCCTCACCTCCGTTCACCATAGAATGCGTCGAGATAGACGTTTAAAGAGGGAGTACACAAACTTTATGGAAACCTACCTACAGCTAGGCCACATGCGGCCTCTTTATCCAGACGAGCTCAACAACGATGAACTGGCTACACACTACCTCCCTCACCACGCGATCTGGCAGAATTCCGGGAAGTGCCTGAACGACGCACTGTTCCCCGGTCCGAAACTCCAAAACCAGCTTGCGGCGGTCATTACCCGCTGGCGACGACACGAGATCGCGTTCTGCGCGGACATTAGGATGATGTTTAGACAAATCCTCATCTGTCCTGAGGACATACATCTGCAACGGGTCATTTGGAGTCCTTCAGAGGTCGCTCCTGTCACCCACTACGTCTTGCGAACCGTCAACTACGGAGAGGCCTGCGCGTCCTACTTAGCCCTTCGAACCCTCCAGCAGTTATGTGAAGACGAGGGCGCCCCCTACCCCCGAGCTGTGGAGGCTGTCAAGAAGGAATTATACATCGACGATTTTCTGAGTGGCGCCGATGACGTTGAATCCGCGCTGAGCGGCCGAAATCAGCTCATCGGGATGCTCGGGGCGGGCGGCTTCCAATTGAAGAAGTGGGTCACCAACAATTTGAACCTGCTCGAAGACATTCCGATCGAGGATCGACTCCGTCCCGACTGGATGCACTTCGCCACCGAGGGACCGGTTACCGAATTGGGGCTTGCCTGGAACCCAGTAGGCGACAGTTTCCGCTTCGCCGCTCCGACGTTTGATGACACGGCGCCCGCTACGACACGTCGAGTCTCAGGGGACATTGCTCGACTCTTCGATCCAGTTGGATGGTTGAGCCCAATCATCGTAACCGCCAAAGTCTTTTTGCACGACCTTTGGCGTCTGAAGGTCGACTGGGACGACGAGCTTCCCGCACCGACATCTCATCGATGGACCACCTTCAAAAGGAGCCTCAGCGACCTATCGGGGATCACGCTGCCTCGTTGGATTCAATGTCACTCGTCGAGCGAAGTCCAACTGCACGCGTTCGCTGATGCCAGTCGTCGTGCCCTTGCCGCAGCGGTATATATCAGGGTCATCCCCTCGACTGGACCCGCACGGATTAGTCTACTCTCGGCCAGAACCAAGCTGACTCCGATCAAGGGTTTGGTCCCCACTGCGAAACCCACCCCCAGATCAACCATCCCACGGCTGGAGCTCCGCGTTGCATTGCTCGCTGCTCGCCTGCGCCAGTCCGCAATTGAGAGTCTAGACATTCGCCTCGCCAGCTGCTATGCATGGAGCGACTCGCAGGTGGTCCTATTGGCTTCGCACCGACGACCCGATCGGCAATCATCTCGTGGACAACTACGTGGGTCATATTCAGGAGATTCTCCCCGGTGTTGTGTGGCGTTACGTGACCACTGCAGACAATCCTGCCGATGTGGCCACTCGCGAGACAGAGCCAGCGGTCCTTGCCCGTCATGAGCTGTGGTGGAGCGGCCCGACATGGTTAACGTCGCCAACAAGCCTCTGGCCCGACGACTCAACTCCTGAGAGTACCCTTGACCTTGAAATGGAGGCCACTCCAATCAGTTGTCTCACTACCACGACCATTGATCCGATTGACCCAGCGTACTCTGATCGATTTTCATGGGGAGATTCACCCGTCTCCTAAGAGTCACCGACCGATGCCGACGACTGTTTCAGCACCGCAGGGACCCTCAGCACCCCAGCCCTATGGCTCCTCTGACAGCTCTCGAACTCCAACAAGCGTTCTCCATCTTCTCGCGATTGGCTCAACATCGGGACTATTCATCAGAAATCGCGGATCTGGAGCAGGGTCGATCGGTTCGAACCGACAGCCCACTGAGACGTCTGAACCCGTTACTTGATAACGACCGTGTACTCCGAGTCGGCGGGCGGCTTCAGCAATTCCAGCTCCCCTACGAGGAGCGTCATCCGGTGATTCTGAGCGGTGGCTGTGATTTGGCTCTACTCGTCATCAATTGGGCCCATCATCGAGCGCTTCACGCCGGATTTCAGCTGACCTACGCTCATACCATCCGGCGTGCGTGGATCGTCAGAGGGAAGAGCAAGGTCAAGGCTCAGGTTCGCTCATGTGTGGTGTGTGCCAGATGCACCGACCGACCTTTGACCCAGGTTATGGCCTCCCTACCCGCCACTCGAGTAACACTATCGATAACATACCATTTAGTCGCTGCGGTGTCGACTATGCTGGACCGTTTACCATCCTACGGTCCAAAGGACGGGGCGTGACCTCGTCGAAAGACTACGTTGCGGTGTTCGTCTGCCTCGCAACTAAGGCCGTGCACTTGGAGCTCTCAGGGGACCTCACTACCGAAAGCTTCCTCGGAGCGCTGACACGCTTTATCGGACGGCGACTTTAACTTCCGCGGTGCCGATGCGGAGCTCCGACGCCTGCTCCATGCAGCCGCACTCGACTGGCAGATGGCGGCTGGGGCCCTGGCTAACGAGGGCATCACATGGCGCTTCATCCCCCCATCCGCTCCCCATTTTGGAGGCATTTGGGAAGCTGGCGTGAAATCGGCGAAGACACACCTCAGGCAAGTCGCAGGCCCAAAGAAGATGACCTACGAGGAATTTGCAACCCTGCTCGCTGAGGTCGAGATGGTATTGAATTGTCGCCCGATCTCCCCGTTTTCAGGTGATGTGGACGACCTGGAGGTCCTCACACCCGCCCATTTCCTCATCGGGGGTCCGCTGACCTCCATCCCGCAGCCGAGCGTCGCCAACGCCGATCTCCCGAGATTGACGCACTGGCAATTGATCCGAGGACTTCGACACAGCTTTTGGTCACGCTGGAGCCGAGAGTACCTCAACACCCTTCAGCAACGAGCGAAATGGACCAGACCTCGAAAGAACTTGGCCATCGGAGATCTCGTCGTGATCATCGATCTCCCCCTCCTTCGATCGAGCGGCAAGTGGCCCCTTGCTCGCGTCACCGAGGTCCATCCCGGGCGAGATGATCTCATCCGGGTCGCCACGGTCAAAACTGCCGACAGTAGCTACACCAGACCAATCACCAAGCTAGTTCGCCTCCCTATCGACACCTCAACGGATACCGCACCCGAGGGACTAGCGCCAGCCACTTCAACCTCCCCGTGACGGCGGGCGGTACACCAGACTGCTCCAACTCGGATTATCATTCTCGGAACGAGGCGGGCGGTTTGTGTGGGCAATTTTCTGTGAGGCCCAACTCCCAGTCGCCACCGTCAGGTGGCACTAGCCGCACGCGCTCTATTTCGCCCTCCGAGCACTGACCGCTCAGCAACGAGCGTAGCGGCAGGCCAGTGAGTCTCGAGCCCTCCAAGCAAGCGGACGCATCTCTATTATCAACCAGCTGTATCTTGCGACTCTTAAAATAAAATTGAAGTACTACCACAGTATCTTTGTTGATCTTGGATTGTCTCCCGCACCCCCTTCCCTCCGAAACAATTAGAAAACGTCAAATAAGATTGCAGGTACTCGAAGTCAGGTTGACATAAAATATTGCACACTGTCGTCAGAGATGTAAACATAATTCTAATTTCTTATTTTACACATATTAATAAATACTTGCATACTTTTTCAAAGCTGTTGTACTTGTCGATCGGTGAAACAAATAAATGAATGGATATAAAAAATAAAAAAATAAATAGAAAAATAAATAAATAAATAAATAAATAAATAAATAAATAAATAAATAAATAAATAAATAAATAAATAAATAAATAAATAAATAAATAAATAAATAAATAAATAAATAAATAAATAAATAAATAAATAAATAAATAAATAAATAAATAAATAAATAAATAAATAAATAAATAAATAAATAAATAAATAAATAAATAAATAAATAAATAAATAAATAAATAAATAAATAAATAAATAAATAAATAAATAAATAAATAAATAAATAAATAAATAAATAAATAAATAATAAATAAATAAATAAATAAATAATAAATAAATAAATAAATAAATAAATAATGAATAAATAGATAAATAAATAAATAAATAAATAAATAATGAATAAATAGATAATTAAATAAATAAATAAATAAATAATGAATAAATAGATAATTAAATAAATAAATAAATAAATAAATAAATAAATAAATAAATAAATAAATAAATAAATAAATAAATAAATAAATAAATAAATAAATAAATAAATAAATAAATAAATAAATAAATAAATAAATAAATAAATAAATAAATAAATAAATAAATAAATAAATAAAGCAATAAATAAGACTGACAACAACATTAATCCAAGTTTGCGAAGTATTTTTTAACCGCCGCCTTAAAAGCCATTAATGATGGTAAAGTGCGAATGGCAAAAGGGAGTGAGTTCCACAAATGCGCGCCTTGTACTTGGAGAGATCTTCTTCCTGTCTTAGTACGCAGGTGTGCAACAGAGAGTTCTTTTACCTCGCCCCTTACAGGGCGCTTAGACTCGTTCTTCTTAAAAAGAGATCTCAAGTAAACTGGTTCTTTGATGTTAATTATTTTATAGTCGGTGATCGCCATGAAAACCGCGTTTCTCAAGTCTATTCTTGTCCATCCTAATTTTTCCTTGTAAGGGGTGATGTGCTCATCTATCCTAGCACCTAGTACGTATCGCACACATGAATTTTGGAGTCTCTGCAGTCGGCTACGTAATTCTAGTGACGCGTCAAGGTAAACTACAGAACAATAGTCAAGGTGCGGAAAAACCAGAGCCATTGCTAGGTGCTTGCGCAGATCCTGGGTGGTATACTTTCTAAAAAACCTCAAGTTGTACAATACTCTGTTAACCTTTCTTGCGACCATGTCGACGTGTGGCTTCCACGTGAGCTTAGAATCAAGAATAACACCCAGGTTCGTAACGGTTTGCGAGAATGGGACTAAGACGCCATCTCCCAGACTGACTTCCGGCATACCTTGTGACTCAAGAGCGTTGATGTATCTGCATGAACCGAAAACAATAGCTTTAGTCTTGGTCTTATTCAGTCTGAGGGTAACGCCCTCGGCCCAATCAGCAATCGCTCGTGCAGCACGGGATAAAATCTCCACACCCTCCGTGATGTTTTCGGGTTCTATTTGAATATAAATCTGTAGGTCGTCTGCGTATAGTAGATGTTTGATGCATCTTGTATCGTCATTGTCTAGGTCTTTATTCAGATCGTCGAAAAGCTCTTTGATGTCGTTTATGTAAAGACAGAACAGCAAGGGTCCCAACACAGACCCCTGGGGCACTCCATGGTTAGTTGACAACCAAGATGACTTAGTGTCCCAGAGAGAAAGAGACTGAGATAGAGCGATCGTTCTCGAGGCACAGAGACAAGGTAAAGGCTAGCCCGCGCGTTTAAATCGTATAAACCGCGAGCGGTGTACAGGGCTGCTCACCACCGGGCTATTGGTATTAATTTTTTTTAGATAAGATTATTAAAATTTACTTAAGATTTAACGAGATATGATAGTTACTTTTCTTCTTTTCTGTTGGTGAATTACATTAGAATGGACATTTTGTATAGGTGTGGAAATAGCCAATATTGTCATTACTCGATGCTTTAACAAGTTTACCTCAAAGTCTTCAACCTTTAAAATTTACATTTATTATCAGTACAAAAAATGTTCTAATTGCACCGATTACATATATGCCATAATCTATTTATTAATTGATAGCTATAATACTACTATAATAGACTATGATATAATAGAATGCTGTAAGTACTGAATTATTCGATAAGCTGTGTTCGTACCTTACATACTAATTTTTTTAGATATAAATCGATATGCGAATATATTATATCCGTAGTATTTCTTTTAATCGCTTGCATTGTAGTAGTGATTGTCAATTGAAATAATTGATTTCATTTGCTTAGAGTATATCTTTACAGTTGTTTTTGATTTTCAATTACTGACTAGATATTTAGCGTTCAAAAACCCTAATGGTATATTTTAATACAATCACACTTTTGCCTGATATACTACGTTACATTCATAAAATTTAACATTGTTTGCTATAGATAAGTGCAATAATTGACTTGTTCAGTATGTTGCTATAAAACAATTATTCTAAACATTATATAATATTTTAAATATAAAGCGTAATTAATATAAAGGCTAATTCAACCCATTCATTTCATTCCGCTTCTTTAAAAATAAACATTTAAAAAAATTCACTTAACGGTGCGTGCGCGTGCTCAAGGGAAGCGTTCGACTGCAGGTGACAAGCGGTAGTTTTAATTTTCTTGAGATTAAATCTTTTGGCTACGCTTGTCATCAATTTACTCAGAAAATTCGTGACTGTTAATATAACTTGAGGAGCTCTAAAAATACAAACTAATCTTTTTATAAATCCATTAGCTACTGAGATCGTTGTGTGATCGGGAAGCGGAAAAAAAATTATAAATTTTGAAAATTGATTTTGCATACTAAGTATATGTTTGTTGCACATTTTAGTTTTAGGCAATGGTTAGACTATATTGAGAGCTACTTTAGAACAACGGGATTGCTGGATAATCAGTAATACTTAAACTTCGCTTGGTTTTGACTCTAACTAATTTTTTCAATTGACATTACTTGCACCTTTGAGTAAACTTTTGCACTTCCTGCTTAAGATTTTCCCGATGATATTTATGCCTAGTTCTATTATAAGTTTTGTTAACGCATTTGTGTCCACCAATCGTAGAACGATGCATTTCTTTAATAATTTTAATATTTGTTGAATATATCTCATCAAGGGGCGCGGCAGCGCCCGCTGGCACGTATAAGTACCCACGGTACGATACGAAGCCGAAGGGCGCACCGTCGCCTTTTATACGTCTAATTGTGCCTTTTTAACCTCTTCAAAATCTTTAAATATCAATATCTAAACACTGATTGACTTATGTGCAGTTTATTGACACTGTTTTAAGAGATAATAATTTAGTCTAACACGTAAAAAAAGTTTCTGTTAAAAAAGATTCATCTAATTAAAGATATAAAGCATAATATATTTGCTAAAATTTTTTCTTTTCATTTTGTTCTCCGCATTTCCGTTTTCTCTAATTATATATATGTGACTTCCGTTTTCTCTACTCATATGTATATAATATACACATATCATATGTATAATACACATATACACACATATAGACCATATATATATATAGTGCCTGCAGACAGTGCAGACGACAACCACAAAATCTTCTAACCTATTATCAAAATCAAATGTTGAAGGATGAAGGACGCGTTTGTGTCATTTGTATTATTAAAATAAAACGGGTTGTTTTTACGTGATTTGTTTTTATTACGTGATGAAATCTCTGTACAACGATTTCGAAAAATATCGTACGTCCGAAAAAGTGGCAAGACGGTCATGTGGAATAAAATTATTGCAATCCCAAGTGTAGTTGGAAAAAGCTGCAGTTTTACATGGTAAGAGAGAAGATAAAGAAAATCCCAAAGTGTAGTTGGAAAAAGCTGCAGTTTTACATGGTAAGAGAGAAGATAAAGAAAAAGACTAAAAGTGAATTCTATCGAAAGAGATGAAGAACGCACAACATTCAGGAGTACTGGATAAGGTATTACCATCGCTCCATTTCTGCAGGAGGCTACAGCAGAAGTTGTACCCAGACCATTTCCTTGACAGAATCTAAATCATTAGGGATACACAACGTCTTCTGTTGCATCAAAAATCGTGGCAAAGTATGGATTTAAAGAGGGTCAGGAACTTGGAAAGAAAGAGCAGGGAATGTCTAGCATTGCAAGTAAAGAAGACTAGTAAAAGAAGAGGTAGAATAGTATAGTACACAAAAAGGAACAATTACGGACGTCTTCTCTGCCTTTGAGTAAGTTGCCCCCTTGAAACTCACAAGGAATAAACAAGATGAAACGAGCATTACTGAAATAATGAAGTCATCAAGTAAAGTTGTTTTGCTACCAGAAATATGGTTGGAATTTCTTTGGTGCCACGCTTATAGGTAAAGTCATTGTTAAAATGCATATACAGCAATTAGCTGTGATAATTGCATTCAACGAAGAATTATTAGATAAAATTTTTGTTATACTTGTGGTGTGCTACTTCTTAGTAACAAGTATTTATGTGCTTGTGTGTAATCATCATCGGGGATATACAAAGTCATCTGCTGATTGATCATAAACATACAGGGCATACGCCACTATGCACCAGAAAAATATCACACAATCATGGGGATGCAGTAATTGAATATCCACTCTGATGTTGTCATGATGTAAATATAATACAAATTAAGTTCTCCAATCAAGTTGGTGTATCGCAGAAGCATCTGTTAAATATTTAATACTCCAATAGATGTACTGTTTTTTAACACAAATTTTTGTTATTGACAAGGGTGTTTGTGAATCCTTGTACTAGTGTAAGTGCTTCTTGTGTTTAAAGGATATTACTCAGTTTTACTGTAAACTGCTTGTTATAGCGAGGTATAAGGTCAAATGCTAAGATTCTGTCTGATATCTCAAGCAATTATATATATATATATATATATATATATATATATATATATATATATATATATATATATATATATATATATATGTTTATACCTTATCTAGGGCTCTGACTAGCTGCCGTCGTTAAATTGCTACGAACCTTAGGTAACTTCGGCACTGTTCGAGGTTATTTTTCCCAAAGTCGAGAAATTTTCCAGGTTTAACTGTAGTTCAATATAAAATATAGTACATTGACGGTCTCTTTAATTTCGACATATAACTATGTCCGTATAACTGTTTGTCCGTAATATTATATTGGCTTGTTTTCAAAAAGTATCAGTTAGCTTACCCATAATAGACATGAATTGCCATATGAGCACTACATATAACGCGAGTGTAATGTAGCGAGAGTATTATAGATCAGTGTTTGAGGTTCGACTTTTTGACCTATTTCTTATCAGCATGTATTTATGTCAAATTTAATGTCTTACAATATTAAATTTGAAAGGTATTATTAATTTTTATACTTCATACTAATTCATAAAAAAATGACATTGATTTACAAATAAAAATATAATACTTGCCAATTTATTAATCGATTTAATTAATTTCTTTAGCGTTTATGTCAGATTATCGGAATTAGTAAAAAATAGAAATATTTTAAACTATAATATTTTTTAAATAATTTGTATACTTCATACTAATTAATAAAAGAAGGAAATTGATACACAAATAAAAATACAAGACTTGCCAATTTATTAATCGATTTCATTAATTTCTTTAGCGTTCATTTGAGATTATCAGAATTAGTAAAAAATGGAAATATTTTAAACTATATTATTTTTTAAATAGAATATTAGTTTAAGTTTACTATTTTAATTGTAGCGTATTCATGAAATTCATAATTGAACGTCTTATTTTGGTAATAACATATTTCTTTTAATTTATATTGTGGGTAATAATGAAACTTATACTTGCCAAGATTTTACTTTTTAGAAAGGTATTTTTTATAGATTTCTAATACTGTTTAATATTAAATTGAATTCGACATTTTCAATATTTTTACTTTTTGACATACTAAATGTTTTCATCTTCTTTTCAATTAAAAGACAACTCAACTTATTCAGTAAAATTTTCAAAATATTTATGATATTTTTTAAACTTTCGCATTGCTCACTTCTAAGTGGCATTATTATATGGAATCTAGTATTAACTTTAATTAATTTAGATTTACCAAAAATTAAATTATAAATACGTGGTAATTTATTGGTTTCATATAATTGTATTGCTCCTTCATCTAATGATTGGCCTATTGAATTTACGAAATATAAGTAACTATCTTTTTGTTTAAATAATTTTGTTCTACAATGAATAATACTTTTACTAGATAGTTCGTTCGTGGCTGAGTCACGATGTGTGAGCTCAGAATTAAGTTACTCATTAGACTTGCTTGAATTTTCATTTAAAAGAGCAGTTACATTAAGATCTATATCAAATTTGGTAGGGTTATCGACAGTTTTAGTGACGGGGTTGCATACGCGACTTTCCTGCACTTCCTCGGAGTGCATACTTTCACCGCCCCCCCCCCCTCCTGAAAATTTCCGCGCAGATGGACCCAAATTACAATTAAACGCTGTTTTGTATCTATCTTCTTTTTTAATTAAAATTTGATGATAACCGAAAGCTAAATTGAATACCGAAAAATATTTGGCGCCCCTCAATTTGTCTAAAATATCAGTTATATTGGGTACAGGGTGATTATAATCAGGTATAATTGCATTAAGCTTTCTGAAATCTACCACCACTCTATAACGTGTTTTGCCTTTTTAATCGGGCTTTTTATCAACCAAAACACCGGTGCTGAGTAAGTACTGTGCTAGAAATTCCTGTACTTGCCTATTTATTTCGTAATTCTATACGGGCCGGTGGCGGAATTGTTTAATACGAATAGGCACATTACTAGTAAGGGGAATTTCGTGCTTGAGTACAGTTGTCACCGGCAACTTATCTCCCGGTAGATAAAATCTATCCACATATTGGTCTATGTTTGACGCAAGAGCACTTTCACCTTCTGTGCTCTGCTGTCGTTACCCTTCGAATTCTTATCTGAAATGATCATCATTATCTTCCTTCTTTATGTCAGTTGCGTTTTTTTTATTTTCGTATACTTTAGGTGACTTTTCGCTGCATTAATTGTATCGCTTAAAAGAAGAAATAACTAATCACAGCTGCTATTTTTAGACTTTGCATGTATAATTTGATTTAATTAACTTCCTCATATTTTAACATATTTATTACTTTAGTATATGCTTACAAATGATTTGAATATTCTCAAACTGTTCAGTTAAGAATGTATTTATTTGTTGACTGCATTTAATAACTTTCAATAAATAATTCAATTTTTCTAAAATATCATATTCCTATAAATATCATTACTTCCTTCTAGAATTATATATCGTTATTTTGTAGATTCAAATTTTTATTTGCTTCTAACAGTGATTTTATATCGGCTTCTAGAATCGATTTCTCATTTGCTTCTAACAGCGTTGTTTTTATTTTTATAAAACAAGAGCTAAAAATATAATTTTTAGCTTTTTTATTTTCTAATTTCGGAATAAGAATTTTGGTAGATTTTTGCGGTAGTTTGCTAGGAATGGCCCGTTCCTGCTTCTGCCACGAATTCGGTTTTCGAATTTCGGAGTTTGATTGACTTTCGAATTTCGAATTACCGTGTTTTTGATTTTACCGCAGTTCCTGATTTAGGATTTCGAAGTTTAACTGATTTTCCAACTTTGAATTATTATGATTTCGATTTTGCGTGCTTAATTTACTATTTTCAAATTTCGAAAAACGATTTTCGGCGTTTCTAATCTCGTATTTGAAAATAGACTTATCGTTTTTCAGATATCGGATTTTGCATTTCGAATTGGAAGTGATTTTCGTATATGATATTTGTCTTTGCGAATTTCGATATTTTGAGTTTGAATTTGACAAGGGTTCGGACTTTGATTACACGCATTGTTCTGCGTTTTCAGCAAAAGTAGCTGTTAAAAACTTATGTACTGTTTTATTTTTAATTGAATATAATTTTAGAGGCAATTTATAATTATCAATTATAAAATATTGTTCTCTATAATTAGTGTCTGAATCATAATTAATAAAGATTTCGCTGCCTAGCAGTTCATCTTCCTCAATAGAAAAATCGTCTAGTACTAATAAGGAGAGTCCACAACCTGCGGAAAACCGTTTTCGATGAGACTTTGGGAAATGGTCCTAATACATAAAAATGTTGCCTATCAACCGTATTCATGTGATAGGCCCTTGAAGTTAATATATGACCTTTTGTATTCAAAATACATGTTATTACGGTAAAAAATTGTACTTATACTTCGAATCATAACTCTGCAAGTTTTTTGGCTAGAGATGTAATAAGATGAAAAGGTTGACTAAATGAGCGTTAATTTAAGCTTTGTTTTATTTAAAACCTTTATTCTATAGCAAAGTCGTGAATAGTCAAATATAATTACAAAAAATGAATGAAAATTTGAGGATTTTCAGCTCTTTAAATTGAGTAACTTTCCATTCATTTTTCGTCATCATTTTTGATTGTTCATAACTTTGCAACAGAGCAATATTTTTATATGTAGCAAGTCTGAAATTGAAGATCTTTTAGTCAACTTTTTTATTCTATTACATCATTTTTCTAGAGTATTGTGTGGTTGTCTACGATAAATATTGGTCGAGTTTATATAAAGTGTGCTGTGTATTCATGGTGTAGAAAAAAGTGGAGAGTTTTTTGCTATGTCAGGTTTTTGAGCATTGTCGTTATTTTGTAATGAAAGCTTAGGATCAGTTTTGTATGGGTCTGTCACATTTGACTATTTCTGTCACATAATCAGTCATTTTTATTAGCTCAGCATTTTTGTTTAAAAGTTTGTGTATATCCTGATCAAATTTTTTAATTGATTTATTATCTACAATAGTTTCCATAACTTCTTTACAACTAATATTGTTGCGAATTAATTCTAGCAATATGCCTTTCATTAACGCATCTTGGTATACGTCATATACTTTTGATATATCAATGTGGACTTGATATCGCTGCTGCAAAAATGCTAATAATTCTCTGAATGTTGTTTCGCAGTTGTCCGCTAAAAAATTTGGATCAAATAACGTTACATATTTCTTTATGATATCAGTGGCCTCTTAGTTTCTTAATTTCGTTACCGGATCTGTGTTGGCCATTTTTGAATTTCGAAAAGAAATTTGTTATCATCGCTAATTGCTATTAAAATATCTCGGAGAATGGGCCCCCAATTTTTACGTCATGCGTATGCAATAAATGCGCGAAGTTAATATGACATTAAATCGCGTTCGCCTCTAGTTTCGGTTAATACTAGTGTACTTTACCTGGGATTCAAGGTATACGTAAAAGCAGAATAACGAAAATGACATTTAATATGATAGCGATAATAATAGAAAACTGCAAATTTACGGAAGGATAGGAGAGGATTTGTGACTTATTTAAGGATTTACGTTGGATGTGCGAGTAGACCTTGATTCGCTGTAGTCGGTTAGGCCCGGGTGGGCTGTGCTGAGCCCTTTTCTTCGACACTTTGTCCGTGCGCGACACGCGCCGTCCTCGCGGCGTTAATGACTTTCTATATAGTTTTTGCGCGGTGGGATGGACAAGGTGCAGGGGCGACAAAACGTTTTCATTTCCGCCAACTGAATTTCATTCGAGCTCGGAGGATTGAAAGTAGTTTTTTGCTTGGTGGTTTTCAAAGTGCGATGGTTAATTGTTGCCGGAGAATTTTGCAAATTGTGGGTGGTAGTTAGGTTTGTTATGAAATTAAAGTTATAGTCATTATGTATTTAATGTAATTATGATAACTGCAACGTAGCTACTTACAGTAATGAATCTAACACGTTATTTGTCCCACCGGACCGTCTGTTTCTACTGATGGTATTTGTTCTACTTTACGTTATTGTATTTAATAAGCTTTTGCTAATTAACTACATGCTTTTCTGAAATGATCCAGTAATGCTGCACTAGTTCAACTAATGAAGGACAAGTGACTCATATTTTGTTTTAAAAAGTATGATATTTAAGTTGAATAATGACTACAACAGATTCACAGGTTTTTGGAAGCGCTGATTATGAATCTGTCTGAATCAGATTTTGAAAGTTGAAAATATTGGATTCAATTAGATTGCCTAACTTGGGTAATCAATTTAACTGTTATGACTATAAATTGTTTAATAATCGTTTTGATACCTCTTTCTTAAGAGTTTTTGGAGTTGCTGATTGCAAATCCACTATTAAAGAATTTCAATACTTAGAACCTTTATTTACAAAACATCAAAATTCGTCATTTTTGTTCGCCATATTGAGTTGACTTTAGTACTTTGAGATTCTTATAGAAAATTCGTTACCTTGGTAATGAATTAATCTAAAAATCCTTATAAACAATGTTTTGAAGAGTACAATAAAATCGAATTCTAATTAAAGAAACTTAATACAACAATAAATTCCCGTTTCTAGTAATTCTATTATCAATGTTACAAAAACGTTTCAAAACAACGCATGAATTAGCAAACCCAAAATCTAAAAATCACTCTTCCTATTGGTTACTCAAAAGAATCTCCCGCAAAAACCATCAACAACAATAAACCATCCTTCACCCCGCGCAAAGTTAATAAACCCACCAGTGCCCGGTGCTCTCCCAAAAAACTCTCCGAGCAACAAATCTCCGTCGATTAGCAACAGCGGCTACCACACTGCGCTCGCACTTCCTACCGATCACTGTACCACAGCAGCACTGCACGCCAACGTCCCTGCGTGAAATTCGTATATCGCGGGCGCAAAAAAACTGCGTGCGGCCGCCGCCGTCGAGCTTGTCTCTGCGAAGCGTGAAACGAACGCTGTATATAATACACTCGCACGCGCGCGCGCGTGTATGTATAAAAAGGGTATGGGCGCGTGCGCGTGTGTCGTCCAGCGGTGTAAAACGGGCCAAACGACCGGGAGAAAGAGAGAGAAAGAGAGAGGTAGAATCGCCGGAGCGATTTGTACTGAGATGGTGGCGGGAGATACGAATAGACGGTCAGTTACAGTAAATAAATAAGCGCGAGCAAATAAGTTTATGTTCAAGTTTATTGTTTAACAAGCACAAAGTTAAATATAATGGCGTGTCACTTTTACAAGTAAAATTTCTAATAATAAACTGGTACGTACATGCTTATAGTTAGGAGTTCTGATGCAGATCACTGATGGCTGAAGGCGCAAGGCGATGGCACATGGCTGAGGGCAAATGGCGTGGAGCCATGGGTGGGGGGGGGGGGGGGGGGCTACGCCTGATATAACCTCGCGAAGGTTGCATGCTTAGCCTAAATTAGAAATTAATTATGCGTACTTGAGGAGGGGGCGACAAAGGTATAGAGTCGCGGAAGGGAGTTCGGGAAATATTAGGGTAGATGAGTTTGTCATCGTGGAGTATGAGATAAACAAGGTAGGATACTATCTGAATTTATACGAAAATTTGTTATTGGTTGATACTCGAGACGTGACAACACTATCTGGAATGTATACACTTGGAAATGGTGTGATAATGGAAGATACGACAGCATGTAAGTATTTATTACATTTTTTTCGTTGTTAAAGATTGAAGAATAGTCTTGAGCAATATACTTTCAAATGTTTAACAGACTAAAATGAAATATATAATAGAGCAAGTGATACTTACGGTCGAGGTTATATGCTTTTTGATTCTCAGTCTATTTTGGGTATTATTAGTATAATAGGTAAATAATACTATTTTATACAAATATATTATTTTATGGTGTTTTATTAATATGTTACAGGCATGGTGTAACCAACAGAAGCAGTGTAGATTTTTTGCAAAAATAAAAATAAATATGTTGAAATGAATTTATAAAATGTAATGAAATTATTAAGAATGATTTAAAAAATGTAATTATAAAAGAATAAGAAAATTCAAGAATGTAGCTACTTAGGTTATTAGTATAAAAAACTGATAAAATGTTTTTTTAGAGACCACTTCCTCAAAGGGAATATGTAAGCATCTCAGGGCCGACGTTGGTCTTTCGTCGGCGACAAAAGAGCCAGTGCAGTTGCGAATCGAAGCTCGGGATGTACACATCGCACCGAATTATTTTTATTTTGATTTTTATACAAACACGTAACAGGATAATTATGATTTAATTGTTAATAAAAAGAAAGATTAAAGGTGAAAATCATTTTGAGTGAACTTATTTGATCTCCTTCGTGAAACTTAATTTGTTAAGTATCAAAATGGTGCCAGAAACCCGGGACTATTGACCGGATTTTCTCGGAGGAAACGTTTTGATCGATTTTGGAGTTTTACGCGAAGTGTGTACAAGATTCGCGCATTTTGTGACATCGGAAAAAGCAGAATAGTCAAACGCAGTATTAGCACGACACAACCAAGACAAAGTCACGACAGCATGGCAATAGCCACTCTACGAGAACTGGAAACTACGTGGTGGACGTTGGCACGGCGACGGCTTCAAGGATGAAAGCTCCACAGGACCAGACTTTGTCATAGGAAGCCGAATTTGTAGTAAAACACAGGGAAGAAATGATAAAAGATAAGTTGAATTAACCCATAAAATCCCAAAATAGTTACACATCATAAAATGTGTCATAATATTCAGTCTAATTGTTTTCCATTTTCATTTGTTGATTTTGAGTAATTAATAATATATTATATAATTTTTTACGTTGCTAATGTCGGTAAAATAAAAATTGATATATAAGCTATTTCTAAAATGTACTAGCAATTTAATAAAATGCATTTATATCCAAATTGGATTAATATGTACTTATTTTTCCAATGAAAAATTAACGCTGCTTTATATTTAATAAATTTTATTTCGTTTAATTTGTTATTCAGTTTTAATTCTTGTTCAAATATAAATAAACAGCAATGCGTTATCGTGATCTTGAATTTGTTATATAGTCAAATCTATAAGATATAATGTAAATATATAATTATATTTCTGGCTGAATCAAAAGTTGATAACGGTGAGTGAAAAACGTTAAAAAGGTTTTGTTCGGAGAAATCGATACTGTCAATTAATTTATATTATGCACCTTTTATCGCAATATAAAAGTAGAGAATTATATGCAGATACTTATAGTCAAATTTTTCGGGAATAAAGTTACAGATAAAATTGGTTCAAATCGAAAAATAAGAATTTTAAATTTGAATATTAATCAAGTTACTTAAAATCAGCATGACATCACAATGGTATAGCATAGTATACATAATCTGGAATCATCATCGTCACGACATACGTAATTCTGTAGCATGTCAGAGTATGCTCGCAATCATTACAGCTAGGTATCGGGTGTCAGCCAGGCGAGAAGTTTTTACGCGTAACGTGGGCAATCGAATTTTCTTTGAAAAATGAAGATAAACCATGAGCATGCCAAACGTTCCGAAAATCTTAAATCATTTATAAATTTAAATTTAACTTCTATCGAGCAATAAAGAAGCACCATAATTATACTGTTATTTTACTTGAAAAATTTTATTGTGTACCATATTCTAAGGAACTGTTGAATTTAGTTTCTAATTAATATAAAATTTAAATGATTTAATTTATTTATTGTATTCAATTACTAATACATACATGCATGGATGTACTAAATACCATACAAGTAAAAATATCTTATTTGATGAACAAAATGCAAAATTATTTATTCTAATAATATGTCGAATTTCGTTTAGAGTGGACTTGCATGTAATCTCTTTGGGGACGAAGCGGTAACAGCGGCTTTCATCATAATCGAATAACAGCTTTTCAGGGATGCACGGACGCTGTTACAGCTCAGGTGACCTAAACGACACCGTCAACGAGCGGCAGCGCGAGAGCGCGCACCGCCTTTCATGGGATATATAAATACGCGAGGTCATGCCAATACATCAACCGCGATAAGCGCGAGAACGCGCGCCACTTCGACAGCAGCAGTTGGTACTTACGCGTCATAATCGAAAACATCAGTGTTGCATTTGGAGTTATGCTTGTAATATGAATAACTGCTGTTCCTGGCGTAGGTTTTTTAAAACTGTTTATATTGAGGTAGGAAGCATTGTAAATGAAACAACGTTGTACAAAGTAGTGCAGTAAATCAGTCTAATTTTCGGAGTCAACATTAAAAATTATTCGCTGTTTTGTAGATATTGATTGTATATACAAATTATATATTCAATGATGTAATCAAAATATGAAATGATCTAAAATATTTAAGTTGTCATACATTTGTCAAATGCTGTAACGTTTACAAAATATATATACATAAATATTGCAAGCAAGGAAGTTTATGATTTCGGAAGATATAGAAATCACTACCGTACATTTGCAATTAATGAAGTTCATTTAGGATTAATAATTTATAATAATTAGCCCATTGCTAATTGAGCAATATTAAGCAAGTATAAAGTAAAGTACAATTGAAAATGAAAAGGAGCAAATATTATCGATGAACACATATCGGGTAAGTGCGAGCGAAATTGACGTTTAAGATTTTAAAGTAAAAATCTGTAACGTATAGCAGCACTTAGCAAAAAAGCAATAATGTATGCTTTTATTTAGAATTTATTTAGTTTAATTGTTGTGCAACAGTAAAATTTTAATAGACATTTATTACAAATTGAGGTATATGAAAAACGTTATAATTGGTTAATTTACACCGAAAATAAATTTGTTGTGTATTATGGTATGGACAACATGTGTAGTATAGTTTTCTGGTTGCCTAGGACCCATAGGTCAATTTGTTCAACTCTGCGTGAGGCTAAGTAATTTCCCTGTACTGTTTGTAAACTTAACTTTATTACATAAATAACCATGGTTTGCATTGGTGACGATCAATGCCAGTTATTGGTTTGAAATAAAAAAAGAGAATTAATCGTTATTTGATCGTTAAAATACACTGCAGGTTGTATCGGATTCACTTACTGTATAAGTTTACGGTGAATCAGAAGAAATATTCAAAATAATATAACGATAGAAAAGACAAAGGTAAAAGAAATCTAGACTTTTAATGTAAAGAGCAGACAGAAACAATTTATATAAATTAATGGAAATCGATAGTAATAAATTATTATTTATTACGTATCAAGATTAAAAAGATGAATTTTTCGTAATTAAGTGCGAGAGAAATGTTTATCCCATGATAAAAACAAGGCTCAGCCAAATTTCATTTCATTAAATACACTGCTTAGTTTACATACCATTAAGAAGTACAAAACTAACTAAGTTTTTTACGGGTAGGAGGATGTAACGGACAGAAGTAGTAATGTAAGTAGTAGTAGTGTACATTTTTTGCAAAAATAAAAATCAATATGTTGAAATGAATTTATAAAATGTAATGAAATTATTAAGAATGATTTAATAAATGTAATTATAAAAGAATAAGAAAATTCAAGAATGTAGCTACTTCGGTTATTAGCATAAAGAACTGATAAAATGTTTGTTTAGAGAACACTTCCTCGAAAGGAATATGTAAGCATCTAAGGGCCGACGTTGGTCTTTTGTCGGTGACAAAAGAGTCAATACAGTTGCGAATCGAAGCTCGAGATGTACACATTGCACCGAATTATTTTCATTTTGATTTTTATACGAACAGGTCACAGGATAATTATGATTTAAAGGTTAATAAAAAGAAACATTAAAGGTTAAAATCATTTTCTGTGAACTTATTTGATCTCCTTCGAGAAACTTAATTCGTTAAGTAACACATGGATACTTATTCCTTTGAAGAAAATACATATGTCTTTTTGCCACTATAGTTTAAACTAACGAACAATAAATATACATTAAGCTGTTTTCCTTTTCTTATTCAATAAAATGTATTTATTACAATGTCTTATGACGCATACCATAGGTATACATCATACCTGTTCCTGTAAAGGTAAACCCTAACAATATCTACAAACGATTAAATACACACGGAGAGAATCAAACATCAATCAGTAATGCCGTGCGCTTTACTGGTTATGTTGTCCATGAAAATTGTAAAATTTTCGTAAAATCCATTATTTGTTAGTGTCTGTACATGAATTAATAATGTCCTTCACATTTATCAGTAATGGGGAGACATTAATGAGTAATACGTTTTGTGAAAATTTCACAGTTATCTTTACCAACATAATCAGTAATTTTTAAGACATCATTTAATGATGTTTGTTTCTCTCCGTACCTACTGTCAGCTTGATTTGAGACGTCCTGGATATACAATTAGGAGATAGCTATATTCAATCAAAATAAACCTAACAATTAGGAATCAATATCCGCAAGAACCTCTAATCAACAGAAAAATTTTAGCTTATATAATTGTAAAAAAAGTTGTTGCAGATAAAAAAAATTAATTTTTCTATTCAGGTAAATGTTTACAAAGAAAATTAGAGTATTAACGATAATATGGTTAGGAGTAATATTTTTAAGTACCAAAAACAACCTCTTAAAGTTTTGTCAAAAATCGTTTCCCAGCGGTTATGTTCTCTCCTTGTAAATTTATTAGCAAATAAGATAAAATAATATTTATATGAATATACAAAAGTTTATAGTAAAATCATTTATTTTTAACTAACTATTAATTTTTTCAAGAAAAATTCATTCAAGATTGTGCATAGAACACTTCTACCGTATAAGTAAATCAATATTTATCTAACGTAATATTAAAGCAAATGTTAATTTAACTTATTTATTTTTAACAAAATTACCAAAATCATGCTTTGTAATGCTTCGATTTCACTGGCAGTTTAATAGAGGCACGTTTTAACTTTTAATATTCAATAATATTACAGTGATAATTACTAGAAAGTTTTAGAGAGTTCCATCTTGAAGAGAATTGTTTTTTATATTTTTTCATACTAAATAAAAAAGTTTTGCTCTTCTAAACAACATGAATGTTTTTTTATTTTTTATTTATTTAATGTCGCATCAACAACTCGGTTATTAGCGACTTAATTACAACTTTAGTATTTACATCGATTATTACATTTACATATAATTACATTTATAATTACATTTACATATGTTTTGTGCATTTAAGAACTGTTTTTAGATATAGTCAATAACTTTTAACTGTGTTAGAAATTTTAACACTTTTTTATTTCTTCTGTTGAGTTTAGCATAATCTTTATATCACTACTTATCTTGAATGTTGGTCTTTCTGCTGTATATCTTTGACAGTGTAGAATTATATGTTCGAGGTTTAATTGCTTGTTACATGTATTGCAGAAAGGAGGTTCATCTTTACTCAGTAAATAGGAATGTGTTAAGGTGCAATGACTTAAACGTATTCTATTAATTACTATTTGATCTTGGCGACTAAAGTTTGTTGCAGGACTTAGGTTGTATATGTCTTCTCTTATTTTATGAAGAAAGCTATTATTATTTAATAACCATGTAGTATTCCGGGAAGTATAGATGGAATTTTTTAGTAACAATGCTGCGTAGTTCGAAGTAAGAGGTGCATCTGTTTCAGTTATGTTTGATTGGGAACCTTATATTGCTAGTGTTTGAGCTATCGTAGCCTGCTGGTGATTACTGATAATCGGTAATTTTATAATTTTTATATTCTTTAAATTGAGATCAATTAGTTTGTTTTGGTTATTATTTATAAGTGTGTTTTGAGAGTAAGGATTCCTTAAATCATCGAGTAACTTTTGTGATTGAGTGAAAATAACACAGTTTTCTTCATTACATTTTTCAATGATCTCCAATGATTTTATTATGATCCAGAACTGTATAAGGTTTGGGTTCAGTCGAGGTGAAAATGTATATTTTAAGTTTTCAGTTGTAGTAATTATAGAGATACCAATCGAATTATTTGTAGGATGACTGTAAGTAAAAATTTTGAAAGAGTTTTCAGTTGAGTTTTCGTTGTATAGTATGCTGTCTTCAAATATTTTTAAACTTAGAATGCTGGGGAGGGAGGTGGCGACTGAGTTATTATTTCTGGAATATTTAAATCAAAATCTATTAATAGATTGTGAAGGCTTTTAGAGAAAGGTTCAGGAGTGTTGTGGAATTCTTGATAAGATACTGCTTCGTTTTCATGTTATATTGTGTGGAAGAGAAGCAATTTTGCACGCGAATTTACACATTAGTATATTTCTTCGTACGGAGAGTGGTATCATGTTGCTTTCCGCTAATATACTAAACGTTGGGCTTGTGTGGGATGCTCCTAAACTAATTTTTATATCTTTATTATGAATTGGTTATAACATATTGGCATGTTTAGATGAGCCATATATTACGCTCCCGTAGTCTAATTTAGATAGTATAACCGCTTTATATGTATTGATTAGTACTTTTTGATCTGCTCCCCAATTTTTAGCTGACAGAATTTTGATTATTCTAAGTCTATGAGTACATTCTATTTTGAGTATTTATAAGTGGTTTTTCCAGGTAAGTTTACTGTCAAAAGTAAGGCCGAGTATTTTCATTTCTTCAACTTTTTGTATTTCTTTATCATGTAATTTAAGTGAAATTTTTGGGGTTTTTCTGGTATTTGTAAAAATAATATAGTGGGTTTTTTCGATTGAAAATTTGAAACCGGCATTAATAGACCATCCATAAAGATCAGTTAAGGTGATGTTAAACCCCGTGTTACTGGTAAATACGGGGAACCACTTTTTTTATTCATTTTCCAATTTTAAGAAAATATCTCTATGGAAAGTTGTTCTATTTGGTTGGAACAATAACTTTCTATAGAGATATTTACTCAAAATTGAAAATGAAATGAGAAAAGTGGATCCTCGTATTTGTCGGTGACAGGTGGCTTTAGCACCACCTTAAAGTATTTTGTAGTACTTTTTCAGTAATTGTATAATTTTTGCCTGAGACGTATATTGTCAAATCGTCTGCGAATAAACCACATTGGACAGGAGCTTTTATTTTATTAGTAATACTGTTAATTGAAATTAAAAATAACGTTACACTAAGTACTGTGCCTTGTGGAACTCCATTTTTTAAAAGCATTAGATCTGACAGAGTATTGTTTACTTTTACTTGAATGAAGCGTTCTTCTAAAAAGTTTTGAATGAAACTGAACATGTGTCCATTTATGTTTGATTTTTGTAAAATTTTGATTACTCTTTCTCGACAAACCATCTCAAATGCTTTTTCAATATCAAATGATACAGCTATCAGATGATGTTTTTTTACAGAGAGCTTCAGCTATTGAAGTTTCTAAAGCTATAAGATGATCGTAGGTTGATCTACTACGTCGAAATCCATTTTGTTGATGGGAAAAAAAGTTTGATGCTTCTAAAAAGGTTTTTAATCTTTTATTTAGGATTGTTTCCATAATTTTGCATATATTGTTATTTAGGGATATAGGTCTGCAATTTTTTGATGATGTACAGTCTTTACCTGGTTTATTAATTGGTATGACCGTAGCTATTTTCCATTGATAGGAAAAAACTTCTCCTATCCATATCGTATTTAGTAATTGTTCTAGGTACTGGATCTCAGTAATTGGTAAATTTTTTAGTAATATATTAGGAATGTGGTCGGGACCAGGACTGGAATTTTTACCAATTTTCAATATCTCCGTAATCTCATTTGTTTCAATTTTGTTATTCAATAATTGATTTATTTGTCTAGTATTTTCTATTGATGAATCTTGTTTTTGTGAAAATTTGCTTTTTCTTAGTAGGAATTCTTTTTGGTAATTTTTATCGCTAGAATTTTTGGAAAACGTTTTAGCTAACTTATTAGCAATATGTTCAGTGTTAGAAATAATTTTTTTGTCTTCAGTTATAAGAGTATTTATTTTGTTGGATTTAAATTTGCCTTGGATTCTTTGGATTTTCTGCCAGATGATTGATGAAGGAGTGTTGATATTTAAGTTACTTACGAAGTTTAGCCAATATTTCTTTTTGGTTTCTTTTAATGTTCTTTTATAAACAGCTTTTTTTTGTTGTGCTCGATCTTGTTTTCAGAGGTTTTGTGTTTTTTAAATCTATTAAAGGCGTGTTTAGATTGTTTTAAAGCTAATGCACAATTTTCATTCCACCATGGAACTTGTTTTTTTTCTCTCTAATTTTTATTAGTGGAATGGCTGTATTTGCTGCTGAATAAATAATATGATTAAAGTTTTCCATAAGTTCGTTTATGTTATTTTTATTTTCTAAACGTGGTTCAATTGGAGATTTAATTCTATTGTCTATTTCTGTTTTGTAGAGATTCCAATTTGCTTTTTTATAATTCCATTTGTGTGAGATCATATGAATCAATTTTAATATATTCTAGATTAATATGAGTAAAAATAGGATAATGATCACTGTCATGTAGAAAATCTGATACTTCCCAATTAAATTTTTCAGCAAGGTTGGTTGAAGAAATGCATATGTCGATACAACTTTCATTGGCATTGGAGGGGTTAAAATGCGTAGGAAGGTTTTGATTTAATAAAACAATTAGTGAATCTTCTAGGAATGGTTCAATTATCTTACCTCTAGGGTCAGTATATATTGAGCCCCATATAGGGTTATGGGCATTGTAATCACCCAGTAATATAAAAGATTTTCCTAGTTGTTGTTTCAGATTATCAAGTTCTGTTATTTGAAGCGGTTGACTATTCGGCAGATAAATGTTGCATATTACAATTTTTTTGGGTAAATAACAAGAGATCGCAACGGCTTCAATTGGGGTGTTTAAATTTACTTGGGTGCAGTAAATGTTATTTTTCACATATATTGAAACACCGCCACTAGCATGATTAGTTTCTCGATTTTTATAAAAACATTTGTAGCCTTAGATATTAGCACAAAAGACAGTTTTAAAATTGGTTTCTTATAAGCATATAATGAGAGGTTGTCTTTCAAAAATTAATTTCTGTAGGTTTTCTAGTCTTTTATAGTAGCTATTTAAGTTCCATTGTAGAATTTGCCTGCTCATGTTATTTGTATATAGTTTAGTTTTAATTTTATTATATAGGTTCTGTTGCTTTAGTGTTACTATTATTTCCATTAGTAGTTTGAGGAACTGATTATTCTATTTTTTTATTTACTTCTGTGAATCTTGATTTCATACCTTTATTGGGTAAATCGGATTATAGAACCCTCATCATGGTTGATATTTTCAGAATATTGTTCGAATATTCGTTAGCTATTTCGACTACTTCAGGACTTGTGAATGTCTTGTCAAGAAAACTTATAAAGTTTGTGAAGTTTAATGGAAATTTGTTTCCTGGGTTTTCTATTTTTTCATTAAGAATTTGTAAATTTTCGTTTAAATCGAGACTTTTTTTTGTTGGTGTAGTAGGTCTATTACTTGTTTTTGCTTTTTAATAACTTTTTTTAATTGATTTTCTGGGAAACTAGCAGCGGTATATTGCTCTCAAAGGAGAGATTCTAAACTTGATTCCGATCCTGAAAGTACTCTAGTTTTTTAGAAAGGGATAGTAGATGACGATGATGTTGATAAAGGACGTTTGAAAGTTGTTTTATCTATGTCCATAGGGAATTCATTAGATGTTATAGGTGATTGAATAATATCTGAATTTTTAGATTTATTTATTAGGTGAGTATTCGTTTTGATTTCGGGAGTTTCCTTTGGCTGTATTTTATCATTATTAGACAAGTCTGGAAATTTCTCAAGCTGTTTATCATTCGTATTTGTAGGATTTTGTGCGAGCACGAAATTACTCGTGTTTTCGTTTTGGCTTGGGCATAATTTAGCAATATGTCCTTCTTATTTACATGCGAAACATCTTATAACGTCTGTACTAGGAAATATGAAGTAAGTAGAGTCGTCAAACTTAACTTTTATGATTTCTGGAAGTTTAGATATATCGTCGGGATTAACGTAAACTTGTCTCCTATCACTAAGTACATGATTATACCCATCTTTTGTTATTGTAGCTTTAAACCACGTAATAGAAGAACTTCTTTTAATGTTTACATTGTCAATTATAATTTTTACTTCGTTTATAGTTAAGAATTTGTGCTTATTTGTTATTTCGTTGACTAGTTCTTTATTTGAAAGGAACATGCGGACTCTATTGTTTGAGATTCTTGAAGAGTACGTTTTTTAATTATGTGATTTTAATAGAATGTAATTATTTTATTATATATAAATTATTTATTATTTATCGAGTAAATTAAGTGTAAACACATTAATTGAACAAAAATAAGTTATATTACTTGATAACTTGATGTGATCAATTCATATTTTGAATTCTGGTTTAGTAATGTGTGACAGCAAATAACATGAAGTTAGTTTATAATAACTTTTATATATATTAGTTTTTATTATTCTTATATACAAAACAGTTTTTGTTTTTAACATATCATATACCCCGTTAGCCAGATGTATTGCAAATTGTTAGCAATTTGACATACATGTTTTGCTATCGATTTCCGTAAGTTTGACGTAAAACTGCGTCCGTATATGCTGGAAATTTAGTATCAAGTATTGAAGAAAATTATGAGGGCAAAGTGAAGGCAAAATTACAGCAACTATTGCTCATGATGTGCAGGCGTATCATAGGCATACATTGACATCATATTGTCGTCACATTTCTTGATTTTTGTGTTACACAAATTTCCATCAATATGCTGTTATTAATTTCTTCCCTTTCTCTCTTGCACTGTCGCATATACGAGTAATTTTATTTAATATTACGTCAATAATATTGAAAATAAAATAATATAATATATTAATAATATTGAAAACAAGTTGAAAGCAAATTGATGTACAAAACTTGCAGCAACAGTTACACATCAAATGTAAGTAAATCTGCGTCCGAATATGGTAGCAATTTGGTGGCTAGCATGTGCAGTCCATTTTACGGCACATTCACATCAATCCTTGATATTTGTCATTTCTTGAGCGTAAGTTGGAAGCAAATTGCTAACAAACATTGCACAGCAACAATTGCCGCGATTTTGCCGCGGCAAGCCTGGTTAATGGGGTATATATATAAACCCTAATAACCCATAAACCCCATTAACCCATAAACCCCAATAACCCATAAACCCCAATAACCCATAAACCCCAATAACCCATAAACCTCAATAACCCATAAACCCCAATAACCCATAAACCCCAATTACCCATAAACCCCAATAACCCATAAACCCCAATAACCCATAAACCCCAATAACCCATAAATCCCAGTAACCCATAAACCCCAATAACCCATAAACCCCAAATTATTTATTATTTATCGAGTAAATTAAGTGTAAACACATTAATTGATACAAAAATAAGTTATATTACTTGATAACTTGATGTGATCAATTCATATTTTGAATTCTGGTTTAGTAATGTGTGACAGCAAATAACATGATGTTAGTTTATAATAATTTATATATATATTAGTTTTTATTATTCTTATATACAAAACAGTTTTTGTTTTTAACATATCATATACCCCGTTAGCCAGATGTATTGCAAATTGTTAGCAATTTGACATACATGTTTTGCTATCGATTTCCGTAAGTTTGACGTAAAACTGCGTCCGTACATGCTGGAAATTTTGTATCAAGTATTGAAGAAAATTATGAGGGCAAAGTGAAGGCAAAATTACAGCAACTATTGCTCATGATGTGCAGGCGTATCATAGGCATACATTGACATCATATTGTCGTAACATTTCTTGATTTTTGTGTTACACAAATTTCCATCAATATGCTGTTATTAATTTCTTCCCTTTCTCTCTTGCACTGCCGCATATACGAGTAATTTTATTTAATATTACGTCAATAATATTGAAAATAAAATAATATAATATATTAATAATATTGAAAACAAGTTGAAAGCAAATTGATGTACAAAACTTGCAGCAACAGTTACACATCAAATGTAAGTAAATCTGCGTCCGAATATGGTAGCAATTTGGTGGCTAGCATGTGCAGTCCATTTTACGGCACATTCACATCAATCCTTGATATTTGTCATTTCTTGAGCGTAAGTTGGAAGCAAATTGCTAACAAACATTGCACAGCAACAATTGCCGCGATTTTGCCGCGGCAAGCCTGGTTAATGGGGTATATATATAAACCCTAATAACCCATAAACCCCATTAACCCATAAACCCCAATAACCCATAAACCCCAATAACCCATAAACCCCAATAACCCATAAACCCCAATAACCCATAAACCCCAATAACCCATAAACCCCAAATTATTTATTATTTATCGAGTAAATTAAGTGTAAACACATTAATTGATACAAAAATAAGTTATATTACTTGATAACTTGATGTGATCAATTCATATTTTGAATTCTGGTTTAGTAATGTGTGACAGCAAATAACATGATGTTAGTTTATAATAATTTATATATATATTAGTTTTTATTATTCTTATATACAAAACAGTTTTTGTTTTTAACATATCATATACCCCGTTAGCCAGATGTATTGCAAATTGTTAGCAATTTGACATACATGTTTTGCTATCGATTTCCGTAAGTTTGACGTAAAACTGCGTCCGTACATGCTGGAAATTTTGTATCAAGTATTGAAGAAAATTATGAGGGCAAAGTGAAGGCAAAATTACAGCAACTATTGCTCATGATGTGCAGGCGTATCATAGGCATACATTGACATCATATTGTCGTAACATTTCTTGATTTTTGTGTTACACAAATTTCCATCAATATGCTGTTATTAATTTCTTCCCTTTCTCTCTTGCACTGCCGCATATACGAGTAATTTTATTTAATATTACGTCAATAATATTGAAAATAAAATAATATAATATATTAATAATATTGAAAACAAGTTGAAAGCAAATTGATGTACAAAACTTGCAGCAACAGTTACACATCAAATGTAAGTAAATCTGCGTCCGAATATGGTAGCAATTTGGTGGCTAGCATGTGCAGTCCATTTTACGGCACATTCACATCAATCCTTGATATTTGTCATTTCTTGAGCGTAAGTTGGAAGCAAATTGCTAACAAACATTGCACAGCAACAATTGCCGCGATTTTGCCGCGGCAAGCCTGGTTAATGGGGTATATATATAAACCCTAATAACCCATAAACCCCATTAACCCATAAACCCCAATAACCCATAAACCCCAATAACCCATAAACCCCAATAACCCATAAACCCCAATAACCCATAAACCTCAATAACCCATAAACCCCAATAACCCATAAACCCCAATAACCCATAAACCCCAATAACCCATAAACCCCAATAACCCATAAACCCCAATAACCCATAAACCCCAATAACCCATAAACCCCAATAACCCATAAACCCCAAATTATTTATTATTTATCGAGTAAATTAAGTGTAAACACATTAATTGATACAAAAATAAGTTATATTACTTGATAACTTGATGTGATCAATTCATATTTTGAATTCTGGTTTAGTAATGTTTGACAGCAAATAACATGAAGTTAGTTTATAATAACTTTTATATATATTAGTTTTTATTATTCTTATATACAAAACAGTTTTTGATTTTAACATATCATATACCCCGTTAGCCAGATGTATTGCAAATTGTTAGCAATTTGACATACATGTTTTGCTATCGATTTCCGTAAGTTTGACGTAAAACTGCGTCCGTATATGCTGGAAATTTAGTATCAAGTATTGAAGAAAATTATGAGGGCAAAGTGAAGGCAAAATTACAGCAACTATTGCTCATGATGTGCAGGCGTATCATAGGCATACATTGACATCATATTGTCGTCACATTTCTTGATTTTTGTGTTACACAAATTTCCATCAATATGCTGTTATTAATTTCTTCCCTTTCTCTCTTGCACTGCCGCATATATGAGTAATTTTATTTAATATTACGTCAGTAATATTGAAAATAAAATAATATAATATATTAATAATATTGAAAACAAGTTGAAAGCAAATTGATGTACAAAACTTGCAGCAACAGTTACACACCAAATGTAAGTAAATCTGCGTCCGAATATGGTAGCAATTTGGTGGCTAGCATGTGCAGTCCATTTTACGGCACATTCACATCAATCCTTGATATTTGTCATTTCTTGAGCGTAAGTTGGAAGCAAATTGCTAACAAACATTGCACAGCAACAATTGCCGCGATTTTGCCGCGGCAAGCCTGGTTAATGGGGTATATATATAAACCCTAATAACCCATAAACCCCATTAACCCATAAACCCCAATAACCCATAAACCCCAATAACCCATAAACCCCAATAACCCATAAACCCCAATAACCCATAAACCTCAATAACCCATAAACCCCAATAACCCATAAACCCCAATAACCCATAAACCCCAATAACCCATAAACCCCAATAACCCATAAACCCCAATAACCCATAAACCCCAATAACCCATAAACCCCAATAACCCATAAACCCCAAATTATTTATTATTTATCGAGTAAATTAAGTGTAAACACATTAATTGATACAAAAATAAGTTATATTACTTGATAACTTGATGTGATCAATTCATATTTTGAATTCTGGTTTAGTAATGTTTGACAGCAAATAACATGAAGTTAGTTTATAATAACTTTTATATATATTAGTTTTTATTATTCTTATATACAAAACAGTTTTTGATTTTAACATATCATATACCCCGTTAGCCAGATGTATTGCAAATTGTTAGCAATTTGACATACATGTTTTGCTATCGATTTCCGTAAGTTTGACGTAAAACTGCGTCCGTATATGCTGGAAATTTAGTATCAAGTATTGAAGAAAATTATGAGGGCAAAGTGAAGGCAAAATTACAGCAACTATTGCTCATGATGTGCAGGCGTATCATAGGCATACATTGACATCATATTGTCGTCACATTTCTTGATTTTTGTGTTACACAAATTTCCATCAATATGCTGTTATTAATTTCTTCCCTTTCTCTCTTGCACTGCCGCATATATGAGTAATTTTATTTAATATTACGTCAGTAATATTGAAAATAAAATAATATAATATATTAATAATATTGAAAACAAGTTGAAAGCAAATTGATGTACAAAACTTGCAGCAACAGTTACACACCAAATGTAAGTAAATCTGCGTCCGAATATGGTAGCAATTTGGTGGCTAGCATGTGCAGTCCATTTTACGGCACATTCACATCAATCCTTGATATTTGTCATTTCTTGAGCGTAAGTTGGAAGCAAATTGCTAACAAACATTGCACAGCAACAATTGCCGCGATTTTGCCGCGGCAAGCCTGGTTAATGGGGTATATATATAAACCCTAATAACCCATAAACCCCATTAACCCATAAACCCCAATAACCCATAAACCCCAATAACCCATAAACCCCAATAACCCATAAACCCCAATAACCCATAAACCTCAATAACCCATAAACCCCAATAACCCATAAACCCCAATAACCCATAAACCCCAATAACCCATAAACCCCAATAACCCATAAACCCCAATAACCCATAAATCCCAATAACCCATAAACCCCAATAACCCATAAACCCCAAATTATTTATTATTTATCGAGTAAATCAAGTGTAAACACATTAATTGATACAAAAATAAGTTATATTACTTGATAACTTGATGTGATCAATTCATATTTTGAATTCTGGTTTAGTAATGTGTGACAGCAAATAACATGATGTTAGTTTATAATAATTTATATATATATTAGTTTTTATTATTCTTATATACAAAACAGTTTTTGTTTTTAACATATCATATACCCCGTTAGCCAGATGTATTGCAAATTGTTAGCAATTTGACATACATGTTTTGCTATCGATTTCCGTAAGTTTGACGTAAAACTGCGTCCGTACATGCTGGAAATTTTGTATCAAGTATTGAAGAAAATTATGAGGGCAAAGTGAAGGCAAAATTACAGCAACTATTGCTCATGATGTGCAGGCGTATCATAGGCATACATTGACATCATATTGTCGTAACATTTCTTGATTTTTGTGTTACACAAATTTCCATCAATATGCTGTTATTAATTTCTTCCCTTTCTCTCTTGCACTGTCGCATATACGAGTAATTTTATTTAATATTACGTCAATAATATTGAAAATAAAATAATATAATATATTAATAATATTGAAAACAAGTTGAAAGCAAATTGATGTACAAAACTTGCAGCAACAGTTACACATCAAATGTAAGTAAATCTGCGTCCGAATATGGTAGCAATTTGGTGGCTAGCATGTGCAGTCCATTTTACGGCACATTCACATCAATCCTTGATATTTGTCATTTCTTGAGCGTAAGTTGGAAGCAAATTGCTAACAAACATTGCACAGCAACAATTGCCGCGATTTTGCCGCGGCAAGCCTGGTTAATGGGGTATATATATAAACCCTAATAACCCATAAACCCCATTAACCCATAAACCCCAATAACCCATAAACCCCAATAACCCATAAACCCCAATAACCCATAAACCCCAATAACCCATAAACCTCAATAACCCATAAACCCCAATAACCCATAAACCCCAATAACCCATAAACCCCAATAACCCATAAACCCCAATAACCCATAAACCCCAATAACCCATAAACCCCAATAACCCATAAACCCCAAATTATTTATTATTTATCGAGTAAATTAAGTGTAAACACATTAATTGATACAAAAATAAGTTATATTACTTGATAACTTGATGTGATCAATTCATATTTTGAATTCTGGTTTAGTAATGTGTGACAGCAAATAACATGAAGTTAGTTTATAATAACTTTTATATATATTAGTTTTTATTATTCTTATATACAAAACAGTTTTTGATTTTAACATATCATATACCCCGTTAGCCAGATGTATTGCAAATTGTTAGCAATTTGACATACATGTTTTGCTATCGATTTCCGTAAGTTTGACGTAAAACTGCGTCCGTATATGCTGGAAATTTAGTATCAAGTATTGAAGAAAATTATGAGGGCAAAGTGAAGGCAAAATTACAGCAACTATTGCTCATGATGTGCAGGCGTATCATAGGCATACATTGACATCATATTGTCGTCACATTTCTTGATTTTTGTGTTACACAAATTTCCATCAATATGCTGTTATTAATTTCTTCCCTTTCTCTCTTGCACTGCCGCATATACGAGTAATTTTATTTAATATTACGTCAGTAATATTGAAAATAAAATAATATAATATATTAATAATATTGAAAACAAGTTGAAAGCAAATTGATGTACAAAACTTGCAGCAACAGTTACACACCATATGTAAGTAAATCTGCGTCCGAATATGGTAGCAATTTGGTGGCTAGCATGTGCAGTCCATTTTACGGCACATTCACATCAATCCTTGATATTCGTCATTTCTTGAGCGTAAGTTGGAAGCAAATTGCTAACAAACATTGCACAGCAACAATTGCCGCGATTTTGCCGCGGCAAGCCTGGTTAATGGGGTATATATATATATATATATATATATATATATATATATATATATATATATATATATATATATATAAATCCTAATAACCCATAAACCCCAATAACCCATAAACCCCAATAACCCATAAACTCCAATAACACATAAACCCCAATAACACATAAACTGCAATAACCCATAAACCCCAATAACCCATAAAACCCAATAACCCATATACCCCAATAACCCATAAACCCCAATAACCCATAAACCCCAATAGACTATAAACCCCAATAACCCATAAGCAAAATAACCCATAAAGCTCAATAACCCATATACCCAAATAACCCATAAACCCCAATAACAAATAAACCCAAGTTTTGTACATCAATTTGCTTTCAACTTGTTTTCAATATTATTAATATATTATATTATTTTATTTTCAATATTATTCACATAATATTCAATAAAATTACTCATATATGCGACAGTGCGATAGATATATATATATATATATATATATACTTTTTATTCATCAGAAGACAAAATCTTACAATTTCATGTACATGTAGTTATAATTATAATTAAAAATATCAGTCGATTTAATATAATTGTTATCTTAACTTTCACTTATTGCATATTTCTTATTAAAATAATAATTCACTTTATCAGTTCGTCAGTTTATAAAATTTAAATGTAATGAGCTAGTCACAGTCAAATATCACAGAAAACGCTTCGTCAAAAAATAATAATACATAGAATAAAAAATAAATACAATAGAGATAACATATAAATATAAAAGAATACATACACATACTTTGCTAAATCTTTGCGTATACTATCACGTCTAAATTTAAAACACACTCATTCATAACACTTTAACAATCACGCTAATAAATACATTCACACCTAACTAACACTAAACATATTTAATAAATAAATAAATAAATAAATTAATAAATAAATACGTCGAATAAATAAATAAACAAGATAAATAATTAAATTAAATAAATAAATAAATAAATTTAAATAAATAAATAAATTAAATAAATAAATAAATAAATTAAATAAATAAATAAATAAGTTTAAATAAATAAATAAGTTTAAATAAATAAATAAGTTTAAATAAATAAATAAATTAAATAAATAAATAATTCAAATAAATAAAAAGCCTAAATAAATACTCGACTCATTTTTTATTTCTGAACATACTCTTCACCATGTAATTGCTTAAGGTGCCTGCTAAACGCCGTTTTAAATTTACAAAAAGATGGCAGGCACCTCACGCTGCTCGGGAACGAATTCCAGAGGTGCGCACCTTGAACTCTGAATGAGAAAAGGCCCTTATCGGTGCGCGACCCCGGAACCGAGAGCTGTTTCATACCACCCCTACTTGAAGTCCTGGCCTGGTTTTTTTCAAAGAGGGCAGTAAGATACGGTGGCTGCCGCATGACAACCGCTTTGTAAAGCAGCAGCCCCATAAAATACTCCCTCCTCACCTTCAAATCTAACCAGTCCAGTTTTTTCCTGTAGGCGGTGATATGCTCATCCCGCCTAACACCACATATGTATCTCACACATGCATTCTGTAGACGTTGTAGTCGTGTCTGGAGCTCCCCTGACACATCAAGAAGAACCACTGAGCAATAATCTAAGTGAGGTAGTACCAGTGCACATGCCAGCTGCTTCCTCAGTATCTCTGTGGTGCTTGAACGGAAAAGTTTTAAGCTATACAGAGCCCTATTTACCTTTCTACTGACCGCATTCAGTTGCGGCTTCCATGTCAACCTTCCGTCCATCACCACGCCGAGGTTGGTGACTGTATCGACAAAGGGAACGTGTACGCCGGTCTGTATCTCAATGCCTTGCAAGTCAAGGTTCTGAACCTGTTTGATGTTGTGATCAGATCCAAAAATGATCGCCTTTGTCTTGCCGACATTGAGGCGCAGGCCAGCTGACGTTGCCCAGTTCGACACTGCTTGTGCTACAGCCGACATGCGACCGATACCATCACGAAGACCTTTCAGGGTCACTTGTGTGTAGGTTTGCAAGTCGTCAGCGTAAAGTATGTGTTCGACACCATCTAAGTCGAGTGCGTCTTGTAAGTCGTTTATGTACAGGCTGAAAAGCAGGGGTCCCAGGACTGAGCCCTGTGGAACGCCAAGATTGGTGGTTAGCCAACCTGAATCCCCGTTTGTGATTGTGACGACTTTCTGTCGTCTCCCCATGATATATGACTTAAGCCACAGGAGAACACTCCTGGAGAATCCCATGCGCATCAGCTTACGCAGCAGTTTAGTGTGTGAGATGATGTCGAATGCTTTGCTAAAATCAAACATTAACAAAATAGTCAATAGTTTTTTGTTGTTGTTAATGCCTGATCTTATGTCCTCCGTCAGTTTCAGTAGTGCTGTCTGTGTACTGTGATTCTGTCGAAAACCAGTCTGCATCGGGTCCAAAGTATTATTTTCTCGTAAGAAGTCAGTTATTTGGTCGTGTACGATTTTTTCAAGGACCTTAGAAAGGAAACTCAGTAGGGCAATTGGTCGGAAATCTGACACCGTAGATGGGACAGGCTTCTTCTTCAAAGGCATCAACTGAGCTCCCTTCCAAGCTCCCGGAAAAATGCCACTGGACAGAGAGGAGTTAAAGATCTTAACAATATGATCTCCCACAAACGGAAGAGCCTTAGCCACTATACTTTGGGGAATGTCGTCTTCCCCTCTGGCTTGTGATGAGAAGTGGGCAACAGCCAGAACCACGTCCGAGAAGCTGACTTCTCGGAAAACAAAACCGTCATCACTGGCAGTGGTCAGGACGTTGTCAAGTTCTTCATCACCCTCATTTTGGGAGATCGACACCCCTGCAAAGTGGGCATTGAGCTCTTCCGGTGAGAAACCATGAAGCTCCTCTCTTGTCTTTGGCAGAAGGCCCAGAGCCTTGAGCTCTTTCCAGATATCTTTCTTATTATTATTCGCTTCAGAAATTTTATTTTGTAAAAATCTTTCCCTTGTTTCCTTCGTTCGTAATTCAGCTTCAGCTGCAAGGCCCTGATACTCCCGCCACAGTCTGTCGTCATTGGTCCGCGAATAGCGTCTTCGTACGGAGTCACGTTTTTTGTAAAGATGTATTAGTTCAGCATCAACCCATGGTGGATTTGTTTTCTTTTTCGGCATGAATTCTTTTAACGGTGCAATTTTATCTATCACAGCCATGAGGTTGACACTGAGGCACTCTAATTGACTGTCAACACCCGCCGCGGGACCATCGATCCGCGACCAATCACAGTCAGCTAGGTGAGACAGGAGGTCGTCTTGCTGGATCGACTTAAAATCCCTGTAGCTGAATGATTCAACCACAGGGGATGCAGCAGTTTCGACCCCAATCTTGACCTCTATGATGTTATGATGACTGGGAAAAGGCGCCGGCCGATTGTCCCTGCTCAGTACAACGTCATTATTATCTGTCAAGATCACATCAATCCACGTGTGAGAATCCGTGAGATGATGAGTCGCACCATGATCAATTATTTGAAGGTTAAGATCATCAGCCAACCGTCTAACAAATTTCGCATCGGCTGACGTTCCGAGTAGGTTCGCATTCAGATCTCCCATAATAATTTTGTGACTAAAGTCTTGAGTATGTATCGTCAGTTTGTCTATTAAGTCAGAGCCCTGTAAAAACGGTACGTGTGGTGGTCTGTATATTAAAGCAACAAAGACGGGGGGAAGGCTGCCCTGCTGAACACTGCACATTAAATATTCAGGTATAAATGGTCTGCCCTCCTGTGTTGTTGGAGAGCTGCATAGTAAATTTTCCTTGAAAGTGTTATGAATGTACAGGACTAGCCCGCCTCCTAGTTTGTTGCGATCAAGTCTAAGTAGTGAGTAGTCATCGATCTGAATGAGATCACTCCCAACATCAGGGTCAAGGGCGACTCAGCAACCCCAAAGAGATGGTAGGTAGGACGAGCTGAAAGGTGTTGTTTAATCATGCCAATGTGCCCCTTCAGTGAGGTAACATTGACAAAACCTGCCCTCAGTCCCTTACAGTGAACCCCCCCAGCAGTGTCTGCGGATAGTCAATTTTTTGCAGCAGTTGACGGAATTACATTATTATCAATTTCGATTTCATTATCAACAGTTTTTTTTTCAGTATTTACAGTTTGAGATGGTTGATTAATGGCATATGATGCCACTATTGTCTGTAAATCAGCCGCAGATGAAAATTCATGAGAGACATCGCCATCGCGCCTCTTCACCAGGAAACGGCCCCCTCTATGCCAAACATATTTAAAATTAAGTCTCATCGCAAGGGCCTGGAGACTTCTATATTTAATAAAACATTCTTTTGTTAACAATTCATTTATAAAAATTTTCCCATTTATAATCCCATCCCTTGTGTCCTGGTCAAGAGCTGCAATGTCGACATCTCTAGCATGAAAGCCAGTGATAAGCTTTTTGGCTCGCATTATTTTCTCGCCTAACGCACTGCTGGAAAGGGTAACAACCCATGGTGACCTTCTACGTTCGCTGTTTGTATCTGCTAATGCCGCAGCTGTTGATTCTTCTGACCGAAGCAGGCATGTGCCTATTATATCAATTTTTCGTGTTGATGGAAGGACACGGCACAGTATCGCGTGTGCGACGTCAACACGCTTAGAGACATCACCGTCGAAAATGTTTGAAATAATGAGCTCCGTATTACCGCTTTTAATGTTTTTACTGTGCATTGTCCCCCCATCAATCGTTTGCACCCGCGTGCTTCGTGCAGGTGATGCTGCAGCGTCAGCATTGTCGTTATTATACTTATTCAAACGCCTAGACATTTTATTTCTACTATTTACAATTTGGATAAACCCGTCATTATTGCTTTCACAATTGTCAATTGTTTCGCTTATATCACTATAATTGTCAAGTAAGGTACTATTCGTAGCAGACGCATTATTAACAGTATTACATTTTTTTGTACTTATAAGAGAAACGGTATTGTTTTGTGTACTGGGGAGTACTGCGATTTTTTGGAATTCTATTTTATTTAGTATGAGTTGGTTATCTTTTTGGATGTTCTCAACATTTCTTTCAATTTTCTCAATAGTAGTAGTATATACAGAGGTAAAATCTTCTTTTGTTATTATTTTTTCTATTTTTGTTATTATTTCCTTGTTGTCACGTTCAACTCTATTGATTTTATTTGTTAAATTTAGGAAATCGTTTTCCAAAGTGTTTAATACAAGATTATCAATTTTAGTCTGTGACTCGAGATTTGTCTGCTCTAGATTATCGATTTTTTCTACGTTATTATCATGTAATTTTTTATTTTTAATTTTTAGGTTATCTATTTCTTGATAAAGCACTTGCTTCTCCTTTTTCATCTCCTCCAGCTGCGAGAGAGAGAGGGAGGAAATTAATAACAGCATATTGATAGAAATTTGTGTAACACAAAAATCGAGAAATGTGACGACAATATGATGGCAATTTATGCCTATGATACACCTGCACATCATGAGCAATAGTTGTTGTGATTTTGCCTTCAGTTTGCCCTCATAATTTACTTCATTACTTGATACAAAATTTCCAGCATATACGGACGCACTTTTATATCAAACTTACGGAAATCGATAGCAAAACATGTATGTCAAATTGCTAACAATTTGCAGTACATCTGGCTAATGGGGTATAGAAATAAATATATAAAGTTAATAATATAGGTCTACTTTTATTTATTTTTTAAACTTATTAATTCTTAATATTGGAGAATTTAAATTTACTATATCACAAAAGATAGGAAAAATTTGTTCTATTCAAGTGTTATTAACTCAATATCATGAATTTTACATATATAATTTATCAAAAATCTTTGTTCAGTTATAAAACTATTATATTTTTAAAAAGACTTATCAAATTGATTTTCTTAAAAAATATATAATATAAAACTATAAGAGATATTATGCATGTCATAGATAAATAGTAGACATGTACATCATAACACTATGTAATCCGTTTATTTTTTATATAATGTTCATACCATTGTAATATATTTATCGATTATATTCTGTGGACATTCTTTCATAAAAGGTCAATAGTCGCAAGAAACATCCACCTATTTTTTCAAAATTGCAAATGTGTGAGGTTTGAACAACTGAAAAGAAAATGTATTCATTGTAATTTCATTGTTTACACTGGAGTAATCGAAATCGAGCTTGTCACAATATTGAATATGATATAACTTTTAGAAATGTATAAACTAACTTTGCATTGTAGAAGTTATAATGAAATGACAAAAATGAATTTTATTTTGCTATATATACATATATATAAACAACTTGCACACTATTACCAAATTTTATGTCTTGATTAAACATTCTAAATAAATTCATTATAAAAAATTAAATACATTTATAAAATAAATTACATGAGTAATAGTAATCGAAATGCTCCACAATATAATATATCATGTTTGAAAGCTAGTAACTAACCTTGAGTACAAAATAAGTTAATTTTTAGTTAGAGATAAAACGATGTTTAGGTGTCAAATGAAAGTTTTATTTATTATTCTATTCAGAAATCGTGTAAAATCTGTTACAAAGTTTGCAATCACTATTGTATCTTAATTCGATAAACAATTGAACAGATAACAGGAAGTAATAAATATTAAATATGACAAATATTTTTATTGATTTTTGCTTTTACCGAACAGAAAATGTGAAAAAATGCGACAATTCTTGTACAGTATCCAAATTTGATACACGTATGAATCTGTGAAATAACGTAATAGTGAAAATAATTATCATAAGTATTAAGAATAATTTTACGACCGATTCTATATAATATTAGTCGTTTTCGAAAGTTGATGTAGCAAGAATCAAGCTTTTGTTCGTTTAAGTTCACATTATTGATAATTTATAGTATTATATGATAAACTATTGAAAACATTGACACTCCACTACCCAAAACCAATAATAAAATTAAGTTGAAAATATTTAAAAAATAATTTATAAAATTGTATAAAATTTAACATGTTTAAAAATAATACATATAACGTATAAAATTCATTTTTACCACTTAGCACCTACATTTTTCATTACTATTTTTTTACTTACATTTATTCCACGTATATAAAAACTTGATGGTTTGTTTAACGTTTTGCAACAAATTTTGCATATGTTTTTTATATCCTGTGTTTGTGACATTCTCCATAATATTTTAGGTTATTTACATAAACAATTTTCTGAAAAATAAATAAAAATCGATTTTTTTTTATTTTAATATATTATTTAATATAAATTATGATAGCCAAGTATCATCAATACGTGTATCTACAATACGTCTAGTTGTTATAAGAAATACATTGCATTGTTATTGCTTGAATGGCATTATACTGATAAATTAAAAAAAAATATTTTTGTAATACTTGTACGAAAACTAACGTGTTCGACCATTTCCGACTAGCGGGTGAAAATGAAGGTGAACTGAAAAAAATTTACTTTTTATATGGGAATAATCTTATTTCTTTGTTCTGTAATGTATTATTTTTTCATATTTCCACGAAAACACGTCTTTGATGTATATGTAAGGAATCTGAAGATGCCCTTTTTTGGTAGACGATACAAAAATTAGTGGGGAAAATTAGACGATTCAAAAATGAGTGGGGATTCCGCTATCATGACGTCGAACGTGAAAGATCCTCCGGATAAGTCTGATCGTAAATATTATTTGTGTCACCCTGCTAAATCAGTTAAAACAGTGATTTGCTTAATCTGTGAAAATGCATACCATAAGAGTGATTTCGATGAAATAAAACATCCCAAATACGTAGGTGAACATTTGATAATTTGCCCAGACCATATTCTAAGAGACATAACCTATAAATCTGATGAACATATGCTAAGTGATGTGGCAACAAAAATTATTGCACTAATAAAACTAAAAAAATCTTACGAAATCAGAGAAAAATTGCTGCAAGAACTGCACAACAAAACAGTGGAAAAGCATAATGCAACAATCAAAGAAGATGAAAGTGAAATGGACAATTTAATAGCTGAGAATACGTTACTCAAGCAATTAGTGACAGAATTGCAAGATAAAAACCAATTCAGAAAGACTTTATAGAACTGCTAAAACAAAAAAATACTGAGATACCGATAAGTAATAAAACATATGCAGAAGTGATGAGTGATATTGGGGCGAAACCGAAGCAACTTCCAAGAATAACGATTAAGGCCAATGACCCCAACCAGGAAAATACAATGCAATTACTCACGAACTGCTTCGTTTCAGAAAAGAATATTCAAGCTAAGTTCATTTGCAAGAAGAATGATAAAGAAATAGAATTTAGTTGTATGAATATGAAAAGTCTAGAAACAGCGGATAATGTTCTAAATGATAACCTAATAAATTATGAAATCAAGGTAGAACAACAAGGTAATCCAAAAATAAAAATTATCGGTATAAACAATACTAAAAATATGGAAGAACAGGATACAGAAAATGGTATTAATCAAAGAAATTTCAAGCAGTTTAATAACAATGACTCAGTACTGCACATGTACACTAATAAAAGAAACAAAACCAGTACAGTTCTAATGGAACTATCACCAGAAATTTACAAGTTTATACGTGAAAACAATAACAAGATATTTGTTTGTCATCAATTCTGCAAAGCTTATGATCTGATAAACGTCACCCCTTGCTTCAACTGTGGAAGATATGGTCATAATGCATCCAAATGAAGACATGATTCTGTATGCAGTAAGTGCTCTGACACACACAATGTGAGTCAATGTAAAAATACCAAAACGGAATGTGTTATTTGTAATTATAACAATTCTAAATACAGAACAACCTTACCAACGGATCACTTACCAACAGACAGACTCAAGTGTAGTATACTTAAAAATAAAATAAAAAAATATATTAACTCTATTGATTACCCACTCGCGCCTACATTACCGGCATGGGATGAATCAAGTGCACTACGACATATACGAAAGAAACAGTAACAATAGTTTGATTTTATACTTAAATATTAGAAGCCTAAATGCCAATTTTGAAAAGCTTCAAATCTTTATTAAAAGTCTTAAGATAAAACCATATGTTATTGTATATACAGACGTATGGAATTTAACTCATTATCAGTATTATAGAATTAAGGACTACAAATTGTATTATAACTTCGGGAAATTAATAAAAATGATGGTGTAGTGGTATACGTAAAAGAAAATATTATACACACTAATGAAACGATAGAAATAGGCAAACTAAAACTATCAAACACTATAAGTGCATTAAATGATAATAAACAACTAGAAATTTCATCTCTATATAGATCACACGGACTGAATTGCACTGAATTTAATCTAAATTTCAAAACTTATTTAGAACAAAAAAGAAAAGCAAAAAATCAGGATTATAATGCTTTCAGCGTTGATTTCTTAAACAACCTATTGGAAAAAGATTTTCTCCCAGGATTTACAAATACCACAAGACCATCAAGTATAACTACGGATAAAGGAACGTGCATTGATAACATTTTTATCAAAACAGACTTCCTCATCACTAAAACACTTATGCCCATAACTGATCATTATCCATTATTTTTAGAAATAAAAAATGGTAGACCTAACTCAAATAAAGAGACTAAAATTGACAGGTATTATTATAATTACAAAAAAAAATTCAATAATGCTATGAAACTAAATTGGTCAAAATTTAAAAATACAAAATATCCAAATGAAACTATTAAGGAAATAATAAAAGAAATTAAAATTTGCATTGAAAAATTAAAATACAAAAAACTAAATTTGCGCAACTCCAAGAAAACCCACAGGAAAGACTGAGTAACAAAAGCAACGTTGAACACTTGTAATGCAAAAGAAATACTATACAAACGACTAAAACATAATCCAGATAATGATGAACTCAAAGACAATTACGAAAATTTGTTAAAACTCTAGATAAGGTCATTAAAGCAGTAAAAATAGAATATGATAAGAAAACAATAGAGATTAATAGAAATGAGCCAAGTAAACTCTGGGCTTGTATAAATAATAAAATTGGGAAAAATAAAATCAGAAACGATACTACTATTGCTCAGTTGAAAACTGAAGATAATAGAATAATTAAAAGTAGGAAAGAAATTGGGAACAAAATGAATAAGTACTATTGCAAACTTGGAGAAATACTGAGTAAGAAAATAAAAATACCAAAACATAAAAAATTAGAAGTACCTAAAAGTAATCCAAAAACAATATTTATAAACCCTACAAACGAATTTGAAATTATAAAGATAATAAACAATTTTAAACTGTAAAAAGGTGGTGTAGATAATATTAATGCAAAGGCATTGAAAACTATAGCTACAACTATAGCAGAAACTTTGGCTTATGTAATTAATCGCTGTATCGAAACATCAATTTGGCCAGATATGCTGAAGGAGGTTGAAGTGATACCAATATACAAAGCAGGGGAAAAATGATATGGGAAACTCTAGACCTATATCGTTAATATCAAATATAGCAAAATTTTTTGAACAAATCATACAGAATAGAATTATAGACTTTATAAGCCATAGTAATATATTAGGTAAAAAACAATTTGGATTTATCGAAAATAATGGCACGAAAGATGCATTAAACCTTATATCCAAAACAATTTATGAAAATTCAGATCAAAGTAAACCCATAGCTATTACATTCCTGGATTTGGCAAAAGCTTTTGACACAGTAAATCATAAAATACTGTTAGATAAGCTTTACTCATATGGTATAAGAGGAAAGGTGCATGAACTAATTACAAGTTATTTAACCAATAGAAAACAAAAAGTAAGAATAGGTTCACATGTAAGTGAATTTGAAAACGTTAATACTGGTGTCCCTCAAGGGACTATACTTGGGCCTCTACTTTTTATACGTTATGTGAATGACTTGCTAACAAACATGCCAGACAATTCCATCCTGTCCTATGTAGATGAAACTGATATAATAGAAAGTGGAAAAACTTGGTCTAAAGTTGAAAACAAAATGAACAAATACTTAGAAGATGTCTCAATATGGCTTAGACTAAATAAATTAACATTAAATATACAAAAAACTTTTTATATAACTTTTGAAAACTATTGTGACGGTGTACCACAGAAATTGAAATTAAAATCAATGATGAAAAACTAAAGAGAGTGAATGAAGCAAAATATTTGGGTATAATTTTCGATGAGAATATGAGACGGACCAAACATATTGAATATCTTATAAATAAGACAAGATACCTAATTTTCATCTTTAGTAAAATTTCTAAATTCATGGAGACTAATACTTTAAAACTTATATACTATGCTGTCTTCCACAACCTTATTAGTTATAGCATAATTGCGTGGGGTGGTGCGGTGCAAACAGTACAAACAAAAATTTTAAAAATTATAAATAAAAATACTTATCAAAAAATAATTTCACTTAACCTACAGAAATTATTCGCAAATGAGAGTCTTCGGTATAACTATGAACATTTTAAAGATCAGTATAATCAACTTGACGAGTAAAACAAGAATCAAACTATTAATTTTACCAAAATATTACAAAACTGTTAGTACTAAAAATAGTTATTTTAAAGCAATCAGTATCTTTAATAAAATGCCAAATGAACTAAAAATGTTAGATATACAAAAAAGAAAACAAATATAAAAAAGATACAGGATTGGTTGAAAAATAATGAATGAAATAAACACTGTAACGACAATAGATTGCCAACAATTTAAATTATGTCTTTTATCATTGTGCAAATGAGATGAATGTGTATACCAGTGCCAAATATCCTCTAAATTACAGTTATTACTGCAGCAGAGAAAATCAGCACTCATTGAAAACAAACTGGACATTAGTATGTATGGATCCAGCGAAGACTCAGTATTGGCTAATAGTATAATGCTTGATATTAGAACATACATTTGTGCTAAGGGCAAATGTAAATCATACAATAATCGCAAACATCGGCGTATCTCCAAATACAATTACAATAATATCATAAACTCGTATCCAAAAATCAGCAATAATCTATATAATATAACAAACGAAATAATAAATATATGGATACACAAAACAGAAAACGGAAAAGCGAATATCAAATACATAAAATTTGTGCAAGGAGCAAATAATGATTTAGATGTTAATAAAGATCCAAATATAGAAAAATATAAACCAGTAGAAACGGTCTTCACCAAGATTGATGAAATGGCTGAAAAGAACAACAAGAAAGCTAGAAAAATGGAAGCAACGGCTGCACCTGGACAGAAGATCAAGAAATCAGCAAGTCACAGAATGACATACGGAGATATCAACTACCTATGATCGAGCAAGGCGATTTTTTACTTTGACAGAGGAATAAGAGGAAAACAAATTTTCACAAACTCAAAGTATCCACTTAAACAACAATCAACTTATAATGATGTTGTAGTTATTGACGATATAGTCTTTACATCAAAGTGCAAATGTGATTCAGCTAACCAACACAAAAAGAGATGTTCTCACATTACAGAGTTACCTGCGCTATTGGACTTACTTGTCCGGCTAGGTTCAACACCATATAAAGAATATTATATGCAAGAGATAAACACACGACAACAGAAAAATTTACGACGGCAAGATCCATGTTAGTGATGTATTGGTAATATTATAGTGCTAGGTCACAATGATTAAATTATAAGAATAAAAATATTTATAGTATCAAAGAAAAATGTATAAAAATATAGAATCTTAAGCATGTGCAATGTAATCTTAATTGACGCGAATTATTATAATGTAGTCGCAACATTATTACTAACTATATAAAAATATAGAATCTTTAACGCAATTTATAATGATAACATTAATTAATAAGGATTTATATGTAAATGTTAAAGAGAGATTATATATCACTGTTAAATTTTCAATAAATTATTAATAATGTTATATATAGTTGGGATGAAGAGTCAGAAGACCTTCATAATCCAACCAAAGTATGTATGAATGAATGGTGAAGGATGGAATGATCCATGTCTGGAAGTCCGACGTGGATACATTCTATCCTTATGAATGAATGGTACTTGCATTGTACGGTTTAGTATGGCTGGAGGTTTTTGCTGTAATGAATAGAATAAAACTAACCAGCACTTTATATTTTTGTTGTTAATCCGAACCTGCAAACAGGGAATACCAATTCCCTATGCAGGATATGCAGCGTTATAGTGTATTATTGTGTAAATAATTTTTACTCTGTATCGAATTTAGCAAATGTTATATGTAACTCTGGAATAAATAAATAAATAAATAAAAATTTACTTTCCGCCCACCATAGCCCACCATGTTTGGCGATGTTAGACAACTCTATCTTATATAGTGATATACGTATCGATTAAATCATAAAAAATATACTTACACATCCAGTTTGAAAGATGAAAGAAGTATTATCTTCATTTTCTTATGAAACTACAATGACTTTAGTATCCATAATAACATTAATAACAGCAGATGATCCGAATCAAGTGTACCTACACAAAATGTTCGTTCTATTCAAGCATAATTATTTTAATTTAATTCATCATGGAGCAAAAAACTAGCCGGACATATTAGTACTACAGATCAAAAGGCTTTTTGTTAAAAAATGCATTGTTATGCGCGTATAAAAAATTCACCTACATATAAATGGTATAAAATTTCATGTACTAAATGAATTGAAGGCAAACATACAATATACTTTTCTATAAATTCAGCGTATACCATATAACAATAATATATACTTGAATGACAACTAACATTCTAGTCGACTATCAAGAGTATTTTCCGGATACTATGTAATTACTTCTTAAACAAGTATTTTAAAAAGGAAACAATAGAATATAGAATGTATTATTATATTTATATCACGTACGCATACACGCAAGCTCGCACAAAAGCACGCATGTGCACACACAAATACTCACTCATATCTACACACACATACTGTATTCATGTTCATTAGTTAACAGTTCTACTCGCAGTCGAGTTATATGAATGTATACACCTAACGAACAATTCTTATTATATGATCAAATGCATTTGAATATTTTTTAATATTATAAATTTATAAGGCGAAATTCATGTTCTCGTTAAGGGTGCGATTATATAAAGTCAAGCTATTGAGTTACAAATATTATGTGTATAGGTTATTATTTCTTTTAAAATATGCATAAGTATAGACTTAATAAACATACACATAGATTTTCAGATTGGCGAATCGAAGATGGGATAATGTACAAGTTTCAAAGCGACCCACTATTAGACCCATTGACCGCTCGAGAAGACGGATGGAGACTGGTTGTCCCAGTGGAGCATCGAGAGAGAGAGTGATGACCGAGAGTCATTGTATCACCTCCGCGGGACATCTCGGATTTGAAAAGACGTATGCTCGAGTGGCCAGCGAGTACTATTGGCAAGGGATATACTACGATGTGCGTCACTCCGTCCAGTCTTGCCTATAGTACCAAAAACACAATATCTGCCGAACTGGACCTATAGGGCTTGATAGAGAAAAGGATTGTAGAGCGACCATGGTCCGTTGTGGCAGCAGATCTCATAGATCTCCCGCCAAGTAAAAGTCAACTCAAATACTTAGTGGTATTCCAGGATCTTTTCACGCAGTGAATTGAACTGAAGCTACTAAGGAAGGCTGATGGGAAGTCAGTGGGTCGCGCCCTAGAGGAGCTCATCCTGTTTCACTGGGAGACCCCAAATTATGTGCTCATGGGAAGGAATTCATCAACAAACACTTGGCCGACATGTTGAAGGAGTATGGAGTGACCCATGTGACCACGTGACCATACCACCCTCTGGCCAATTCACTGGAAAGAAGCAACCGGACCATAAAGACAATGATAGCGACCTTCGTGAAGCAAGACCATCGAAACTGGGATGCATATCTTCATGAGTTCAGGCATGCAGTGTACACTACCATACAAGCGACCACGTAAAGTGTCACCTACGTTCTTGAATTTTGGTCGAAACCTGAGACCCGTGAAGAGCTTGAGGATGGAAGTAGAACCAAAGTGACCCATTACCAGAAGTGACCCTGCGTGTTTTGGTAATTCAACATTTCGACTCAGCAAAGGAGAGACAAGTGAAATACTATATTAGGGGAAGGAAAGACGCCTAATTCCAAGTAGGCGACTTAATCATGCGAGCCACTTATTACCCGTCAAACAAAGACAAGCGATTCTCTGCTAAGTTAGTGGATCAATTTGACGGTCATTTTGCCATCAAAGAAGTTAGATCTCCGCTAGTATATGTGTTAGATGCGGGTGATGATGGGAGGATTCCAAAAGTGCACGTGAAGGATTTGAAAATATATATTCCCCCAAGCGAAAAAAAAACAAAATAACGACCCTAACTTTATAGCGACCCATTTGTAGGAATACACCCGTAGTAACGACCTAAGAAGATTTTTTTTGTTTATGTTTTTCTTTGCTGTTAAAATGATTCCAGAGTAACGATCAAGATGTTCAGAACACGAGAAAGTTGGAGAGGTCGAGCTGGTAGCGTGAATCATCAACCATACCCTTCGTTCCATGAGCCGTTGAGCTCCCCTCTACTAACTGATGAGCGAGCCCGACAAGTAGGGGAAATGCCCCAGCGCCGTAACCCAACTCCCCGTCGATGACTCAATGGCAAGCTACGACTGGGAGGCCGCGGCGGAGAGAGATCTCGCCATCCAGAAGAACCACCGTGCCTTTAATGCTCAACAAGAGGCTCTCCGAGGATTGGAGCATGGGCCTTACCGGAGACCCCAATTAGCGTCCAATAGTAGGGACGCAGGAGGCATTCCCATGCCCAGTAAGTTGCATTTATACCTAATCGCGCGATCTATGAGCATTGTTGTTCTGTGATCGGATTGGGTGTAGTAAGACGGAGGTACTAATTTTTGTATTTGTTTTAGCCATGATTTATATATTTCGATAGAATTAGTTACTTCGCGACAGCTCTAGTATATTAGGTTGTTCGGGAATAACGTTTGACTGGATGCAATGGCACAATTAGCGTTCTTTTAGTTATTTGAATAAGAAGTCCACTCCTGGCGGGGTGTCCCGCTTAGGGAGGGGTGGGGGGCGGAGTTTGTGACGCGTATTTCGCGTCAAAATATATATTTAAATAAACAGGGCATTCAATTACGACCGAACCACCGAACCTTAAGAGAAGCTGTTGAAGCTCGAAGACCCTCTGGAAGCCGATCAATCAGATTCCGTTCACTGGACATCCTTTTTCTCAAATTGAAACCACCACTGCCCATCATCTTTATGACCTATTCCTGTTTTTCTCTAGCTTCCTGAATATTGTGTTGTGCAGATAGGACATCATCCATATAAATTTCGTTTCTTAAGAATGCTTCTGCCAATGGAACGTTACGAGTCTCGTTACGATTCAGCTGCTGGATCGTGCGACTAGCTAAATAAGGAGAGGGTACGAATCCGAAGGTAACCGTTCTAAGGAAGTACGGTTTTATGTCCTCCGGGTCATCGTGTCTCCACAAAACAGCCTGGAGATGTTGATCATCCTCGTCGACCCAAATTTGGCGAAACATTTGTTCCACGGCAGCTACGAAAACATCGGAATAACGCCTCCACCTAGTGAGAATATCAACGATTTCCGGTAGAAGATTTGGCCCAATGAAAGAATAATTATTCGCTGCTAACCCTATAGACGTAAGTTGAGAAGTGTTAAAAACTACTCTGATCTGCGTGGTGGTACTGCTCTCATTCAAAACACCATGATGAGGCGAGAAATAGTACATATCTAAATCTACTATTTGACTCGAGGCATGTCTCATGTGGTCCTTTTCAATATAATCGCGAATGCAAGCAACATATACTTCTTTTAATTTTACATTTTTGAAAAACCTTTTTTTCATACCAAATAACGCGCAAACTGGTAAATCGTAGGAGTTGCCCCAATGCTTAAGGAAGTTAGATTTTAAGGGTAAGCTTACCACATACTGTCCTCTCTCGTTACGAGTTACCGTTCTGGAATAGAACTCCTCGCAGGATTGCTCATCAGCTGTCAAGAATTTTCTGCGTGGAGCTTCCTCGATTTTTCAGAAGTTGCGTAGAAGCGCATTCAGCTCGATGTCGGACGTCGAGTGATGAACTGCAAGAGTGCGTCTCTTCACATGACCAGCTGATGTATGTCCCAAGATGATCCATCCCAGCGACGTTTTCATTGCAATTGGTGCAGGCAAGTGTTCTTTTGAACTACTTCCTCGATGATCTGCGTATGCATCTGAGAACCCAGCAAAATGTCGATATGGTCTGGGTCCCCATAGTTGGGATCAGCAAGTGTAATGCCTTCGAGATGCGGCCAGTCAGCAGTCGATTCTGTATATGGTTTATAGGTCGTGATTCTGGGAATAACGTACGTTGTTATGTCACAAGAAAAGTTAGATACAAAGTGTGGGTGCATCTTAAAATCTACAATACTTCTATACAAATATTCTTTATCACCACCAATACCCGAAATTAAAACTCTGATTGGTTTTCTCTTGAGTTTTAAAAAGTGACAGAGTCTTTTCGTAATAAATGATGATTGGGCTCCTTAATCTACAAGCGCACGACTTAAATGCGTGGAACCACCCGTAGCCTGTGTATAAACCCAGGCAGGTGCTAACAGCACAGTATCTGTTATGGGTGAATGGACTTCGTTCAACGTAGTTTCTATATTATTGGTAATGACTGACAAACGATTTGCACTTGTAGCATTTGAATTTCTATTTCCTAAATTTTTAATGGTTTCAACTGAACTCGTAGAGTTTGTCTTATTACTGTTGCCGAAATCCAACAGGGTGTGATGCTTTCCTGAGCACTGTTGACATTTCGTATTGTTTTTACAATCTTGAGCATTGTACACACATACATCCACACCGACGACAACAGCTGATCGCTCAGCAGATGAGAAGTCCGACACATATACACACGGCACCCACACCATCGCACGCTATACGCGCGACTCTTTCTCTCTTGCTCTCTCTCTCTCTCTCTCTCTCTCTCTCCCACATCTCGATGAACTGCGAGGATGATGAACTGCTGCATCCGCACACACACACACATACACACGCGCGCGACCCGTCCTCTCTCCCGATTCGCTGCAGCTGCGGCAGCTTCCTTGAGGCACACAACACCGGATGTAGCCACAAGAGAGAGAGAGAGAGAGAGATAGAGAGAGAAGGAGAGAGAGAGAGAGAGAGAGACGCGACAGCCGGCAGCTCATGGGAGAGCTAGCAGCTTCCTCGCTGCGAGCCGCCTGAAGCTACCGGTCTACCACACATTGATACACAAATAAATACATATCTATATCTATATATCTATATCGTAGGCCGGCGCGCGCATGCCACCACTATCAAGTGCAAGAGTTCAGCGGCGACGAAAAACGAAGCGGCCGCTATACATATATGCGCCGGGCTATAGCATACTCGCAATTACAAATTCATATTTCGCGCGCGCTGTACGCAGGGTAAGCGAACCAATGAAAAATAGCAACTCATCTCGCAGTATACCTAGCCTTGATTTCCTAATTTAAAGGAACTCAAGGCCAATCAAAAATAAGATAAAGACGGAAGCAACAAGTGTGTGTGGGCTGAAGATAGGCAGAAGAAAATCCGAATTTTGAAAAGATTTCCGGCCTCTCCGATATTGGCCACTGACTGCCCCAGCGTCTACGAGAGAGCACGTGTTTATGAGAGTATATTTTGGAAGTATAGTCGAGTTAAAGATTTGTTAGATTCGTTAGATTCGTTAGATTTGTTGAGTTTGTTGAGTTTATATTTGGGGAGTTCTAGAAGTTAGGAGTAGAGTTTATTACAGATTTGCGACCGGGAAAAGACGTGAGACCGGGCACGGAACGAGCGACTCAGAGCACGTAGCGTAGACATTTTGAATCTGCGGTGAGTTGGACTGTTAATTGTCGAGCGACCCTTGGCAGTTCTTCAGAGTCGGTAAAATATATATTTATTTATTATTATCATTTTTTAATTCATGAGAATATACATGAATTGCGTTGGTGGTGTGACACCAAATTTCTTAAAATCAGTGCGCGGCGTGACTTGTGATACGTAAAAATTTGTGGCGCGAAACTGTATTGCGTCGACACAAGGTGAGAGTTCGATTACGTCGAGAAAGGGGATAACTTTGTGAACGGGAGAAAGACGCGAAACGGAGGGATTAAGGGTTTATAGGAAATTTTATTACCTCGAGAAATCGGGCTGATTCGGTCGTATAAGCGGCGCGCGCGGGCTGACGTAGCCATCTTGGGGAAAGCGACTGTTAATTCTATCTGTAAATTATTAGCGACCTTCTGAGTGTATATATAAATAAGGCCCAGGTACTTAAATTGCTAAAACATAGTATTATTATTCAGTAGATAAAGAATTTATCTTGAGTTCCTGTATCACGGAACCTCTTCGGGGATAGAGTTCATGATAGGCTAGCCGCGCTTTACCTGCAGCCCTTTTATTATATCTAAATTCGGTAACGTGCAAAGCCATCCCGAGGAGTGAATATTGAAATAATTAATTAAAGCTAAAGTGAATAGAGTAACAAAATGCCATGTTATAACTACGTTGACAGATTTTGTTAATTTAGGTTTAGAAGCGAAATTTTTGCTGGGTAAAATCAGATCGACTCTCCCTAGTCTTATTTAAGTCTGCTGACAATATTGCTTTCATTGCTCTTTCTAACTGGACCAAATCTAATCTCTGCGTTTCCAAAAATGCATCTAACGATTGAAATTTTGGTGGTTGTTGAGGGGTGTCTGACCTAGCAACTACCTTTTTCCATTTTCATTGAATTGGTGGAGATAATCGACTTGTAGTTCGAAATACAGTGACATGATCCCACTGATCCACTGGGCAGCCTAATGCTTTTAGTCCCTGAAGTAGATGTTTGTCCCATTATGCACGCGGAAGATTTCATGGGCATCCTCGATGCTCATAGGTATTATCGACATTAACTTAGAGAGCAATATGTTTATCAATAATATAATATTTATTTAAAACTGTTCTGTTTTTATATGAATTATTGACGTTTCGTTGATTATCATACCAACGGGATTTACATTTGGTGATCTCTGAGGCCAAAGTTAAATAGCGCCTATCCCAATCCACCTCCTAGGAAATCTTTGATGAAGAAAAACTCTTGTTAAACGTGCAGAGTGTACTGGTGCTCCGTCATGTTAAAACCAAACTCTCTCTCTCTCTCTCTCTTTCTCTCTCTCTCTGCACATGCACCAATTAAAACCCGTCATATTCACAAAAATGCTGCTCCGTGGTTAACTAAAGAAATCAAAGATAAATGTAAATACCGAAATAGACTATATAAAGTGGCTAAACGCACGAAAAACTCATCCCTTCTCTTAGAGTATAAAACATTACGTAAACAGCTTAAAAACGAGATAACTTTAGCTAGAAATACCTATATTACTCGATCATTAGCATCCATTTCGGATAAATCTAAATGTTGGAATCTACTAAGTAAATTTGGCCTAGTGAAGAGTCAGTTATCATCACCTTTGCATATTTTTACTGCCGATGAACTTATTCGCTATTATTCCTCAGTCACATGTTGTCACCCACCTTGTTCAATTACAAAACTTCGGGAAATACTCGCGATACCGTTATGTGACAACGAGCTTAGTTTTTCTTTTAGACCAGTTGACAGAATACAAGTCCACCAAACAATGTTGTTGTGCCTTCCTAAAGCTAAAGGACGTAGCTGTGATGGACTTTCTCTTTCTTACTTCAAAGAAATGCTATTATTATTAGTCCCTTTTTTTACTGATCTTTTTAATATGTCCATATTATCTTGTACATATCCTACAGAGTGGAAAAAGTCACTCATAGTTCCTCTTAGTAAAGTTCCTTCGCCTGGCTCCCCAGCAAATACAAGACCAGTTGCTAATTAATGCATTTTGCTAAAGTATTTGACTCTTACATGACGCAACAGCTTACTGAGTATCTTGAAGTAAATTCACTTCTTTCTCCATACCAGTCAGGATTTAGAAGTAATTTTAGTACGCAAACGGCATTATTGAAACTTACCGAAGATATCCGTCGTGGGATCGAGAAGGGATTGGTTACAGTCCTGCTACTTTTCGATCTAAAAAGGGCCTTTGACTCTATAAATCACGAGTTACTTTTGAAGAAGCTTAGAGAACTTAACTTCTCTGATGAAGCTATTAGCTGGTTTCACTCGTATTTCACAGGTCGATCCCAAGCTGTGATTAATCTTGATGGTAGTTTATCTGATTTCAACTCCGGGCCCAATTATTTTTCTAATATTTATCAACATGCTAATACTAGTCTTAGTTCATTGTAAAAATAATTGCTTACTTTTTGCAGACGATTTCCAATTTTACATACAATGTGAGCCAGCTGGATTGCCAGCTGCGATCTCTAAATTAAATGAGGATGCTGCTGCTGTAGTAAATTGGGTTAAATAGAACGGACTTATTCTTAATGTAGATAAAACGAAAGCCTTGCTTTTTGCATCCGTGCAATATCACATGCGTATTAATAAGAACAATCTTTCACCCATAGTAGTCAATGGTTCAATCATACCGCTCGTAAGCACAGTGAAAAATTTGGGTGTTATTCTATGTGAAGACCTGTCGTGGAATGCCCATATATCCCAAATTTGCTCTAGGGTTCGCAATGTTCTTTATCGATTAAGATTTAGAAGTAGATGTCTATCAAGTCAGATTAAAACACAACTAGTCAATGCACTAATATTTCCTTACTTTGACTATGCTTGTCTAGCATTTAGTGATCTTTCGCAATATCTTGCTGTTAAACTCCAGCGACTGTGCAACATTGTCATACGATTTATAATTAGCCCTTGCTGAGCGTCGAAAATATTTTTTAGGAGTCACTACTTATAAAATATTAACGGTGTCGAGACCGGAATATCTTCTTAAGTTTTTCCCGGAAATCAAGGATGACACACGACGTTCTGAAAGACTGAAATCTTCAAATTTTGTAATCCCCCTAGCTACAACGAGAACTTATAGATGCACATTTTCACTTGAAATTGAAATATCCATTCATAGACGACACAGAATACATATACACTCATTAATTTTCAAATTTCTCACCTTTAAAGTTCTTTGAATTGTTCCATAAGAACATCCCAGAAGATTCACAGCATTAGGAATACTTCTCCGAGGATTGTCATGGAAAAATTCTAGGATCATTTCCTCATTTTCTATGTTTCTAACATTCATTAGTCGACTGGCAGTCCCGTGGCTATGGCCCTGATGTAATAGTTGAACAACATTTCTATCTTCTAACAAACGGTTTACAGCTGCCGTTATTACGGTGCCTAAGGATTCAAAATTATGCATTGAATAACATAAATGATACTTTAGTATATAATTGAACAAATTTCATTTATAATACAAAATTAATGAAAAAGTTTACTTTACCAGTTCGCGCTCCTCTGTTGGGAAATATTTCATGATAAAGCAGCGCAGTTTTAGCAGCATTATTATTACACTGACCGTACATCAAGATCATTTCAGGGTACTCTCTAATATCATACGGATTACGCTGAACTCGATCCATACCTAAATCTGCACCCAAAAATTAATTTTTATTACATATGCTATCCCATTTTAGATGAAAATAAATTAGAAGATTTATAAACAATGAAACTATCAATATTTTACAAAATCGTTTTGTAAAAATAAAGTATTGAATATTTTCTATATTACCTGTAGTTAAATATGGAGAGAACCTTAATTCATCCAATAACTCAATACAGCTTTAATCATGTAACGGCGAAATATTGTCAACAAAACAAATTGTTCGCACGAATTCTAAACTTGTATAAAATGCGCGGCTTACAGGTTAAATATTATTTGTGAAAAAAGAGAACAACTAGACTATGTTCAACGGCATCATTTATTGACTATGTTATTCTTATTTGTGTTCGAAGGTAAAAAACAAATTCCAATTGTTTTATAAAATTTCCTCTCTGTCCGACTCTGTTTAGTATCAAACTGGTTGTATTCGTAGACAAAATAAATAATTCATAGCTCAAGCAATTTCATACATTACAGGCCTGAGGTATTTCTGATATTAAATAAGATGTAGAAATGAATAAATTAATAAAGTCGTCTCAAACTATCATTATTTTAATAAAAGGAATAATTTTTTAAAAATATTATACAAAATGTTTATATAGCAGATCATCGTCTAAATAGTAAAGATTTAAACTTCTAGCAGATTAGGCAGAGTTAACCCTTTAGTGACGGCTGTATCATATATGCTACATTGGATTTTAATTTTTCTAATTTTTTCGTGCAATACTCATTTAATTTTTTAATTGTAAATGTACACTTGATATGGAAAACATCTGATTAGAACTATTTGAATTTATTATAATTCTTCAATGACGTTAACTGAAACGTGCGTTCAATTCAATGAATTCCAATAAAATTGCAGTATTTAAAAATAATTCAAATCATTGAAATCTGATATTATCTACGTCGAGTGTACGTTTGAAAAATGTAAAATACATACAAAAATCGATAAGAACAATTTTTTTTCAAGTTATTTAGTCTCTTGATTCATAATTGTAAAATTTCGTGGAAAAATTGATTTTACGCAGCATTCTAGCAATCTTAAAGAGAGAAAATTTATAAAAATTCCACGGGATATAACGTATGAAAAATGTTTTTTTGGCAAGTATAGGGATTGCCCGGATTATACCGACATACAGATGGACGATATCCCGCTGTTCACGGAGGGGGAGCTTTTGACAGCCGCTTCCTCCTTGAAGAGCGGGAAAACACCAGGACCAGACGGAATCCCAGTAGAATTAATAAAGTTAATCGCGCTGCGTAGGCCGGAACTTTTGCTTGACATGTACAACGTTTGCTTGGTCGAGGGAGTATTTAGCCACCGCTGGAAGAGAGCGCGGCTGGTTCTCATCGACAAAAATAAGGGGGACCCAAGCTCTCCATCCGCCTATAGACCTCTTACTCTGTTGGATACGTTGGGAAAAACGGCTGAGCTGCTTCTGAGGTCGAGGATCCAGGGAGCTATTAGGGAGGCAGGCGATCTTTCTGATAACCAACACAGAAGGGTAGATCAGTGATAGGTGCGGTGCGCGAAGTAACAGCGGCGGTGGCTAGGCCGATAGTCGTGTTGGCAACCCTTCACGTCAAGAACGCCTTCAATTCCGCGAGATGGGTGGACATCCTTGCGGCTCTCCGAGCTTTTAGGGTGCCCGACTATGCCTTGCGATGGATTGAAGACTATCTGAAAGACAGAAACCTCCTATACGAATCGAACGAAGGACTCAGGGTCAGACCTGTCACAGCCGGAGTAGCGCAGAATTCGATCCTGGGATCCGAGTTCTGGTTAGTATTATATGACGAAATGCTGAGACTCCAGATGCCGATCGGGGTGTCGCTGATAGGATGCGCGGACGATGTCGCGGTGGTAATAGTTGCGCGCGACGTAGGCTCTGCCCAGTTTCAGCTGAGTATAGCCATGCGTCGCATACTTCGATGGATGCGTGAACACGGATTGCAGCTAGCTTTAACCAAGACAAAAGTAGTATTATTGACGAGGAAGCGAATAGAGACAAGCCTAGATATAACGGTAGGTGACGTGGAGGTGAGACGCGTCCGGCGGCGAAGTACCTGGGGGTGACCCTGAACACTAAGCTGACTTTCGCTCTTCACCTCCGAGACACAGCAAATAGGGCCGCGAAACGAGTAGCAGAATTAAGTAGGCTCATGGCTAACGTGCGCGGACCAAGACCTGTAACACGTAGACTGCTCATGGCAACCACAAACTCCATCCTGCTCTATGGAGCGGGGGTCTGGGCCGATACCATGCAGTGCAGGAACTCAGGGAATAATGTCCATGACGGATTTTTGCGAGTTAAAAAAATAATAATAATAATAATAATAATAATAATAATAATAATAATAATTAATAAATATGTAGTAAGGAGATAAATTGCTATAGCTTTACATTTTAGATATTAATGACATTTGTTTCCTCCTGGAGGAAGTTTTGCAATAATATCCTATTAAAACGTATTGAAAAAGCATGTTATAGGAATTAAGCGCATTAAAAAAAATGTACAACCCATTTTATTTTCTATTTCTAGATAAACGTAGATCATTTAGTAAATCAATTTCATTTAGTAAATCAATCTCAGTACTCAAAGCTGAACTAAATTTTTTCCTCTTGTTCTGGTAATTCAACATATCTTGAGTAAAATAGGTCGTTATTAACATGGTAAGATATATGTAAGATTTATTTAGCTCTTTTTATTATATCCAATAAAAATACTTGAAAAAAGAAAAATGAAGATTTTAATACTATTGTTTATTTACCATAAATCACAGGAGGAATATTGTAAAAATATTTCAACGTTGCTGTGATATTACGGATAAGTTGATATATTGCAGCTACATTTCTGTGATATTGCAGTATGATTCTCAAGATTGCAGTATTGTAGCAATCTTTCTATAATATTACATTACAATATATCACATTATAATATTGCAGTGATATTCTTATAACACTACGCAATGATAAATTATAAAACTTTCTTTAATATTGTTATGTAAGATATAGTATGGAAGTATTATAGTAATATTCCTGGAAGTTTACAAAATTATATTTCTCAATGCATCTCACATTAATAATGCCGAAATATTTGTATAATATTACACTGTTTCACATCGCACTAAAAGATATGCGAAATATTCTGTAATATTATTATATGACGTTTCAGTTTAAGATATTACAGCCACATCCCTGAAAGATTACAGAATGACATTCATGGATGCATTTCAAACGAATACTGTGGAAATATTTCTACTATATCATATGGCAATAATTCAGTCATTTATTTAACGATAACATATTAATTTTATCGTTTTACTTTGCCAGAAATCTTTACTATAACTGTAAAAATGTTTTAATGATGTAGTTAGTCAAGGTTTACGTAAAAACCAATCGAGAGAAACAGATTATTGCCATTATACACATTATTTGAAAGTCAATTTTCTCAAGATTAAAGCAAACTCAGATACCCGACGTACAACAAGGAACTGTTTGCGGTGGTTTACGCAAAGGAGCAGTACTGATATTACCTTTACGGCAGGAAATTTACGGTCGTAACCGCTCACGAACCGCTTAAACATTTCCAAACATGCAAGTAGCGACTTGCTCTTCAATCACCTGAAAACGGCCCTTCTAGGCTACGATTTTGAAATAATCTACCGCCTCGAAAATTAAATCTGTAATGCGGTCATCGGCGAGGGCGAAATCAACACTGAATTTTCGCGGATAAAACTCTACGAGCTTGCCGATAAGCAAAACGAGCTGGGCCCTGGTGCGGAGGCAAACATACCGCCGGGAAAAATGTTTAGAACGTGCGCCGTAAGAAAACAAGGCTTAGATGGGGATAAAAAGACCAAACGCCGCTTGTCTGAATCAGAGGAAACTCAAAGTTACGAACCCGATCGAAATAATCAAAAAGGTCAAGCGTTAATCTATCAGGCCGACGAAATCTTGGCCATTAGAAACGTTGATGACGGGAAATTCCGCGCGAAAGTAATCCTGAATATAGAGGAGAAAAACTTAAACCGGAAAAATGGCGTTCAGATAATCGTGATGGAAAACAAATCAAGTATCGCCTCAGATCCGGGACCAACAAACCCAACCACCGCCGATCCGAAAGAACACCAAATGAAGCTCGTTACCGAGAGGGATAAACAGAATTCAGGCCTAAAAACTACCCCGGTCATATTAACACCAAACAGAGTATCGATCGGAGATCCGTCAGAGTCGCCAACGCTAACGGAGATCGAGGACGTAGGCCCTTTCGAAGATTTCGAGGTAATCCTGCTGAATTATAACCGCAGACCCCAATCCATCCGACGTAAATTCATCAGTCAGCTCAGGTAATGTGCTTACTCACACATATATCCGCAAGAAGCATTGCGCAGAGCCTTTCATGAAACTGCAGTAGTCTGATGATATACCGCCGTGGCCTCCTGGGAACTGTCTATTTTTCTCCAGAATAAAATTACTCGACCTCGAAATATCGGCAAGTGACTTGAGAAAACAATTACTCGCCTCAGACGTGTAAAAATTGTACGGCGAACCAACGGAAACAAAAGTGATACTAAAGTCCCCAACTGAATACGGAACCGTACACTGCACGTACCTATTCACGCAAGAGATTAACGTAAAATTATGCATTCATTACGACCTGACAGATAGTAATAGAAGTTATTGCTACCTGATAGCAAACAACTCAAATTTCTTTCTACATCTAAACCTATTAGACCAGCATTTTACCCTTTATTTATGGGTAAATGTGCGGCCAAAATCGGAAAAATCTCGGAGACACTCACATGATTCGCCCCCGTTGAGCGACGGCGAGGAATCGCGCCTCAGATCCCCAATCTTCGGATGAAGGAAGAGTGCCGGCTGGAGAACAGATAAACCGAGTACGCGGCCCAGCCGCGACAGGAACGGCCAGTCCGGGAAATGCAAAAACATGCCGAACAACCCGTCCATTCATAAGCCCAAAAGCCCCGGCAATTTTGCGCCGACGCACGTGTAGTATAACGGTGACCGGAACGGCGACTACGTACTGGAACTAGAATGTTCACCAGCTAACGTGATTTTAGACGATGCAAAATCGTCGCAAGACCGATAATTGCTTCCAAACCCCCTGACATCGGTGCAAGCTAGCGCCAATAGCAACAAAACAGTCGACGACGGCAATGTCGCCACCGCGGCTGCGTAAAAAATTATGATTTAAAGCGGTATGTGGCTGCGAATTCGCGGCCGCCTCGCGAAGAATCGCCATGGGTCACTCTGAGAGGTCAAAAGCCACCTGTTTTTGTATATCTGCAGTCGCTGAGTGAACACCCGTTCATATACAGAGAGAACTTACAAGGGAGACCACGGAGTCCTGGTCACCGATTTTGATTAAACTTTAGAGATCATTTACTGATACCTAAAAATGAAGTCCGATTCTTATGGTTTTATCCAATCGGCTTTTGTACAGTAGATACGGTGTATTTCATTAACGTTGATAGTATATATAAATATATATATATATATATATATATATATATATATATATATTTGATTTTTAGCATTGCCCATATGAGCAATGCTAATGTTTTGGATAAAACTACGGGTAATACGTTTCATTTTTAGGTTCCCAAAGTCAATCTCCAAAGTTCCATCAAAATCGAAGACCCGGACTCCATGATCTCCCCTTATTAGTATCCTTAATCGAAGAAGCCTTGATCGAACGCGGTTACGTGAGTTCCGAAGAATTGTCAAGTAAGGAATGCAGCGTAGGAGAAATAAAGATTACAGAAGTAAAAGGAATAAAATTAATTGGAGTGTACGCGAAGGAGCAAATAGATTCCGGACGAATGTGCGCTGACATAAGAAAATGGTTCCGCATGCTAAAGAATGTTATGTTACCAAAAGAGATCCTGAGTTTCGCTATAATCCGCGACCTCGCGATTCTCACTCTAGCCGAATGGGCATATTTCACCATCATCGACTAGTTCGATAATACTATCATGAACAAACGAATAGTCGCAGTTCTATTCAAAAATAATCTACTGATACCCCCGGTATTAGAGAGATACAAATTGATCAAATAGTATCATCAGACAGCAATCGACGGGCAACAAGACATACAGTAAATTTGCAAACGATTTTTATTGACGCAATATGACGGTCGACATAATACAATTCGTCGCGCGGTGAGCTATGTGTCAAAGCAACAAGCTAGTTCGCGTAAGAACTCATCTGCCGCTGTTAATCAGCAACAGACCGACGTTATCTTTCGCGCACATCTCCTTAGACTTTTATAACCCGTTAAAAAGCTCGGAACGCGGAAAGAAAAACATTCTATCGGTTCAGCATCTGTTAACGAAATGCATAATCCTGATGCCGACAAAACACGCAAATGAGGAAGTGGTGGCACGAGCGCTAATCGATAAAGTAATATGCGTATTCGGTCCCCCGGTGGCGATCATCACGGACCAAGGTACGCACTACCAAAACAACCTATTGGATGAGTTCGAAAGAATTTTTGAAATCAAGAAGTTTAATAGAATCGCATATCATCCTCAGTCAAACAGTTCAATCGAGCGGATGCACCATACGCTAACAGAACATTGAAGAAAATATCGTACATAGCGTCGACAAAGAACCTTATTGCGTGCGCCACTCGCTTCGGCCCTTCATAGGGAAAGTAAGTAAATTTTTATTCAGTACGCTGGATGACGATAGCGAATCAGAAATCCAGGCTGTCGTGGGAGCACTATCTAACGTCACTCGCCTAACTGCAGCCCTACTCGCGAATCAGACAAAACTGGTTGGCAAGCTCTCTACCCTCCAGGGCAAAATATCAGGACTCGCAACAGCCACCCGGTTATTAGCGAACGAAACAACATTGAGCGAAAACGAGCATATAGTGCACAAAAGCGTAGAATTATTGAGAGACAATATTAGAAATAAAAATTCGAATTAGAGATAAAAATCTCAGTTCTACGACATCGACATTCGATTATACCTTCGGAAGTTTGTTGAAAGTATCTGTTATATATTGAGGGAGGGGAAACATAAGTAGATCCAGTTATATACTATTCAATATTTATTTACATTTGATTGTACACTCGGCAACGGCTCGGTAGCGACTGCCGTGCCGTCTCTCACTCGAACTCTTGCGGGTGCTACACACACGTAACAATGTGTGTATCTCCGCAGGGAATAGGAAATTTCGCATTGCTTACGACGTTATGTACCATTTTCGCGGACCCGCTTATTGCCTTCCTTAGTATACAATATAATCCTAATATAGTACAACTCCTTCCTCCTAAAATTACGCTTTTGTTTTATATGTCTATTTTTTTTAATTCGCTGTAGTTTGTAACCTCGGAGATCTTCTCAGTGTTTTCGGAGTCGATTCCTGGTTTCCGTCCTGTGGGTTTTCTTTCTTTTTAAAATCTCGCGAAACGATTTGATTTGTATGCCGCTTGTCTACTCCGCCTATACTCCACTCTACAAGATAAGTCACTGGTCCAAGTTTCTTTTTTATTTTGCTTTCCGACCAAGGAGGAGAGTTTTTAATGAAGTTTTTTGCCCATACTAAATCCCCTATCTTGAAATCTCGTTCTCTCTTCCCTGTTTTATCTTTTATTTGGCGATTTTGTTCATCGATGACTTTCTCCTCCGTGCTCGGACGTAGCATGGTGAACCTAGTGCGTAGTTCGCGGCCACATATCAACTTTGCCGGTGACTCTCCGGTTGTACAGTGGTTGGTTGCTCGATAGTCCAGCAAAAAATTGTCAATTATTTTTTGTATCGGCATTCCCTCTCTCATTAATTTGTTAAGTGCTTTCTTAAAAGTTTTAACCAGGTTCTCTGCGACTCCGTTTGACGTTAGGTGTTTTACGGGAGAGAACGTGTGTTTAATCCCCAATTTTTTTATGAATGATACGAATTCTATGCTGGTATATTGACGCCCATTATTGCTTACTAAGTGTTGCGGCAATCCAAATCTAGCAAACACTTATCTAAATATTCTAATTAAATTTTCTGAATTTATTGATTTAATTTCAAATATCTCCGGACACTTTGAATTTGCATCAATTATTAATATGAAATTATGGCTTTCAACTGGGCCATTAAATCCGTATGGATCCGCTGCCACGGTCTATCTGGCCATTTCCACTGATTTAACATGCTTGTTGGCGGGTTGTCCCTCTCTCGTGCACATTCGCCGCATGCTCTCGCGTCTCACTCAATGTCCGCGTCTAATTCCGACGACCAAAAAAACGATCTCGCAATAGACTTCATTTTTACCATACCTTGATGTGTGGTGTGTAATTCCTTTAGAATTCTTGTTTTCAATGAATCTGGGATTACTACTCTGTATCCCCACATTATGCAATCTTGTTTGATTGTGAGATTCTTCTCGTATGAACTGCGAAACTTTTGCCAACAATGTGTCCTTTCTCGACTCCCTTGCTACCATTTTCCAAACAAGACAAGCATTAGTTTCACTTTCAATGTAATTTAAATAATTATAATCGTTTTCTTCTTTTTTAATTTCTAGCCCTGGTATAGGAAGTCGAGATAGTACGTCCGCGCAGTTGTCGTTAGATTTTACATATCTTATCGTATAACTAAATGCATTTAAAAACGTTGCATAACGTTGGAGTCGTCTCGCGGCTATGATCGGTATTCCTTTTTTTGGACCAAAGATTCGCACTAGCGGTTCGTGATTAGTTTTCAATAACAATTTACGCCCGTACAAAAAATCATAGAATCTCGTTACTCCGAATATTATCGCTTTGGCTTCTTTGTCGATAATCGCGTAATTCTTTTTGCTTTTAGACAATGTTTTTGATGCATAGGCTATTGGTCTCTCGCCTTCCGCTGTTTCATGGGTCAAAACCGCCGATATACCATTATCTGACGCGTCGCACGTTAGAATTAAAGGTTTGTCCGGATCGTAATTAATCATCACATTCTCCGACTTTAAGTCACATTTAGCTTTCTCAAACGCTCGTTTACATTCTTCCGACCAGTCAAACTTGTTTTTCTTAAGACATTCATGTAAAGGCGCAAACTTTTTTGCGCGATCATTTATGAACTTTCCGTAGTAGTTGATTGTTCCCAAAAAAGATTGCAGTTCCTTTAAGTTTTTTGGTTCCAGAATTTTTACAATAGCCTCAACCTTTTCTTTTATTGTACGTACTCCATTTTAATCAATTTCTACCCCTAAAAATTGTATCTTCTTTTGTAACAATAAACATTTTTCTTTCTTTAATTTCAACCCGCATTCACGAAGTTTCTCGAATACTCTTTTTAATATTTTTGCCTGGTCTTCCAAGTGCTTGCCTTTTATATAAATGTCGTCGAGAAAAACACATCTTTTTCATTCGCGAATATTTGCGCCATCATTTTTTGGAAATAACCCGCTGCCGAATTTACCCCGTACATTAATTTTTCTGGTCTGTATGGACCTTTGTGCGTGCTGAGCGTTAAATAATCTTTACAATTTTCGTCAAGTTCGACCTGAGCATACGCTTCTCGCAGGTCAATTTTCGAAGCCACTTCGCCCATTTGAGCTTCTGTGATCAAGTATTCTGGGCGTGGCAAGGAGTGTCTCTGACTGATGACGTGCGAGTTTATTGTGATTTTAAAATCACCGCAAATACGTACGGTTCCATCAGGCTTCGGCACTGGTACAATAGGCGTCCCCCACTCGCTCACCTCTACCGGCTTTAAAATTTTCTCTCTCTCTAAGCGATCGAGTTCTGCTTCTACTTTATTTTTCAATGCGAACGGCACGCTTCTCGGCTTCATATACACCGGCTTAATGCCGTCTTTCACGTATAGTGTGACCGTGCCCTTGGTAAAGGTGCCTAGCCCGGGTGAAAACAAATCCGCGTATGTTTTGAAAAATTGGTCGCGTATGGCTTCTAGCTTATCTTTGTGTAAATGCTTTACATTCTCGATTTTTTTTTTTTTTTTTTTATTGAACAATGCCTAGAGGCCAAAGACCGAGTTTCCAAAGTAATTCTCTACCGAGAACCGGTTTTCCCGATTTACTCATTACGTAAACATCGCCATTGGTTTTAATCGCACCGTATTTTGTTGCCAAATTTTTTAGCACTTCGATAGGCCGCGTTTTTTCTCCGCCATAATAATTAATTTTCAGATCCGTTTCGTGCAGTTTTTCATTGAAAAACATTAATTTATAATCTTTTTCCTCAATCAGCGAAATTCCCGCACCCCCGTCTACTTCCATTTTTAAAATATGGCTTTCGACTTTTACGTTCAAAAATTGGGGCTCGATTACAATTACCTTCCGCTCGATTGATTGTAAATAAATCAGTAAAACCCCTCGAAATCTTGATGCTCGTCTTCTTCGTCTGCTGAATCTTGAAGGTTCTTGATTGCCGCTCGATTTTTTTGTCTGCACACCGTTTGAAGGTGACCTGTTTTTCCACAGGCGTTGCATTTTTTCTTCCTATGCCAGCATGCCTTGGCTAAGTGGTTTGCTCCTCCGCAACAATAGCATTTCTATTGGGTGTCGGATTGTGGTCGTTGTTGTTTATTTTTTATAGCTTCTCTAGCCTTACTGCCTTTTGCGTACGTATTCGTATTGATATTATGCTTGGTATATCTCCCATCTATACGCATTACTTCGTTTTCAGGTTTTGAAAACGGCGAATTATTTTGAACTTTTGCTGCGGCCACTTTTGCTTCTTCACAAGCTGTCGCCGTTTTCAAAGCTGTTTCGAACGTCTATTTATCTATTTTGAATAATTCTTGGATTATAGATTTACCTTTTAAACCGCTTAGAAGTTGATCTTTGATCGCGTCCTTTGAATCTGGGAATTCACAATCGATTGCTAATTCCTGTAGAACCGCTACGTATTGCCCAAATAAGATTTTTAATACTATACATAAAGCAAAATAATATTCAACAAATGTAAATTAAAATAGATAGGTACCTATCAATTCGATATACATCAATACATCGAGATCATTTCTCTTCGTATACTGCATACTACATCTTGGAATGAGAGTTGAAAGAAAAGTATGTTGGATAATATGCTGTTTAGACAAACTTCTTGATATCCCCACTGATGGGATTGTACTGAACGACGCGATCGTGTAAGATCATGCATTAAGCTGAAGTGTTAGCTGGAAAGTCTTTTTTAGACTCAAACTCTAGACGGGCATCGACAGGAGCGCTCTGTATAGATTCGTTTTGCCGTGAACAGTCAATAACTATGACTGGTTCAAGGTTGATAAATTCTAACTTTGTCAGCAGTGGCTGTGGATCTCTTCCATAGTAGGTGCTTTGAAAATTGGTATATATATCATACAGAGCAGCGAACTGATTCTCAGATATGTAGAGATTTATATTGTTATATGGATAATATTGAGAATTCAAGAAAAGTCTCACATTACTAATCTCACAATAGTCAAATTGACTGGCATTTTCAGTTTTTAAATTTTTTTTCTTGGTTTGTAGCCCGAGAATAACAAAACGAGGTTTTTCTAGTTGATTTGAAGTTTTCACAGTCCAGACATGTTTATTCGTGCTCGGAAGTAGAGGATATACAAATAACTCCCAAGATCGATAATACATAGAGATAGGATTATCTTTGCCAATGAAATCCAGCAGCTGGATCTTTTGTTTATTAGATGCAATAACATATGGCATTAACCACTCTATCTTCGTTAGTTTTACCTGGTAGTCGTGATATAAAGTTACACTATTTGCTACACTACCTTCCTGAATTATTGCATTCATGTCATTCCTTGATCTTGTGAGAATGAGTTCATGCTTCACATTAACTATAATTTTGTTATATTCTTCTGCAAAGACCAAGATCATACTCAGAGGAATGGAAACGTCAAAGTTGCCGTGTGCATCTACCAAAGTTTTGCTTTCTTCTCTAACGTCAAGCCAGCCTGCATTTTCTAACATGAGAGTCTGATTCGGATTGAATGATGCCCAATCTTTCATGAAACTGCTTAAACCAACATTTTTACTTTTATCTATCTCCACAGAATTAATTTTGTAACGAATTTCATCAAACAGATGGCAAATACCATTCTTCAGGAATTTAGTTTTAGCTAGTGCTGTTCCATCTGGTTTTTGCAGTTTTTCACATATATGGATAGAACGTCGCGACGGTAAGAGACATAGATCTTGATGTTGCATAGAAATAAGAATTTCATCACTATTATCAATGCTTAGTGTCGAGTATGGTTGCTGTGCGTGAACCTGGCAATGAGCAATAGACTCATCGAATACGACACCTGATTGAATGCTTAGAATTTCGTCCATTTTTCTGCAAGCAGCAGAGAATTATACACGTGAATTTTCTCCACGAACTTTTAGACCTAGGCTTCTGAGGAACTGAATGCTCTTACGTGTTAACGTTTTCAGTTTCTTCGGGCGACTAATGACCGATTGACATGTTGGTTGACTTATATGCACTCTAGAATTGTAAACGATATCCATTATACAGATTTAATGTGGAATCTAATAGTTATTTCTTCTCCACGGAAATTTACTAAATTTTCATCTTGATCTACGATTCGAATTTGAAGATGATCTATGCACTTGACACTGAGTGGTAGATATATGACATGAGATGGAACTTCCAAGATTTTATATCCTGGTGGAACTCTGGGAAATAACTCATGGATTGTATGAACTTTTTTGTTGTTGATGTAAGCACCTGTGGTAATATTGCACTCCACTCTGAGTGCGTTGATTTTCAATATTTTCACAGGTAAAGCAGAACTGTGATGAATTTTTCTTTGAGAATGCGAGGAGTGAAGCCAAGAAGACGGCCTATTAATTAATTTCACTTCTGAGAGTATTGTTGTTAGCTCTCAAAGAAAATTCAATTCCTTTAGATTTCAAAGTTTCTTGTAAAATTGTATTAATAGCAGTAACTGCCAGTAGAGATAGTGATAATATTTCCATTCAAATGAAATTTACTATTCGAAAAGTCCACATTTGGAATCAAGTTGAATGTTAAAAGTTCAACTAAACCCAAAACAAAACTTTTATGCTGAAATAGTTCAATTGAAGGAAAATATTATGCTTCTAGAACAGAAGATTTTCCTGAAAGACTCAAAGTGAAACTATCTTCCATGACTGATTGGAAGAGAATGATCCCATTCGTCTTCAATCTTCTCTTTTATAGTCTTTCGGTTAATAATTGAAGACGAAGATGACCACAAATGAATGAGTCAAAATTTTGATATCTTTTATGGTTATATTTTACTTTTTTCACGTTGAAATATAACATGAGCTCTTGTGCCTTATCTTTCATGTCATCCGAGTTAACAATAGCAGATTCATTATTCCATGGACCATCGGAAGGCAGATTATTTCTCATAAAAACACCTCGGAAATGTAGAATTTGCGACATAGGAGCATATTTTAGAAGATCATAGTCAGTCACTGGACGATTTGGCAAAATTAAATCGAAGTTTTTTTTTTATTGACTTGACCATGACCGATATGTGGTTTAATAAATAATCCCATCCCAGTTTTATTTGGTTTAAGACAGAGACCGTTGCCTAAAGTAATAGCTTCAATTGCCTTATTATGTCTCTTACTTTCTTCGTGGTTTTCTGTGCAGCTTTAGCATCATTTACTGCTTTAGCTATTTCTGCAGCTCCCCCTGCCAGAGCACCGGTCTCATTTAGTCCTGCGAACACGAGGAATGATAACTTTCCTCTTGCCACCAACTTTCTTAACAGCTTGACGTGCACCTTTCACGGCGGATTGAATAACCTTGAGGGAACATTTACTTGGTGACGTTGATTTCTTAGCAGCCGTCACTAGCTTACTTAATTTCAGAGCCATTCCAGTTTGTCCTTCTAATTGCATAGCATTCGTAACAGCAAAAGCATATGCTTTTTCAGCAAGACTGGAATCCTTGGCTTTGACACGTTGCCAAGCTTTACCAACGAGCTTCATGTCAGCTGCTTTACGATCTTCATTTTTATCAGAGTAAGCTATGTCATGTTCTTTGCATGCCTGATCAAGCCGATTCATTCCAGGATCACCTCTTTTAAATAGTTTTTTCAATTTAGTTCCGGGACTACAGTATTGATATCCAGGAAGATGCATTTCAATAGGTAAGTTATTGATCACTTTATCAAGCAATCCATAACCTTTTGGTTGTTTCCGAGATTTATGTATGATCATCTCTCTTCGAGTTCTGTTTTATAACTAAAGATCAAAATATAAAATATGCGTTTATATTTCCATAGTTCAATGTCAAACTAGACTTTGTCACGTGAACATGGATTTCAGCGAGCAAAGCCTCAAACTCCCCGTCACAAACTTTGATTTCGGACAACAGAAGAGAAGGAAGCGTCATGGAGAATTACTACCTGATACTATATGAGCAGTATTCTGCGGGCCATCTAACTGTGGAAAAATGAATAGTTTATTAACTCTAATTACACATCCCAATGGTCTTAGATTTGAAAATTTGTATGTATACTCTAAATCCTTGAATCAGCCAAAGTATCAATTTCTCGAAAAAGTTTTGAAACCGATAGAAGGTGTATCATATCGACCTTTTAGTGAGCATGAATCTGTAGTATCTCCAGATGAAGCCCGACAAAATTCAATTATGATTTTGGATGATGTGGCTTGTGAGAAGCAGGACTACGTCAGAGCAATTTTCTGTATGGGAAGACATAAAAGTGTAGACAGCTTTTATCTATGTCAGTCGTACGCTCATATACCGAAACACCTCGTAAAGGACAATATTAATATGTTAGTAACATATCTATGAAGATCATGTCAATACTGATTTAACTTTCAATGAATTTCGAAATCTTTGTTCTGAATTCTGGAAGAATGATAAGGATGAATTTGTTGATATCGACAAAGATAGAGTGATGAATGATAGTAGATACAGAAAAGGATTTGGCTGTTTTGCAATAAAAAAGAAGTTATGAATCTGAAACTTATAGTTCAATTGTAGGCAGCATCTCCTTACCATGTCAGACTTCAAGAAAGAAAAGAATATTCTCAGCGAGCTATTGCGAGCGCTTGAGGCTATTAAACAAAAATACTCTTTATTCAAAAAGGAGAGAGAAGATTTAGAAAAAGTTATTGGTAATACATTGAAACCAGTCATTTCACCACGCGAGAAGCTCATCGATTAGAAAGTCGAAAGCTTGCCACCTTCTAATCACATTTTGAATATAGACAGCAACAGGAAACCGAGGAAAATATTGAGATTCGATCGATCAAGTTATATAGTAAACGATATAAATGAGTCGGGTTCCGCATATGATAATGATGATGCAGATTTGGCTTCGACGAATGGCACAATGATGAATTCAAGATTCAAATCTGCGCTTGGAGAACACGAATCAAGTAACTTTTTATCATTGTTAAATGAAAGCCGCAGCAAAATCGACAACATACACGGAGTGCGGAACATCAATGGACTGTACATGATTGGCGATAAAATGGTAAAAGTGAGAGATAAAAGTTATCCTAAAAGTGGGGGTCTAATGGAATTACTCTTCAAGAAACAACCACATGACAATCTTATAAGTTCAATAGATCGAAAAGTATGCATGGGCCATCCCAATCAAGTCAAAGAGTGGTAATGATGTTACTCTAGCTATGCAGTCAATACTGAAACAAGAGCGCGTACCGACAAATCTACAAACTGACCAAGGAAAAGAATTTTACAATTAAAACTTTCAGAAACTCATGAAGAAGAACAAGATAAACCTATACACTTCACATAGTAATTTTCATGCAACTATATGTGAGCATTTTAATAGAACATTAGAAAATGCAATGTGGATAGAGTTCAGCAAACAATGGAGCTATAAATGGTGGGATATCCTGCCTGAGTTGGTGAAAGCTTATAATTCAAGAAAACATCGAACCATGGGAATTGAGCCTAAAAATGTTACGAAGGCAAATGAAAGAGAGGTCAAGAAGCAATTTTCCAATGAAAAGTTACCTGTGAAAAAACCGAAATTGAAAGTAGGAGATAAAGTGCGGATAAGTAAGATTAAACATGTTTTTGAAAAAGGTTATACGTCAAACTGGTCTACTGAAATTTTCACAATATCACGAGTTGTAAAAACCAATTCGGTAATTTATAATGTCAAAGATTATTGTGATACACACATCTCTGGCGGCTTCTATGAAACGGAAATTCAGAAAACTATGTATCCATAAATTTATCTAGTAGAATAAGTTTTAAAGAAAAGTGGAAACCGTGCATATGTTAGGCATGCAAATGGTTAGGCTGTAGTAATGAGCATAATAGTTGGAGAGATCAAAAAGAAATTATTTGATTTAGCCAAGATTTAACCAAAAATATTAATGTAAACGCAATAATGTAGATACTAGTAAATAAGAAAGCAATCATATTATGTCATTGTATTTTTTTATGTATTATTATGTACACGTTTTAATCTAAATAAATAAATATTATAAACAAAGCAAGCTGCGTATTTCATTCAAACTAAAAGGAAGATCCACCCTGATATGTCACAAATAAATTCATTTTATTTGCAGTATTGGAGATTCTGTCAAAAAACTCTTGATCTCTTAGGATGGCTGATGAAATCTTCTCTGGTAAAAAGATTTGAAAACTTTCGTCGAGTTCGGCTACGACCTTCGTACCGAATCTCGTCTTCACGTCCTTTAGTGCTGTCACCATGTACTGATGATCTTTTTCCACGTCTATTACTTTCTTCCTTCGCAAGAAGTCGCGTTCAGCAATCTTATTAAGTGTAGATAAATCCATTCTGAAAAAAATAAAAAATAAGAACTTTTAATAGAGAATAGATTTGTTAGAGAAAAAGAAATTGGTGAGAATTAACTGTAAACTTACTTAGAAATTTAATTGAGTCTTGGTGTCTTCCCGCAAGGATGATAATTCTCGAACTTTTCGATTGCTCAAATGTGCTGCTCGTCGTGGTGTGTCTGTTGATATAGCCCATTGTCCACCACAATTTCTGCTCCTTCCATTGCCTCATGTAATATATCCCTTCTCTCTCCTCCCTCAGAGTGTATCCCCTCCATTGATGGATCCCAGTCATGCATAACCTCCTCTAACACATCATATTCAATTCTGATTTGTTCACCTTCATTATCATAAAGTGTCAGCCTTACACCATTTTCATTGGCTTGCTTCATTTCCACCTCGTATTTCCCCCTCTCTTCATCTTCTGCAACATCCCCACTCGCGTTGCCCCACTTTCATTGGATACTTCATACCCCCTCTCCACTTCCATCCCTGCCTCTATTTCTTGTTTTTCAGCATCCTCCACTACTCGAAGTGCAGCTTGCGCCATCTGCTCATCCATGATTCGGAAATGCACTATGCACAATTATGAACGGATATTGCATTGATCACGTTTTACAATAATAAGATCCTGAAGATATCTTCTATAATAGTCGAAAGTTATTGCTTTCTTCACGACGCTGGATTTTATACCTTTGGATTTTTTCACTGTCTCTCCTCCATCAACTAAAATACTGTACATTTTGCTTCGTAAACCTATAAATTCCATCATGATCTTGCCACAGCATTCGTCTTTCATTAATCCTGGAACTTTTTTATTGATACGTGGAATGTTAAACTGATTATTGTCATCATAATCAGAAGTATCAAACCTGTGAATGTCTTCTTTCATTATTTTATACATATCAATGTCCTCAACTTCATACATCAAACTATCAGTTTCTGTATAAAGAAGTTTACATTTTTCTTCTACTCGCTGTTTCATATACGAGTAATGGAAATCATAAACTAATGTCTTGAACAAATCAAGGATACAAATACCAACGTATATCGGTTTCTTGAATGTGATACTTGTTCTCTTTAGCTGAATAGCAACTAAATTTTCATCAAAGATTGCACAGCTGTGAAAATGTGGTTGAGCTATGTGTGCTTCTGCCCCATATCTGCCTGTGAATTTATTTACTAATCGTACATCAACACGAGACCGGTTTCGTTCGATACACTTTCCATAGACAGCGTTAATTAATAATTTATAGAAGAGTTTTTCAAACTCATTCTTCGCTTGCTTTTTCTTCTCAATATTTAATTCGACCTAAGGTTCGAGCCAGGCCTTCTGCTCGAAACTCAGAATTCTATGCACCTTTTTCAAACGAAGTCCATTATCCAGCGCCTGTTTAAGTGTTCGATAGTGAATCACATACCTTTTCTTATCGTTCAGAGTAGTGAGAAGTTTGTTCTGAATTGAGCCAGGTGGTGTACGGTGCTCTGCGCAGAAAGAGAAGTCTCGATGTTCATCATGTATTTCCTCAGGATACTCCAAGTCTACTTCAGCTATGTAACCTATATCTGAATCTGGTGGTGTACTGAAGAAGCTTGGATTCGCCTCAAAGTCAATCCATTTGAATTTTCCAATCGGTAAATGCTGTAATATTGCCCACCCATAAAGATTATTAATATCAAAATATAAGAGTGTCTTCGTTTTCTGTTTCTCATCGTATGAAGAACTCATGGATTGATTGTTTGCCTTAGCATATCGATTAATACACTGGCTTATTCCTCCCCGAATGCCTGCTTCAACAAACATTTGCATGTCAATATCTATAAGAAGCTCTAATTCTACCTTAGTCATTTTAAGAGCTGCTGAAAATGTCAACCCTGGTGTCGTGTAAAAGTGAGCAGGACATAAATCATAAGCTTTAAGAGATGTCTCTCGAAAACTTTCGAAAACGTTAGCCAATAGTAGAACATCTATTTTTATGTAAAGATCTGAATACTCTCCCAATGTTTTTATATTGAACTTATCCCAGACTCGAACAGCATGCTTGTAGTCTTCTTCAGCAGTATGGGAATCTGCTCGTTTATTGTAAAACTCATGCTTTTCTGGAAATTTTGTAGACGATAGCTTATCAAATGTGTCTACATAATCATATGGAAATATATCTTTCCGTCTGAGAAGGTCTATCATTTCATCTGTGAATCCATTTGATCGAAACTCTTTCACCGCTATTGGCACGTTTTGTAGATATGATGCGAGCTTTTCCAATGATGATGGTAGAAAATGCCAAGAATCTATGAATCTAAAACTGATGTCGCAGTCATCTATGTATTTCGTGAACGAAATATATTTCTCCTTATTATGAGGTATTAGACGAGGTTATGAAAAACGACGGGAATGAATCTTGGGTTCTTATAATTCAAATTACATGAATTGTGAGATGCACCTCTGAAACTGAAGAGAAAAAAATTACCTTTTTTGGGATCACCAAAAATTAATTGTAAATGTAACTAAACTATTAACATAACGTCCTGTGAAAAGACAATGGTCTCGCACGGTAAGTTCTTCATCACGGATTGATTTTCGAAATATATGACAAATGCTTGACCTCTGGAAAGATAATTCTTCTAGAGCTGTGAGTTTCATTGGTTTTTGATTGTTGTAGAGATGATCTATCTTCTTATTTCTTGATTTTAGTTGTGGAACAAACTATTCCGTAGGTATCTCTTGATCTCCAAATTTTTGTCTATAAGATTTATAAACAGATAATCTGTCATCAAAGCTGCATTTTATGTAGTAACCTATGCTGTATGGTCATGAAGTTGAAAAGCATTCTCATTCTCAGTAGCCTTCAATAAACATTCAAAATCAACATAAATAAGGATAGGAACTTTTTCTCTCTTTTTGTAATCTTCGAATTTGAGAATGTTATTCTTTGAGTCTGACAGATTGGTTCGACAAATATTCATATTTTTAAAATGTTTATCATGAATTTCCAATCTTTTTCATTATAGAAAACTTGTAAACACTTTTCACAATGGTACGATTTTTTATTAGTTTCAGACAGTCGAGAAATCAGAAGACGAGACATGCTTTTGATCCAAACGTAATGGTATTTAGGCATGCTTTCATCACCATCAGCAAAATTATTTTCTTCATGCTCATCAATGTAAAAATCTTGAATGATGAGTAGATTTACATGTCCACCCTTCATTTCTGGTTGATCATTATTTTCTGGTTGATTTACATGTTGATCTTCCTCTTCTGATAGATTTACTTGTTGAGCCTTTTTTCTCACGTAACGTGACAAGGCGATACTTCAAACTTTGAACCGTACTTTCTGAGCATGTATACATTTACTGAAATATTATTCAATTTTTCGAATTTTGAAATATCTTTCAGTTTTACTGGAAACTGTATAAAGTTCAACTTGTTCTCATGTAAACGATACTGATTAACTCTGTTAGAATTATTTTTCTGGGACATAATGCTGAAAGAATAGCATACTTGAAACACTGATTGTCATTGTTATGAACATTAACACATGCTTTTTTGTTTTCTATAAGCTTTGGGAGAGGAATGAAAGAACTGCCCTTGAATGGAGAATATTTTTTCATATTTATACACAAACTTTTAATACTCTTCAATGTCCAGCCGGAATCCATTTTCTGAAATTCTTCTAGTTGTATAAGAATGGGCTCTTTGATATAGTCTTTAAACAATTCCTCTAAATCTGTTGACATGTATACTGTAGCACTTTCACTCGTAAAATATTTAATATCTGTCGTTTCCTCTCCACTTTTCTGCATAGAAAATTCCGAGATAAAATCTGAATTTATTTTCACAGCATCGTATTCTTCTAAGCATGCTCGTGCCTTAACTTTGAAGAGCTTTTGTGCATCACTTAAGAAACTCAGAATGTCCATGCGTTTTATATTTACAACTACGCCAGTCTTGATTCGATTTTGGAATGCCGACTGCACATCTCGCCACACTTTCTCAGATTGTAGATTACCTCCTCGTTGAAGATGTTCGAATTCAACTTGCACACACGAAAGATGAGTCATGCAAGTTTGACATTTCTGTTTCTTTCCGCTTGTAAGTTTAGATTTTGGATTTTTTCATTTAATTCTTTTATGGTGGACATTGGTTACACATGTCCAACCAATAATGAATATCGTTATTACTTAAATCATTTATACTTTGTAAACTATTACGAAGAACCTGAACAAGGCGTTCAAAAAGATCGATGGATGCCATATTTGCTTTTTTTTCACTGTAATAGCACTAGCATAGCACTTCACAAATGTGCACGATAGTCAAGACTAAAACTCGTTGACCGCAGTAGACGATGTGTGCTTGTCCAAGAAACTGCTTCCCTTTTTGTAGGCAATATCGACGTAAGTAGAGGTAGAAAATTCAAACATCTAGCCAAGGATAAAATGAAAAGAAGGGAGATTTTCTTAGGAAGGGATGAATTTTCTTTTTTTTTGGAATCAACCAATATAGTTTTTTTTTGGAAGAGGAGGGAGATTTTCTAAGGGAGGGATGAATTGTCTTCCGTTTGAACCAACCAAAAAGCGACTTTTGGTCCCTCCAATCAAGAATATACTTTCTTTTTTGAACGTCCAATCCTAGAATAGCATGAGGCGGAGTTCATTTCTAACTGAACTAATAACTACAGAGCTGTAAGGTAGCTAGAACACGTGACTACGATTTGATGTTCAGAAATGCCATACTGCAATTTCAAGAAGAGAATGTTTATATGTGTGACATTCAAGGATTCCAAAGGATAGTAGAGGATTCTTTAATTTTCAAAGAAGTAAGTTTTCTCAATTTAAAGAAAACTGCTTTACCGACTGCATACCTCTTTGAACCTCCGATGACATTGGAAGAACTGACTGCAGAAGAAAAATGTATAACTCACTGGGTGGAAAAGTATCATCATGGAATTGCATGGGACGCTGGAGATATTCCTTATCATCCTCTTCAACGAATTTTCCTAATCTGCTCGCAAGAGATTGAGAAATTATACGTTAAGGGAGAGCAGAAAGTGCAATCGTTAAGAAATCTTACACCAAATGTGTAAGTGATATATAATATGACTCAACGTTCATACTTTTTTCATACATTTCATACTTTTTTCATACATTTCATACTTTTTTCGTACATTTCATACTTTTTCATACTTTTTGATACTTTTTTCATACTTTTTTATACTTTTTCAAACTTTTTCATACTTTTTCATACTTTTTTCATACTTTTTCAAACTTTTTCAAACTTTTTCAAACTTTTTCATAGTTTTCCTGTTACTTTTTTATGCTCGTATTTCTTACGTTTTTTTTCTATTTACAGATCAATTACAAACGTTGAAGACTTTGGATGTCCATCACTAGAAACGATATCGAGTGATAAGCATTACGTATGTTTTAATCACATCCTCTGCATTAGAAGGAAACCTATATGCGCTGTACATAACGTTATCTCAATACGAGCATGGCTGCTGGATTATTTAGATGCTAAATTTGGCCAAGTTGAAGTAGATATCATTTCTAAAAGGAATACATGCTCATGCTCATATAGGAAATAATTTTTTTATTAATATTCTGTAAAAAATAGAGAAGCTTGATGATTGAATAAAAAAAATTAAAAGAAAAATGATTGTACGATATTATTTTTTCACAAAATATGAAATTAAAATTAGAATATAATAGATAAAAATTTGTAGCAAACATAGGGTACATGTAGGTTTTACTACGAACGCTCCGATTACTCCAGATATTTTACAAGACCGAGAAAACGAACTTTTTTTATAAATCTAGCCATAAAATATGATTGTTAAAGCATTAATTAGTAAAAAGTTTTGTTCATCAGGAAGACAATATACAATATTAATGTGCAAAAACACTATTTTTTTAGACTATCCTATTTGACTTTCTAAAGGGTTTTTTATTAAATATTTAACAGCCATCTTTCACTTAAATAAAGAAAAGAAAAAATGAACATTCGTTGTATTTACAAAGATTTACAGTGCTTTGAAGTTTGCTTACATTTACCTTATAAGGAATCGCCTTTAGTGCATTCGTCGCATTAGTTTCAACAGTCTGTTTATTGTCGAATCGATGTCCTTTAAGCGGCATTTTCAATCGAGGAAACAGCCAAAAGTCGCAGGGAGCTATATCAGGACTGTATGGAGGCTGGCGGAGCTGCGCAACACTGTGTTTCAATAAATACTGCTGCACAAGGTTTGATGCGTGCGCTGGAGCATTGTCGTGATGAAGAAGCCAGTCACCGGTTTCCCAAAGTTGCGGTCGTTTTCTCCTGATTGCATTACGTAATCTTTTCAAAACTTCAACGTAGTACTCTTTATTGATTGTCTGGCCTGTAGGGGCATATTCGTGGTGCACAACGCCCTCATAATCGAAAAAAACAATCAACATTGACTTGATGTTGCTTCGACTTTGACGAGCTTTTTTCGGCCGAGGCTCAGATGGAAGCTTCCACTGCGAAGATTGTTGTTTTGTTTCAGGATCATAACCATAAACCCATGACTCATCACCAGTAATAACCTTTTTAAGAAAGTTTTCATCACTATTAATCATTTCCAAATTGTCCTGAGCGATTTCTAATCGAAGGTTTTTTTGCTGGTCTGAGAGCAGTTTCGGGATGAATTTTGCACACACACGAGTCATTCCCAAATTCTCGGTTAAAATTCGCCAAACAGTACTTTTTGGTATTCCAAGTTCATCTTCCAGTTCTCTCACAGTCAAACGACGTCACACGCTCGACATTATCCGACGATGTTCCCGCCGAAGGTCGACCAGAACGAGGATTCCTGTCAACAGATGTGCGGCCACTTTTGAACCGCCTATACCACTCTTTTATTTGTGTTTTGCCCATACACTCATCTTTAAAGGCCTTTTGCAACATTTCAATAGTTTCCGCACAACTTTTACCGAGATTAAAGCAAAATTTTATGCAATTTCGCTGTTCGGTTCGTTCTGCCATTTTTAGCAATAAGCAAATTGCGACGAACGCAAAAAAGTCGTTGTAAACAAATACACGCTGCGCGGGAACTAAGGCGTTTCATCGGTATCTCAGGCTATTGACGAGAAGGTTAGGAGTTGCTGGTGACGTTCGTACCTTCCAGAGGTCGCCTGAGTCTCTCCGCGCGAAGATATGAACGTAGGTCGGATACTTTTGGGACAGACCTCGTATATCTTTATATTATTACATAATAATCAATGAATCAATGTAATATCTTCTAAGATGCGAGATTTTGCTAATGATGATCGTGGTGGTGGTGGTGGTGGTGGAGGTGATGGTGGTGCTGCTGCTGCTACTGCCGGTGCTATCTTTGGTTGAACTGGTTTATCTTGCACTCGGCTCTTTATTCGCAGCCAATCACGTTTCGCTTGCAGCTTACTTTGAAGCAAAGCTTTATCAGCCTTCGGTTGTTCTGAAAAAAAAAATTGCAAAAAGAAGTTCTAAAATATAATATAATATAAATATTAAAATATAATGAAGTTTAAAATAAATGTATTGCTTACCAATCTTTGTAGACCTGGAAGGCGAATTCAGCTTACGCAAATGAGGTGGCGTAGAAGGCGTTTTCCGCCCTAGGATGGTAAAGTAATGCACTTTCCGCTTGCTTCATATATGTACGAAAAATCGCTGTTTCTGTGCAGGTAGGGAAAAAAATAGCGTGTGTACCATTGGTAAAAGGTGATCAATGCTCGTGTCGGTTGCAATCCTTGTATCGGCACCCTTAGACATCTCTCTGTTCGCCTTCAGCTCCCTTCGGACCGCTCGGGTGGTCTCGACTCAGTCTGCAATGCGCACTCGCGAGAATTTTGTAATAAATATGATGACCCCAGATGTTTCGACGATTATTTCTTGATCACAGCACCTTTGCAATTTAATGGTTGAGGATGGATTTTATGCAACTTATAAAAATTACATACTTTTCATTTTTTATAGTTATCTCACTTTTACAATCCCTTCAAAGAGATTGTGACATGCAATACAGAGGATGGATTTAAAAAAATGGAAACATCTAGGGTCATCAATTCATCAATTTTCTTCCGGAAAATATAATCATTGGAAGAAATAGTCTTCGCATCAGAAATAGTTTTTGCCTCTTCTATTCCCGATCAGAAAACAGCGAAAAACATGTCCGCCACGGCGGAAGTTTCTCATCAGATTTACATGCAGAGCAAATTCATAAATGGATTTACAAGTTATATACGTGGCAAAAAGAAACCTATTAATATCTTTTTTTGAAATGCAAGGTTTTGAAAGCCAAACCGATCGGATTAGAGTTTTGGAGGGTTTACTTTGTTCAAAATACACATAATTAGCGTATGAGTGTGAGAATTTGAATAGCCAAATTATTGACCAAATTTATAATCTTTTAAGTCTGAATTATTTAATTTCTTTAAATTTTATAATAAAATATGGCTTAAATATGCTATAATATGCTCATATCCTAATTATATGTATTTTAAACACAATAAAACATAATAAAAACAAATCCGATCAGTTTGATTGACTCTCAAAATCTTGCGGCAGAGCAAGAAATATACAAGTTTGTATAATAGCTGAACATAAAGACCTAACGGCCATCAAAAGAATATTTGTTTTCATTGTATTCTGATAAAATGTTCAAATGTGACGAAGAAATAGCTAATATATAATGAATAATTTATCCTTGTCTAAAAATATATACCCAATTTATTTGTAATTTTAAGGTGGTTTGATCCCCTTAAGGTGTAACATTATACCGATTTTTCTAACTTATCTTCCTTTTGTTTTTGGTTGCCCAAAATTTTTTCACAACTATATTGTAACACCACATTTTGTCTGTGTTATACAATGTGAACGACAGCACATTACCTACCCATCTCACTCACTCGACACGTACACACACACATACACTATCCCCTGGACGACACAGAGCATGTGAGCTCTCATGCCCTGAAGCAGCTGAAGAGGACGCGCAGCTGCCATCCCATTAAGCCTCGCATAGGTGGGAGCTGGCTGGTCTCGGCTGGGGTGCGCTGAGCATGTCCTGGCGTCTCCGCTCCTTACTCCTGTCCCTTCTAACCAACCTAAGGAAACACGCAAGAGATTAGAAACTGGAAATATAAGTAAAATGGTATTAGAATGATACCCACCTGATTTTATGCCTTGAAATACATGAATAGATCCACCTTCGGTGGAGCGGCTGCTTCTCTAGACATAAAGGAGGCCTGCAACATACACCCCAGAAAATATAAAGAAGAGTTAGTCTACAGCAGACATGCACATCAAATTGGAACTCTCTTACCTGGTCTGGAGGGTTTGCAGAAGCAGGGTGGTCCCTCAGGTACAGTAATGTAGCTCAACTCGTAACCCGCTCCCCCATAACAGCATCAGCAACAGCCTCCGAAGCACTCGCCAGACACCTAGAAACAACACAGCATTAGTAAGGGGAGATTACAGTGATAAACTAAACACTAATCTCACCTGATAATAGTGGCAGTGGATGAATGCAGTAGGAATCTGTATGTAAACATAACCTCGTCTTCGTGCCCCTTTGTCGGCACCGTTGCCCAGATACCCCTCCTGCTGTATCCCTCGTCGCACTTCCTCGTCCTGGCTACTCGTCCTTCCTCGTCCTCTCCAACACCGTCTGCAAGCCGTCGACTGCATGCCACATAGCGTGACGTCACCGCGAGCAGACGCTCCCCTTTCCTCCTTCTCACTTCTCTTTCTCCCTCGCCAAAGCATGCGCTGCGCCCTCAGGCGGGCTCGGTCCGCACTACCGAAACCCGAGGGTAGCGCCGCGGGAACGAAGGGACAACGAGTCCACTTCGTACTGAGCTACGTACACAGACGCTTCGTTTTCGGTATCAGCTCCGTGCGAATACCAAAACCGCTCGTTCCGCTCGCGAATATAGCTATATATATAAACCGTTTACCGTGTGTGCCGACGAACTTGTATCGTCGAAGGATTCAAATAAAAGAGTAAGTTGCACAGATTACTATTGTGCTTAGTGCAGACCCATAAATACATATATATATATATGGGACGTTTCACGTCAACCGGATCATCAGTGCACCCAAAATTTGGGTTAACCTATCAAAACGTTTGAGGTCTCAAAATATTCGTCTGGTCAAGAGCTTTCAAAAAAATGCTGGCGTTTCTTAAAATCCAATATGGCGCATCAAATATGGCGCCTGAAAGCCACATTTTTATAGCACATTTAACAAAAACAATAGTAAAAATGTTCTAATTTATAAAATATACCTCCCGAAAGCATGTAAAACGTATGCTCGGACTTATAATTGAGAATGCTTATAGAATTCCGAAATTCAAAATGGCGGATCCAAAATGGCGGACATTATACCACCACCAAACCCATTTTACCGCAAAAATGATTTCAGATTAGTTGAAAGTATTAACATAGGGGTTTTCGGAGATACTGAATCTTATTTTAACATTAGAATTCCGAAATTCAAAATGGCGGATCCAAAATGGCGGACATTATACCACCACAAAACCATTTTACTGCAACAAATAATTTTGGATCAGTTGAGAGTATCGATATTGGGGTTTCTGAGGTAAATGGTACTAAGTGTATCATCGGAATCAGTATTTGTGCTCAGAAATCTTATATTTGTCCGGTCTATTAGATTCAGAATCATCTGTCTGCGGTTTTTGTCCGTACACTTTTCTATTGTTCCGTGTATATATGCCTTCGTGGATGAAAGAAAAAATAGAATTTAGCCAATTGAATCAATATTTCATGACATTTTGAGCAGTCTTAATTATTCTGGCTCCTCGTTCGTAGTGCTTTTACTGGTGATAAATGGCTTTCGACGATATCATAAATTACTTTGTTTCTAGGTTCATTGGCATTTGAGTAATGCATGACTTTCAATGTTTCATTATTTTCTGGGATAAATCCATTCGCCGTCTGTATATTTGTGACAGGCGGACAGCTTTTGAATCTCTTTGTTAGGAATTTATGAGTTTATTCGTGATCTTTTTTGGTGTACAAGAAACATTTTATATTAAATGATCGCCTAGTAGCCCATGAATAAAGAGCTTTAACATCTAAAATTGCTTCATTGTTTGTAGCTTGTAAGCTTGCTCTTATAGCTTCTCTCTTAACTATCGGTCCAACTCCATCGGAACTACCTTTTCCGTGTGCTGTTGCAAAACAGTGCCATTCAGCATCAACGCCAAAATCTCTCTTATGGCTCATTAAACTGCACATTTGATAACGATTTTTAAAATGCTGTTTAGCACCATCCGTAGCATATATAACCTTTTTTACTCTAGGACGAACCTTGCGAATTTCAGGTATAAGCTTTTGCTGCATTATGTATACTGCAGTGGCATCATGATTAGTGCAGTCAGACATAGCTACAGTACTAAAATGCTTTAGCTTACCTTCAGATTTATAATAAACAACCGCAGGAAATATCGTACTCTGATCATTATTGAAATGAAATGCCAAAGCTTGCACCGCGTGCGTGTCGAGCATCGCGTCGCCGCCTTTCCATGTGTATTTCGTCGCCGGATATTACTTGAATTCACGTCCCTGAGAAGTAGCTTCTTCCCCTCCCGACCATTTACCGTTTCCCACCGTACCGCGTGCTCACCATAGTTAGTTTATTGTATAAGTAATTGTATGGGTCGGTACAATACTTGTAAAATCGTGCTGCGAATTCGCGCAGCTGGTGCTCAACTCTTGTATTTAGATTGAATAAACCACAAGTGTTCATAGTGTTACCCTAAATTCCCGTGTACGATTTATTTCAATCCTCGAATAAAACTATGTTAAAGCCTGCATATACGAGGTAATAATCTTGGCTAAATTATCTAAAATTATTGTCATAATATATAGTAAAACATATATTTTTCACAAAGTTTTAATTATTTTAAGTGAGAACTTCACTGATTTTTAAAAAATCTGTCCCTTTTAACCAATAATACGAGGGTAGTTCAATAAGTCTTTAGAATAAAGTATAAAAACAATTTTTTTTGGGTAAATTTTTTTTTATTTTTCAACATAATCTCCTTGGAGCTCTATACACTTGGTCAATCGCTTTTTAAGTTTTTTTAATCCTTCAGAAAAGTGCGTTTTCGGAAGTTCCTCAAAATAAGCACTCACAGAGGCAATGACGTCTTCGTTGTCCGTAAATCTCTGTCCACCGAGCCATTTTTTCAAGTTTGGAAATAAGAAAAAGTCACTGGGGGCTAAATCTGGTGAATACGGTGGGTGTTCGACCAATTCGAATTTTAGTTCTTCAATTTTAGCCATTGAAACGAAGCATGTGTGAACTCGGGCGTTGTCGTGATGAAAGAGAATTTTTTTTCTCGCCAAATGTGGTCGTTTTTTTTAATTTCTTCTTTCAGCTGCTCTAATAATTATGCATAATACTCACCAGTAATTGTTTTACCCTTTTCCAAGTAGTCAATAAGTATAATTCCACGTGCATCCCAAAAAACTGTAGCCATAACCTTACCAGCTGACTTTACGGTCTTTGCCTTCTTTGGAGCTGGTTCGCCTGTGGAAATCCACTGTTTGGATTGTTCCTTTGTCTCAGGAGTGTAGTGGTGTATCCATGTTTCATCCACAGTCACAAATCGACGAAAAAATTCCTCAGGATTCCGACTTATGCGCGCCAAAAGAGCCTCAGAGGCGACCACTCTATTGCGTTTATTCTCAGCTGAGAGCAAACGCGGCACCCATCTTGCCGATAGCTTTTTCATGCCTAATTTTTCATGTAGAATTGAAACAACTGCACCTATAGATATCCTAGTCACTTATTGATGTACGACCACGCTTAAATTCATTTGTCCAGTTATAAACCGTTGCTAAGGCAGGGGCAGATGTGCCATGAACTGAGTCCAATTCATTTTTTATCTCATATGGAGTTAAACCCTTTAAATGAAAATGTTTAATTACCGCTCTGAACTCGTTTTTTTCCATTTTTCTTAACAAGCAATTTTTTTTTTTAATTGGTTATAAAAACACGTAAACTCAGAAGATGTGGACTGTGACTGCACCATATATCTAGTCGGGAGTGGTGCTGACTGAAAACAGATGATTTGGAGCGATTCGCGCGCCATCTGTTGGTCATTCTAAAGACTTATTGAACTACCCTCGTATTAAAACTTCGGTAACTTTTCTTGTTATAATTGAACAAGTTTGTAAAAACACTTTGAGAATTTTTCACTACAACTTTTTTACTAGTTATTGGAGAAAATACATATTTTTGTCATAACAACAAGGGTTTTTAGAAAAGTTCCGTACGCATACGATTTGTTTAAACTCAATTAATGGTCTGAAATTTGAACTTAAAAAAATATAAAAAAACTACATATTGCAACACTTACAATTGACAAATAAAACATTTAACATAAAAGTACCTCGAAACAAAATAGTAACTTCTTTTCACAATAGTTTAACCTATTTTCTTTGGAAGATTCAAAAATATCCATGGTCATGGATTGCGTAAGGAACTTTTTGAATTTACGAAAGTAAGTTTCGAGAAAAACGCGTTTGAAGTTTTAATTTGGTATGCTACGAAATGTGCATTGTTTCACTTAAAAGACTATAACTTTGGTATAATAAAGAGTTTTGACATTCAGCAGGTCTCAAAATGTTCATAAAATTGTTAGCATAAAAAATATGTAATAACAAATCTTTCGATTTTTTTGTGAAAAATTAGTGCTGTTTTCCCTTAATTCAGTTTATTTAAAGTTATGCAAGATAATTTGTTAATATTCAGCAAAAATAAGCATTTTTCCAAATACTTCTTGGGATTGTAACTACCACAAACCAATTTAAAAAAATTCTGAAGTGCTTATAAAGCTACAATAAAGAAAAATTGTGGATCACATTTTTTTAACCCATTTTTTCTATTATTATAAATATAAATCAAAAACATTTATAAAAATGCTGAAAAATATTACATTTTTTTTATTTGATTGGATCTCCGAAAATTAATAATAAAATAAATTTTAACAGAAATGTGCTCAGTTCTTTTTGTAATACATATCAAACGGACTCGAGTAATCGTCGAAAAAACAATTTCGTTCATTATGTCACCTAGAACCGTGTGAGGAACAAAGTTCCTTTAATAAATATGGTACTGATGATAATAATTTATTGTCACGTGTAGGATCAAGATTATGAGGTTGTACAATGGTAAAATTTAAGATATTATTAAGTATTGATAGCATAAAAGTTTTCAGAATGATTGCTTTTAAATATTGATTTTAAATAGGAGCGGTCGATGGCTGACGTGGTAACGCGTATCTCTTAAGACAACGGACGCTTAAGGGCCGCGGACATTTTAAGAAAATGATTTTCCGGATTTTTCGGTGGCGGAGATCGGGCCTGCAACTTGCTACCTAGTTATATATATATATTTATTTATTTTTTTTTTGTTTTAATTACACATACGGGCATTACTGACATTAACTAGGTATATATATAAAGTTTTCTGGACTCATAAAAAAAATCTTTGTTTGGATCTAACCCAGGCCTGCCCTGTAATCTTCCTAATTGTAAAAATGTTTTAAAACTTGTCAGATGTCATAACTCGATTTTGTTAATAAAGTTATATACGTTCATGTAAAATAATTTATATTAGATAACATACAAAATTAAGTTCATTAAATGTATTTTTCTTTTAACTAATTGTTCTATCTTTAAAAAGTTGTATGCGCATGAGATTTAACGATTTTTTTTTAAAGTTTCAAGAAATATTGGTTACTATGTTGGGCATAAAACTTATCACTTTTGAAGTAAGTACACGTCTATGGTTTATAATATATATATACAAGTTATTATAAGTAAATGTATTTTTTCTTGTTTTCTTAATATTATTCGTAATATGTATCAAGCTAGCTTGTTTTGTGGGTGTTAAAAGGATCAATTAGTTTTGTAAACTGATAATAAATAACCTGTAACTTTGGTCAATAATTTTGTTTTATAAATTCCTAATCTTATATCCTCAGTACATGTATTTTAACACTATAAAACCTCAAATACTTAAATCAGATTAGTTTGACTTTCAAAAACTTGCGGCATAGTAAGAATGATCAAGTTTGTATTATAACCAAACAAAGCGACCTGACGACCATCAAACAAATTTAAAAAAAAATTTCTTTTATATTTTGATAAAATATTTAAATTTACTGTGAAAATATAGTTCATAGGGGAGAATCGTACAGTATGACAAAGTATATAGTATGACAAATTATGCATTGCTGGCTTCCACCAACCGTTGGCGTCACTTTAGTACGGGGATTTGTTGCATTTGGGTGTTATATTAAATATACGTCGCGGCTGGTAAATAAAGTTTATTGCTTCAAGACTTCTGTTATAACTAACGATTTATTCAATTTTACAAGTTACGAAAGTTATTTTATGAGGCTGACCTACAACGCCATAATATACGTATCGTTCAGTATGACAAACACGATTAGCGTACAGTATGGCAAATGGAAATTGAATGGTAAAATAATACAAAAATTTACTTTTATCGACTTTCAGAAGAAAAATGTATACTAACATAATCTCCGAACATTTAATAAGTGTTATTTGTTATTTTTCGTTATTTATAACTAAAATACTATATGTTAGTAAATATGCAGTTTGCTAGTTCATAGAGCAATTTATAGATGTCTATAAAGCTATATTTTTAATAAATATACTATATTATTACGTAAAGAAACGTTGTGCGCACCCTTATAAATCATTTAGACCTGAAAATTGAATAAAAATGATAATTTGTCATACTGTACCACACTTTTTAATCTCCTTAAATCGTAACTTTTACATTTATATTGATAATTAATTTTTATGCTTGAATTTAACCTCAGCCAATTTTTTTCGTGATAGAGGGCTATTCAACGAACGAATCCTCTTTTGATATTTTAATTTTCACAAAGTCAGTTAAAAGTTATACCTAAAATAGTTATGGCTAATCATACTGTACGACTCTACCCTATATCAAGAATCATTTATCCTCACCTAAAAATATATAATCAAATTATTTGTAATTTTAAGTTGGTTACTCCAGCGGCAATGAACAATTTATATAAACGTATATAAATGTATTAAAGTGTATATAAACGTATATTTCTGTTATAATTGGAACCGGTTTTACCACAGATATATACACTTTTTGTACACCTTTATACATTTATGTACATTTTCGGAAGAAAACCAACTTGACTTTTCCACCGACAGGTGGCGAGGCACATATAAATCAATTCATATGTAAAAGAAATGAAACTTTCAGTTACTTAAGAAACAGTGGTACTTAGAAAAAAAATGTTTGTGTATTTGGCATTATTGAAGGGTATCTTGACGCTTCTTAGTGAGTGGAATTTTTCGTATAAAAATGTACATAAACGTACAAAAGTGTAAAAAATGTACAAAAGTGTATCACAGTATGCTGATGCAATCCCAATTTTTTTGTTCTAATTATAACAGAAATATACACTTTTGTACGTTTTCATACGCTTCTAGATATTTATATACATTTATTTACATTTACATACATTTTTTTTCATTCCATAGGGGTAGGTCCTCTAAAGTACATAATGTTTTAAGCTACTGCTTGACTGTGTAAATAGTATAGTTTTTATGATTTTTAAAATAAATTAATTGCATAAATAATAATTGACTTCTTACCAAAGCAATGAGAACTCTAAATGTAGTGTTTCGAAGACTTAAATTATCCTGATTACTGCCAGCCGAATCATTTGCGAACCATTCTATATTTTTAGAAGAGTTCCATTTTCCAGTTTCCTTTATACCTTCATATTCTAGATTAAAAATTCCAATTTCGAAATCACTTCGAAATCCAGCATTATCAAATGTAATAAGTCCCGTTAAACCTTTAGCTTCGACCTAGTTGGGAAGAACATATTTTAAATGTTTAAAATTTAAATAATATGTAATTATTCATATATTAATGAGGTACTTCCTACTAAAGTGGCCTATATGGGATTCCACACGGAATTCCACACCGGAAAAAGGACGGATATGGTGTTCCATGTGTATCATATGGATGGATCCAATTTTCAAAATTTTAATTTCAGAAAAATGGCTTGCTAGGATATACTTGTTGCCCCTTTGGGTAATATTTTCCGGATAGTTAGAAATTGCAACTATAATAAGCGTGACAGTATTTCTTATTAGGTTTAAAAAATAGATTAATCTAATAGGGTTTTCACATGTCACTTAATTTTTATTAAGTAATTATGACAACCATTATATGATGTATACATTCTAAAAAGACTCAGCTGAATTTTACTTACTTTCTATGCAAAATGCAACCTCGTTATAAAAGATATAAATAACCAAGCACTGAATGCTGGTGAAACATTGCGCCAGACCCCTTCCCCTAACCCCGTATGCCAAATGCAAAATTATAAAGTGCAAATCTATTCTACGATTTATGTAAAATTATTTATAAGGTTGAAACTATTATCCTTATAACTTATTACAAGAACCTGCATTACCGATCAAGGGTGACCCAAGTGCATTGTCGGTAACTCTGGGCAAGACATTCAAATGTTTAAATTAACAGTGTAGGGGGAACTCCATTGCTGCGTAGGGGGTCGGTAACCCAACTTTACCCTCAACCGTTAACCCAACCCAAGAATCTGCATTACCGATCGAGGGTGACCCAAGCGTTAAAATGTTTGAATTTGAATTTCTTATTATCGGAGACAAAAATTAGGGAAAATTCAAATGATCCCATTCACACACACATATATATATATATATATATATATATATATATATATATATATATATATATATATATATATATATTTCTTTCGAAAGATAAGCAGTTAGAGGTACAAGTCGGGAATTGAATGTGTGTGGTTTATTAGAGTAGATTACGGCCTTCTAACTAAAGGTCTCAGGTTCAATTCCCGGCTTGTACCTCTAACTGTTTTTTTTTCGAAAGAAAAATCTAAGTAGAGTGCGGACCTGATTTCCTTCCTGATAGTCAGACTCAGCGGAATGACTACATGGTACCGCCGCCACTAGATGGCTACGAATGATGCGTGTATTCTGCAGTTGAATAAGTAAGGAAAATAGACAAAGTCTCAGCTGCCGCGTTTCACGTTCCGACCGCTAACCCACCGCCGCCGCCACACTCGCCGTTGCCGCGTTTCGACTGTTGGTACGACTTGTATGTGTGTGTGTGTGTGTGTGCGTGTGCATGTATGTGTGTGTTTGTGTGTGAATATGAGTGTGTATGTGAACGTCTGAGTGTGTGTGAGTGTTGTGAGTGTGTGTGTGATTGTGTGTGTTTAATGTACACACTGCCGAAATATGTAAGTGCGTTGATATGATGAATTACTCCTGTAGATATTAGCTGGGTGGGGAATCGCAAACTTTCATCATTGACGAGGAATTGTTGCCAAGGTCAGCGATCGATAATCTTGACATCAAAATTACCGACGATCGGTAATCCAGCAATCTGCATTACCGATGATCGATAACCCCAAAAGATCTCTATTACCGACATACAGATAAACTATATTATCATTATTTTTTTCTCTTTGAGGAGAAGGGATAAGGGCCCTAACCTTCCCCCCACCTGTGAGGTACCACCACAACTCATATACACCTCGAGCAATCTTCTTTTCCTTCTCCTTCTTATTCTCACTCCATAAACCAAGGTATTAGCAAACTCAAGTGCTCTGCGAAATGGCAGGAAGTTTGAATCTGTTAATCTACGACGACAACGACGACTCTCTGGCTGTGACTCTTCAGGTATCGTCGTGAAGGTTCTTCTTGATCAATAGACTGTAATATTGAAGCAATGAAGTTTTAGAATTTATTACTCTTTAATGTACGAATCGACTCATTATGGCATCGATTTTTTTAAGCACTTGTGACTTTAACCATACTACGATAGATTGTAATATCGTCAGAACTGAGATATCGTCAGAACTTTCTATTAGGTTGTTTTCTAAAGAGTAATTCAAGCAACCCTCTAGTTATAGGATAACTCACATTATTCAATTAACGTGATTTTTTTTAACTGTATGGATGAGTTACCTAACATAAGCTTGTCCCCATGCTTATAAACCCCATATACGTTGTTGAAGTATCTTTTACAATTACCGTTGAGTCTCTAGACATACTTATCAACAAGACTAAGAGTTTTCATAATACTGACTAAAGTATCTCGAAAATATTATCTACATCTTGAGTTACATCTAGCACATTAGTTTTATCAAACTCGTAATTAGTATCATCAGATATTATATGCTCAAGTCCTCTGTTTATCGTCTGAGTAGTACGGGTTTCAAGTAAGTCGGTGCTTGGTATCAACGTTTCAGTCTCGATACTTACTCTACGGTTACTTAGAGATTTACATTTACTCATGATTACCTCTAGCGATTTTGGAAGAATATCCTCTCGTAGGTCTTCCATATTGTTATTGTAAGGGGTAATAGCACTGTAATAGCGAAAAAAAGCGTTTTTTTGGGTATGTTTTTTAATGGAAAGAAAGGTTATAAAGAAATGATATCTGGATATATTATTAATCTTATATTATAGTATATTTAAAAAAAAATTGAGTAAAAAAATACAAAATGGTTGATTTATATCCGATCTCTTGAGGCCTCTTGCATCGTAAGCGCTCCGCGGCACGCAGTGTACCATTCGAACATTTTAACCTGGAACAATAAAAAATCCACTTATTCTTGAAAATATTGATTTTTGCAGATTTGGCAGTGAATTGAAAATAAATTAAACATTTTCATGAAAAAAGGCATGTTTTTGTTTATAAAAATTGTTTAAATCAATTTATTAAAAATCCCCTACGTAATTCACTTCGAAATATAATAATTAAGATATGGTTAAAATTTAAAATGCATCGGATGAAAACTGTTTCAGTTGAGAAAAACTCGGTACGAGAAAAATCAACTTTAAGGTTCAAAATGAATTTCGGACGTAAAAAAATGAGGAAATCATTTAAAGAAAAATTTTTACCGTTAGTCTGCAATGCCAGGACCATAAAGCTGCCCTTCCAAATGCAAATTCTCCTCCTCGTCTTCTTTTCTTATCGCTTTTATGTTCGATCGTGCCTCTTTCGCTGCGTCGAACAGAGAACGCTCATCGTGTCTGATGCGCTTATCGTCGGCTTCACAACAAAAATTGTAAGCCTGCAGACCTGTATACATCTCCAGAGCTTTCATGATTCGAAGGACACATTTCATGCCATCATTAAAATTGCACACTGCAATATCAGTGGCAATATCCAGAACTTTCTTGCCACTCGAGTACGATTTCGGAGCCAAGTTCCAAGCGGTGGCATTGAAACTTTCATTGCTGTTCTGAGTATAACCTCCTAAGCAATGGTGCAGCAACTCATCTCGACTCAACTCTGTATAAACAGGCTCAATGGCTTCGCAAACTTCTTCAGGAAGTGGCAGTTCATGATGAAACGTGTCCAACGAATCTTCAGCTTGTGCGATTTTCCAATCACACCAGGAATCTGAACAATTATCGTGCTGAGGATTGTCATCGGTCGATATTTTATGATACAGAATTGCCCAGATATCATTCCTCATTTTCTCTATGCAATTTGGATTTCTCCATATTGCCAAACCATAATAAATTGTTAATATATCAATCAACTTATTTGTTAATTTTCCTTTACCTTCAAGGCCTTTAGTCTTTTTTTTTTTAGATTTCGAAGCTCTTTCCCATTCTTTCCTGTACATGATCGATGCACTCTTTCTTTTTGTACTTCAAAATTAGTGTACGGTTTAGAATTCAGTAGATCTTTGAAAGTCATGCTGTCACCATCACCAATGTAATTCAGATACTTTAGACCGTGGAAATTGTCGGAACGAGAAAACATTTCAATTACAGCATCTACCTTAATTTTCCCAGATGAACCTTCATGATTTGCTTGACATAAATCGGCGTGTGATGCATACCATTTTTCGTATTCAGATGTTTCTGTTTTATTTTTTCAGTGCTCACAAGACTTACAATATTTAGATTTTACAGTCACATCGACCATTTTTCCAGTAAGCCATCCAATCAAAGATACAACTCCAAAAAGCGACTAATACCCTCGGTTCCTACAAGAACCATCTCCTGAAACGGTAATCCCTTGAGATTGACCATTTTCTTCGCTCTTTCGTCTCTCTTCTTGTCCAGCTTGCTTCATACTGTTATCACGAACAGTTGATCTTGCTATTGAAATAAGATTCATTATTTTATCGTAGAAATATTGGAAAACAGGACGTGGTAATTCCATAAATGCACAAAATTTCATCATTCCATTCAGTCCTACTCCTATCAGGCGCATTGCTAACACCATCCGATGATTAATTTTATATGCATTTTTTATAAATTTACTGTTAGGTATAACAATTTCTGGACACTTTGTGTAAACAATCACAATTTTGAAGCCCAAGCGAGAGAAGAGAGAAGAAGCCCAAGCCCTGAGAACTTATTTCATAAAAAGTTATATTAGAACCGCACGTTTTACACTTCACATGCTCAGAAATTGCAGAAAATACTGCCAAAACGTTAATGATTCGGTATCCAAATGTATAATTTACATCGAAATCATCCTTGGATGTCTTCAGCTTTTTTTCCGATGCACTGACGCCACTGGAATCACCTTCAGCTTGGTATCGATTCATCGGACGATTCGCTGATTTACGGCTGCGATGTCTTAATAATAATAAATAATTAAAACTTTCACAAAAATATAGTTTCGAAAGCGAAGATGAGATAAATATATATATAAATATATAAATATATATATATATATATATATATATATATATATATATATATATATATATATATATATATGGGTATGCACTAAGCATAATAATAATCTGTACAAATTACTCTTTTATTCGAATCTGGTGTGGCCTCCATCGACGATACAAGTTGGTCGGCACACACGGTAAACGGTTTATATACATAGCTATATTCGCGAGCGGAATTAGCGGTTTTGGTATTCGCACGGAGTTGATACAGGAAAACGAAGCGTCTGTGTACGTGGCTCAGTACGAAGTGGACTCGTTGTCCCTTCGTTCCCGCGGAGCTACCCTCGGGTTTCGGTAGTGCGGACCGAGCCCGCCTGAGGGTGCAGCGCATGCTTTGGCGAGGGAGAAAGAGAAGTGAGAAGGAGGAAAGGGGAGCGTCTGCTCGCGGTGACGTCACGCTATGTGGCATGCAGTCGACGGCTTGCAGACGGTGTTGGAGAGGACGAGGAAGGACGAGTGGCCAGGACGAGGATGTGCGACGAGGGATACAGCAGGAGGGGTATCTGGGCAACGGTGCCGACAAAGGGGCACGAAAACGAGAGCTGCAAGGCCCAGGACGGCGTACTTGCGGCAGGAGCAGTGGTACGGTTAACCTCGAAGAGGTTATGTTTATATACAGCTTCCTACTGCATTCGTCCACTGCCACTATTATCAGGTGAGATTAGTGTTTAGTTTATCACTGTAATCTCCCCTTACTAATGCTGTGATGTTTCTATGTGTCTGGCGAGTGCTTCGGAGGCTGTTGCTGCTGCTGTTATGGGGGAGCGGGCTACGAGTTGAGCTACGTTGCTGTACCTAAGAGACTGCCCTGCCTCTGCAAACCCTCCAAACCAGGTAAGAGAGTTCCAATTTGAAATGCATGTCTGCTGTAGACTAACTCTTCTTTATATTTTCTAGGATGTATGTTGCAGGCCTCCTTCATGTCTAGAAAAGCAGCCGCTCCGCCCAAGGTCGATCGATTCATGCCTTTCAAGGCATAAAATCAGGTGAGTATCATTCTAATACCATTTTACTTATTTTCTTGGTTTCTAATCTCTTGTGTGTTTTCTAAGGTTGGTTCAAAGGGACAGGAGTAAGGAGAGGAGACGCCAGGACATGCTCAGCGCACCCCAGTCGAGACCAGTCAGCTCCCACCTATGCGAGGCTCTATGAGATGGCAGCTGTGCGTCCTCTTCAGCTGCTTCAGGGCATGAGAGCTCGTTTGCTCTATGTCGTCCAGGGGGATAGTGTATGTGTGGGTGTACGTGTATAGTGAGTGAGATGGGTAAGTAATGTGTTGTTGTTCACATTGTGTAACACAGACAAAATGTGGTGTTACAATGTTTATTTTAGCTTTACTTTTTTCTGTTAAAGTTATGAGTTTTTCGAGTCGATCGACGATGGGTTTAAATGTTTCACCCAACACCACTTCAACACTAGCTTTGTGACGTTTTAACGAATTGTACTTGCGCTTAAGCGCATTTCGTGCTTTGACAAGTTTACGAAGAATTTTTTCCTAACGTCGTAACTCTTCCATGTTAACACTTTAACATCTCACGGTAGAATTATCATTGGTACTACGGGCGCGCTATATTTATAGCAAAACAGTCGGAGCCCTTGCGATATCTACCAGCATTGATATCGTTATCTTTATCGATCATAAGAAATCAGTATTTATCATCTCTCCAGCCCTTTGAGTACAATTCCTTGAATTGTGCAAAAGACATGTCAGGATTAACATAATCATCATACAAGTGTCTGCGATTTATATCATCCTATCGGAAAATCACCAATAGATTGATAAACCAACACGTCGACCAGTCATCAGTTGTCAGCGAGCTACGAAAGCACTAATACGGTAAAACATTCAGTTTCTGAAAAGTCTCAGCTTAAGAATCATCGCCCGTGATGGAAAGTAACCTGCATATTTTTCTGCTGTTTACAGAAAAATTGAAGAGATTCTGAGTATACAGATGAGATACACGTCTGTCAGTCGTCCACTGCGTCAACCGTCAACAGCAGGGATGAAATTCGAATCGCCATTCAGCATCAATACTTGTCTCTTTTACCATCACGAATTTCGACACGTATACGGTAGAGTATTCAAAGTGAATGGGACTGATGTGGAGAATACGAGATTAGACAACAACGCTATCTGTCACATGTTTGACGAAATTCGTCACGAGATCAATGCTGTAGAGATCGATAAGTGCGAAAATGTTAGTTTAACTAGTCTCGTGAAAGGATGGGTATCGTACAACCCCAGTCAGAGCTTGATCATTGAAAATTAAGGCTGGATCGATGTTGAAGAGACTCATCTGCTCATCAATGACAACGGCTACTTCAATGTAACGATACCTTTGAGCATGATTCTCGGCTTCGCCGAAGACTATCGCAAGGTAGTAGTCAATGTTAAGTATGAGCTTATACTCACTAGATCGAGAAACGATTTGAATGCAGTCATTTATACAGCAATAGCACAGGACCGTCGAAACGTTTACGAAGAATTCAAGATCGATCTCATGAGAATAGAGTGGCTAATGCCGTATGTACTGCTATCTAATGCCTATAAATTGCGTCATTGTGAATGCTAGTCGTTTCTACCACTGCAATATAAGCGACGTGAAACTTTTCCCGAATTCGCAGTATTTTCATATGGAAATTTAAATCTAGACATCGCTCACAATCAGTACGCGATATATTACGAGAAAGATGTCGAGCCTATACTAAATAAGTAATTATCGATTACTCAAAATAAAATGAGTCTTTGAAAAGCGCGCCAGTGCACGTTCATCTGGAATTGGAATCGAGAGACAATTTTCCAGCTAGAACATCTGCTTACTGCTTAATCTTGCACGATATTATAGTGCGGTACAATGCTATGAGTGGTGATGTTGATAAAGTAGTCTGAGACGTAAAATCGAATACTGGAAATCCAGTGTTCAGATATCCGCGACTAGATACTCACAACCAGAGAGTCTTTGTCGACGTCGTAGATTAACTGATTCACATTTCCCGCCATTTCACAGAGCAGTTGAGTTAGCTTATACCTGGATCTATGGAATGGGAATAAGTAGAAGGGGGAAGAGAAGAGTGATGGAGGGATATGTGAGTGATGGTTATGCCTCACAGGCGGAGCCCGCATCCCTTCTTCTTAAAAAGAAAGAAATAATGATAATATAGTTTGTGTATGTCGGTAATGTAGATCTTTTTGGGTTATCGATCGTCAGTAATGCAAATGGCTGGATTACCGATCGTCGGTAATTCTGATGTCAAGATTATCGATCGCTGACCTTGGCAACAATTCCTCGTCAAAGATGAAAGTTTGGGATTCCCCACACAGCTGATACGTACACAAGTAATTAATCAACGCACTTACATGTTTCGGCATTGTGTATTCTAAACGCACACATACACACTCACACACATACTCACACACTCACACACACTCACACACACTCACACACACTCGTTCACACTCACACACACACACTGATACACACTCACACACTCACACACTCACACGCACGACCGCATACACACACACATAAGTCGTACCAACGGTCGAAACGAGGAAATGGCGACTGCGGCGGCGGCGGTGGGCTAGCGGTCGAAGTGCGAAGCGCGGCAGTGGATGTGGCGGCGGGCTAGCAGACGGTTCGCGCCAGCTCGGACTTTGCCTATTTCCCTTACCTATTCGACTGAGGAATACAGGCATCATTCATAACCGTCAACTGGCGGCGGCATCATGTGGTCATTCCGCTGAGTCGGACTATCAGCAAGGCAGGTCCGTACTCTGCTTAGATTTTTTGTCGAAAAAACGAAAAGTTAGATAGATAGATAGATAGATATACTATATATTCATCAATGACGAAATTCTTACAATTGCATGTACATGTATAGTTAAAATAATTAAAATATCAGTCAGTTTATACATTTGTTATCTCACATTTGACATTCAATTATTGCGTTTCTTATATAAAAAATAACATTATTCGCTGTAACATTTCGTCAGTTTATAAAATCTAAATATAATGAACTAGTCATAGTTAAATGGCACATCACAGAATACGCTTCGTCAATACATAATAAAATTAAATATAATAAAGATAACAAAATACGATAAAAATAAAAGGAATACATATACACACTTTACAAAAAATTGTACGTAAATCTATCACGTCAAAAAAATAAAAACACACTCATTCATATGACACTCTTACAATTCACGCTAATAAATACATTCATACTTAACACTTAACACGTAAAATAAATTAAATAAATAACTAAATCAAATAAATAAATAAGTTAGACAAATAAATAAATTAAATAAATAAATAAATAATTTTAAATAAATAAATTTTAAATAAATAAATTAAATAAATAAATAAATAATTTTAAATAAATAAATTTTAAATAAATAAATTAAATAAATAAATAAATAATTTTAAATAAATAAATTTTAAATAAATAAATAAATAATTTTAAATAAATAAATAAATAATTTTAAATAAATAAATAAATAATTTTAAATAAATAAATAAATAATTTTAAATAAATAAATAAATAATTTTAAATAAATAAATAAATAATTTTAAATAAATAAATAAATAATTTTAAATAAATAAATAAATAATTTTAAATAAATAAATAAATAATTGTAAATAAATAAATAAATAATTTTAAATAAATAAATAAATAATTTTAAATAAATAAATAAATAATTTTAAATAAATAAATAAATAATTTTAAATAAATAAATAAATAATTTTAAATAAATAAATAAATAATTTTAAATAAATAAATAAATAATTTTAAATAAATAAATAAATAATTTTAAATAAATAAATAAATTAAATAAATAAATAATTTAAACAAATAACCTAAGTAAATACCATATTTAGATTAGGACTACACAGAAATGAACAAAATAATTCATTAATCAATATTCGAAAAGTTCACTTCTGTGTATTCCTGTCACCATGTAATTGTTTAAGGTGCCTGCCTAACGCTGTTTTAAATTTACAAAAAGATGGCAGGCACCTCACACTGCTTGGGAGAAAATTCCAGAGGTGCGCACCTTGAACTCTAAACGAGAAAAGGCCCTTATCGGTGCGCGACACCGGAACCGAGTGCTCCTTCGTACCACCCGTACTTGAAGTCCTGGCCTGGATTTTTTCAAAGAGTGCAGTAAGATATGGTGACTGCCGCATGACAACCGCATTGTAAAGCAACAGCCCCATAAAATACTCCCTCCTCACCTTCAGATCCAACCAGTCCAGTCTTTTGCTGTAGGAGGTGATATGCTCATCACGCCTAACACCACATATGTATCTCACACATGAATTCTGTAAACGTTGTAGTCGTGTCTGAAGCTCACCTGACACGTCAAGAAGAACCACTGAGCAATAGTCTAAGTGAGGTAGTACCAGTGCACATGACAGCTGCTTCCACAGTATCTCTGTTGGGCAAGAACGGAATAATTTTAAACTATACAGAGCTCTATTAACTTTCTTACTGACCGCATTCAGTTGCGGCTTCCATGTTAATCTTCCGTTCATCACCACGCCGAGGTTGGTAACTGTATTTACAAAGGGAACGTGTACGCCGGTCTGTATCTCAATGCCTTGCAAGTCAAGGTTCTGAACCTGTTTGATGTTGTAATCAGATCCAAAGATAATGGCCTTTGTCTTGCGGACACTGAGGCGCAGGCCAGCTGACGTTGCCCAGTTCGACACTGCTTGTGCTACAGCCGACATGCGACCGATACCATCACGAAGACCTTTCAGGGTCACTTGTGTGTAGGTTTGCAAGTCGTCAGCGTAAAGTATGTGTTCGACACCATCTATGTCGAGTGCGTCTTGTAAGTCGTTTATGTACAGGCTGAAAAGCAGGGGTCCCAGGACTGAGCCCTGTGGAACGCCAAGATTGGTGGTTAGCCAACCTGAATCCCCGTTTGTGATTGTGACGACTTTCTGTCGTCTCCCCATGATATATGACTTAAGCCACAGGAGAACACTCCTGGAGAATCCCATGCGCATCAGCTTACGCAGCAGTTTAGTGTGTGAGATGGTGTCGAATGCTTTGCTAAAATCAAACATTAACAAAATAGTCAATAGTTTTTTGTTGTTGTTAATGCCTGATCTTATGTCCTCCGTCAGTTTCAGTAGTGCTGTCTGTGTACTGTGATTCTGTCGAAAACCAGTCTGCATCGGGTCCAAAGTATTATTTTCTCGTAAGAAGTCAGTTATTTGGTCGTGTACGATTTTTTCAAGGACCTTAGAAAGGAAACTCAGTAGGGCAATTGGTCGGAAATCTGACACCGTAGATGGGACAGGCTTCTTCTTCAAAGGCACCAACTGAGCTCCCTTCCAAACTCCCGGAAAAATGCCACTGGACAGAGAGGAGTTAAAGATCTTAACAATATGATCTCGCACAAACGGAAGAGCCTTAGCCACTATACTTTGGGGAATGTCGTCTTCCCCTCTGGCTTGTGATGAGAAGTGGGCAACAGCCAGAACCACGTCCGAGAAGCTGACTTCTCGGAAAACAAAACCGTCATCACTGGCAGTGGTCAGGACGTTGTCAAGTTCTTCATCACCCTCATTTTGGGAGATCGACACCCCTGAAAAGTGGGCATTGAGCTCTTCCGGTGAGAAACCATGAAGCTCCTCTCTTGTCTTTGGCAGAAGGCCCAGAGCCTTGAGCTCTTTCCAGATATCTTTCTTATTATTAATCGCTTCAGAAATTTTATTTTGTAAAAATCTTTCCCTTGTTTCCTTCGTTCGTAATTCAGCTTCAGCTGCAAGGCCCTGATACTCCCGCCACAGTCTGTCGTCATTGGTCCGCACCATTATTGTCAATATTATTATTATTTATTTGACTAGATAATTTTTTTTTGTTATTTACAATTATGTTGAAACTGTCATTATTGTTGTTACAATTGTCATTTGTATCGCCTATATTGTATAGTTGTCACTTCAATTACTATTGATTATAAACGTATTATTATTTTTACATTTGTTTGTACTAGTCTGAGAAAAGGTAGTGTTTTGTATACTGGGGCGCACTGCAATTCGATGGTTTTCAATTTTGTTTAGTATAAGTTGGTTATTTTTTTGGATAGTTTCTACATTACTCTCAATTTTATTAATAGTAGTTGCATATGTAGTTAAAGTTTTCTGTTGTTATTATTTTTTCTATATTCTTTATTATTTCTGTATTACCACTTTCAATTCTATTAATTTTCTTAGTTAAAGTTTTGAAATCAGTTTCAAATGTATTTATTATAAAATTATCAATTTTGGTCTGTGACTCAAGGTTTGTCTGCTCTAAATTATCTATTTTTTCTAGTAACGTATTGTAATCTACCTCGATTTTGTTCAACAAATTGTTTGTTGTGACGTTACTGTCATGTAATAATTTATTATTAATTTTTAAATTGTCTGTATCGTTTGCATGGTTTGATTCTATACTCTTGGCCATGACGTCACTCGGGGATGCCCCGCTGTGCTCAGCTCCCATGCTGGAAGTAGGCGGTCTCAGTGACGTCACAGGAGACTGCGCGGCCAACCGGAGTTGGCTGCTGATGGGGACGGGGCCTAGCCCCGGCAACGGAGAGAGTGAGGAGTTGGTGGGCGCGGCGTTGCTCGTCTGATTGGCATGCGCAGCTATTACTGGTTTTTTATTGATCGGAGTGGACGCGGCTATTTATTTCTCTTTCCCACTCTTGTAGTTTGTATTCGCGTTCGTCGCACGCGTGAATGCCGACTCGAACAACGACCTCTTCGATTCGATGCATGCCTGGCACGCTACAGCTTTGGTTTGAAGCTGTAGCGCACCTAGTTGCACGCGGGTAAGTATTGCAAGAGGCTTGCACGCCGGATGACAGGTTATATTACATATGCAACACTTACGTAGAGAGTTGCTTCTTCTAGGGACCTCCCCGTAGATGGCGCAGCTGTCGACCATGATGTTGGTGGTGACAAAGATGAGTCGTTCTGCGAGAGAAGGTAATGGTGTTGTGGCTAGGATGCAGCAGGTGTCGCCTCAGTAGTCGCGTAGTTGCAGTTCGAGTCGGCAGGTGGCGCCTTGGTAGTATTGGCGCTGCGTGCAAAGTGTCCAGATAGAGGTGGCACCTCTGAGTTGATTATGCTTCGTGCTTGGCTCCCGCCACTCTGCCGTTTTCACCTCACTTAACCTCAAAAAGCTGTCCGGGTGTTGTTGCTTCTTAGATGTTCAAAGCCGTGCAGATTGACCATTGGAAGCTGTGATTTATTATTACAGCGATAACTTGTATGCACCACTGTGCAGGCACTACAACAGACCGGCTCACACACACAGGACGCGGCAGAGTGGGGCGTAAATGCAGGAGCCAAAACATGAGCAGGTGCACCTAGCAGGACAGTAGACGACGGTTTGGAGGTGGTTTTAGAGGTACCAGCCAGGTTTCGAACCTGAGACCTCTAGTTAGAAGACCGAGCTTTCATCCACTAAGTCACACAGATTCATATATATGTATATATATATATATATATATATATATATATGAATGAGGTACTTTAAATTGTCCATCATTTTGCTCTCTGGTAATAAGAAATTCAAATTAAAACATTTGAATTTCCTGCCCAGAGTTGCTAACACTGGACTTGGGGTACCATCAGTCGGCAATGAAGATTCCTGGGTTATCGGTTAATGGTAAAGTTGGGTAATCGGTCGTCAAGTTACCTACTGTCGGTAAGGTAGTTTCTTGGGTTACCGAGCGTATAGCCTGGACACAAACCCAAATGCCGTAAAACTCTCATAGCTTATCTTGTTTAACATAGAACTGGAGGTTGTGGCTTTGATAAAGTATGAATATAAGGAAAATAATCTTTCGGAAACGTTATGTAAGGTTAACATAACTATGTTATTTTTATTACATAAAAAAATTTTAAATTTAAAAATAAGTGTTTTGTAACGTATTAGTTACTTAATAATCCGCGTGTATAATATAAAATTATATCGTATTACCTCCTTACTTTTGGTCAATGCCCGATAACTTTATCATGGAACGCGAGCATGCAGTTAACAACTGAGTCAGAAAATTATAATAAAATTGATATGTACAGGAAGGGATAGGAGAAACGACTCAATGCATTAATTAATTAATGGTTATATATAAAACTTACTTGACGTTGCCAGTTTGTGGTCCTCAGCATGACGTTTCAGTAGTGCGAACGTGACTTCGAACTTGGCGCGAGATTTGGAATGGGCAAAGGTGCGAAATAACTGATGCTCGAATACCGTTTTAGTTTAGATATACGAATTTAATGTGTAAGCCAAAATAAGATAGAATATAACTAAGTTATTTGTCGCTTAGACAAAGATTGACAGCAAAAGATCACATGCGGCTGATTCAGGGTCCTTATATACCCTAACTTCTATGAGGGAGGAGAGTATTTTTTGGGAGGAAAGGAGATAGCTATGAGGAAATAGGAGTTCCTCTATGATTGGACGAGCGTGTTGATTGGGTGGAGAAAAAGACATAAAAACGTAGGTGTGTCGGAATGTTATTCTATGCATAAAGGGGTGGAATCGATATTGGTTGGTAAAGTTGGAAAATAAGGTTAAGTTTTTGAGTGTATACATAGTCCTATAGATGGCGCATAACTGACGCTTGAGACGTTACACACCCACCCCCGCAGACTCGCGTCACCAGTGCGAAGCTGTTCAGTAATGTGGGTATATACCTGCTCCTGCAGGTGTAGATTATTATATGAATATCATGCTTACTGGTGCTGGTGAATTTTTAAATGAGGCTGGAAATGACAGGTAGTCATTGTTTTCGTATGATGTTCTCCTGTTGGAGTGAGTTAAGATTTCGTTTTTCAATCTTATTTGCATAGATACAAATCTTTTACGCTATATGCTTTCGGCCATATATCCATACATCCCTAGCTAACATTACATTATTTGAATGAATACACTCTCGTTACCTTAGTATGCGGATTTAGGATAATAGAAATGTTAGTTAGAAAGGTAAGGGAATACTTTCTCATTTTTCTTTAAAAAGGGCATTTTGAGATTCTGGCTAGCTAACAAAAATTCGCATACATGTAATATTGCAACACATAGTCACAGAATTTTCGATACATATAAGGTTTATTCTCATTAAGCTTTTAAGTTTAATTGATAGTTACTATAATACAAACTTCATTAGTATAATACATTTTGTTTTAGATTATTTAGATATTATGATAGATATACAATTTTCTTATAATGAATATAGCATGATAGATACTTAATAATAGATTTTCTTCTTCCTTGTCATGTTGCCTTGGTTCTTGACCTTTTGGTTGCTTTGGGATCTAGGATTCATATGTGGATAAAGCATTCCGTCTGAGGTAGCTTCTACAGTCCTGAGAATGTTTTGTGTTGCCGGCTGAAATCGTGACAGTAGGTCTGTTATTTTCTATTTTCTTGAGATCTCTTGTCGCTTCCTTCTCCCCTGATCCCTTATTGGGAGGAAACGACCGACCGAAATCTATCTACATAACTTGTACTTATTTTAATCATTGTTATGTTGTTTATTGTTGTTTTTCTGGTCTTGTTTTTGTTATTTATTGTTTATTTTTTTAATTTTTATTACTATTATTATTATTATTAGTAATTTATTGTATTTTAAAGACATAGTTTGGTATTTTGTACATATTAAATTACAATTAATTGGAACTAGGTAAAATTTTTAACTACTACTTTTTGCGTTTCTAAAAAAAAAGGTTCATCTATATTATTTTAAAATTCTCATACTTCATTGGAAATTGGCATTACTTCATCCAACTTAATACAGGGCGGTCCTCCGCAGTCTTCGTATATAGCATTTATGAGAAGCTCGTGCTGATGATTCTCACAAGGACAATTGATATATATGCTGTAGATTTCGTCGTTATTTCGTTGCTTTGCCTGTAATGCACCAAAAGTACAATTGCGCCATACTGGTAGTCCTATTTGACAACAGGTGCATATCCCGTGCATAGTGTCGTCGCCGAAACCCTTCTTGCTGTACTCCATGTGAAGCCACTGCATGTATGTTTGGCCTCTGGCTTCTTATTCAAACGACTACCGGAATCTGATATCTTCCTGAACTTTTGCTGCTGTGATCTTCTTCATGCACGGATCCGGATTCTGCATGAAGTCCGTTGCTGCTCTTTACTCCCAGCGATTGAAAAATACTTTATTCTTTAAGTAGTCAATGAGTTGATCGACGACTTCTACCTGCTGATCAAGGATTATTGTTTCCATTTCCTGGAAGCAAAAATTCCTTTATACCCTCCCTGAGTAACTGTTCTAAATAAGTTCCTGGGCTTGTTCTTCTTGCTTTGAGTAGGAGTCTCCTTCTTCTCCGATTTGATCCTAGTTTTTCGTTGCGGAACAAATCATTTTGAGTTGCTTCTTCTTAGGACAAAAGCAGAATGATCTCGTAAGTCCCATCGATGGTGCCGGCTCCATTAAGATGACCGTACAGTGCGGTGCTTGCTACTGCACTTCGCCGCTGGCTGTGTATCCTTTGTTATCTCGATTGCTTGCTTTCTAAAGCGTGTTAGCTGTATTCAGGTTTCTGTCTCTCTCTCTCTCTCTCTCTCTCTCTCTCTCTCTCTCTCTCTCTCTCTCTCTCTCTCTCCTTCTCTCTCTCTCTCTCTCTCCTTCTCTCTCTCTCTCTCTTTCTCTCTCTCTCTGCTGGTGAGTACAGCTGACGCGTTATCAACGGCTCCGCAAATTTGCCTGTTTTCTCACCCTGCGAACTTCTCTCTGAGAGGAGAGACTTTTTGTACGGTTCGACTTCTGCTGGCCATCCTGTTTTTTGGACATTCGCTGCGTGATTTCGGATCCCTGAGTCGGGAAGTCGACTTTTTGGCTGATGCTTGTCGACTTTCTTGGCTTCTTCTCACCGGCTGCCATTCTGCCATGGTCTCCGAAACTTCGCCTGACCGTCGCACTGACTGTCATCGTCTTGGCAAGCTTCATAGATCCGTAATTGCTGCGCTCTCAACTACACCATCATCTACTATTTAGTGACGTGTAAGGTGCTGTGTCTGTTACGCGTATAACCGCCAGTACATAATTATATTACAAAGTCTCCTTGCTTGTGCGTGCGAGCCTAAGCGTTTTTTATGATTGTTAGCATAAGTGAGCGTTATGTTAAGCGTAACTTTTCTCTTTAAATTTGTACCTATGTTTAAATAAATAGTTCATTATATTTTGTAGAATGTAGCCTTTGTATTCGTTTTGCACATGCGCGGCTACCATCGTGAGAGTGCAAATTGTGTATTTGTTAGGTCGTGAAACTTGCCGATGCGTAAACACCTAGTTCGCGATTCTACGAATAGATTGCGTCATTTCTTAGAATAATAGTAACCGATCAAGTCAGTACTTATGTTCACTCGCTCGCCTATAGAGTACTACATGTAAATTTGCAAGCACATTATTCGTGAAATGTTCGAGTATGCAAAGATCCGCGTGCGTAACGTGTAACCAGCCGATCAGCCGTTCTCGTGATTCGTCTGTACAGTGTCTTTTGTGTAAACGCTTATATCACATTGAGTGTTGCGATACCGCTTGGTTCACTTCTCCGACTAGTTTCATCTGCTGCGCGCCTATTCAATTACAGTCTACTTCTTTGCGCTCGACCTTATCATCTACCAAAGAGTCTAATTACGAGCAACTCGTGAAAACAGTCGCCCCACGCACACCTAACTTGCATGCACGCTCATCAGCTGATTCGGCAGTTGATACGGCTGTTGCTGGCCAGCGCTCATTTAAACGCGCAGCTCTCTCACCACCGTCAACATTTCTCTCGACTTTTTATAAACAGCACTGTGCTGTGGCCGCAACTCCCGTGATTACACACGATTTATCAAGTTTATCTGCCTGTGACGGCGAAGTTTCTGCTCTTTCAACAAACGCGACTCTCAGCATGGCTGATGATTACCCCGATGCTCCCGCGTGGTTTGTAAAATATATGCATGAGTTTCGTGAGCATAAGCATTCGACTGCAAGCTCACACGAAAAGCATGAAGCATCATTTTTAGCTGTGTCGGGCCGTCTTACAGCCCTAGAGACTAAACTCGAGCGTATTGAAATTGAGCATCGCGCTGATTATGATGCGTTAAGATCAGAGATAACTTCCCTTTCACATTCCATTACTCTGGAAGATCAGTGTGAAGTTGTTGTCTCCGGTGCCCCAGCAGTCTCCGATTTGACATTATCGCAATTAGCTGATCGCGTGCTTGCAGCTATCGGTTTTTCTGGTCTACTATCTCACGTATTAGAAATACGACCCTGGGTACCTAAACGCGCGTCAGCTCCTACCACTGCTCCGAATGGTGCAGCATCTACATCACAGCATGAAATGCAGCATACTCCCCCTACAATATTTGCCCCCAGTGATGAAATGGACACGTCAAATAGCTCAGTGTCGACGTGCTCATTTACTATGAAATTCATGTCAACGACAATTCGAGATAATGTTCTTAAAAAGACAGGCCGCTTAGACGCGCTAGATGCGCAAACTATTTTTGGTGCAGGGGGTAAAAGGAAAGTATATGTTAATCCCATATGGCCCAAGCCCGTATATCTTCTATGGCGTAAGGCACTTGCTGCCTATAAGAGTCTTAATTACGCACGCCCGGTTATAAAAAACCTCGTTGTGTGCATGCGAGCATCTCGAGATGCACCTCTTATTCCTATCCACTCAGCGGAGCACCTCACTGCCCTTCAGCCTAGACAGACCACGGATTGACTATCATCGTCTCGGAGTCTCACCTCGAAGCGCGTAGACTCTCTTGTTATTGGCCACATAAACGTAAATAGACTTGCAATGCATCAGCATTTTACTTTGATCGAGGAACGTTGCACAGGTCAATACTTTGACATTTTAGCTGTTACCGAAACTTTTCTTGCACCCAATGAGCCCGATGCGCCGTTAACCATTGAGGGTTACTCGTTTTTGAGAGTTGATAGAGAGGGTAAGGAGGGCGGTGGTGTTGGCATTTATGTTCGCGTAGTTTTTGCTGTAAAAATTTTAGCGCAATCAAAGCCGTTATTTGATAATACTCCGGAATTTTTGATAATTGAAGTAATAAATGCATCTATTAAAACTTTATTTGCTGTTGTTTATCGCCGACCCTCTGCAGCATATCCTACTCATTTTTTTAACTGTTTGGCACCTTATCTTCCTCATTACTCGAACGTCATTATAACTGGCGATTTTAACATTAACATGTGTATTTTGAATGCAGCTTTTACTCGCCTACGTGAACTTATTGAATCCCACTCGCTCCATCTGGTGCGTTCCGAGCCTACGCACCATACTCTTTGGCATGATCCGCCTTCTCATACTTGGCTTGACCTCATCATTGTGAAGGATAGTGCATCTGTCCTTACATACAGTAAGTCTGATGCTCCTTTTATTGCGGGGCACGACCTTATTGAAGCTAAACTTCGCTACGCAATATTGCCACCACGGAAGAAAACAATTACCACGCGCAGCTTAAACAAAATTGACCCCGAGATACTTGCGAACAGCACCAAGAGCAACTTTGCTTATCTCTCACTTCCATCAAATCTCCCTCCTTCAGGCTCGTTCATTGCTACTACACCCAAGTCGGGCTTGGTACTTGGCCCCTGTTTACCCATAGTTGACGAATCGTAAAATCGAATAACTAAGGCTCTTATCGCTGCATATGATGCGGCCGCGCCGCTTCGGACTATTATACTATCGTCTAAAAGAAAACCGTGGATTTCACCTGCGCTACGTGCTCTAATGAAACAACGTGATTCTGCTTATAAGACTGCACGTTTCTCGAATCTCACGTCGAACTATGTTCGCTTTAAATCCCTTAGATCTCTAGTCAGCAATTCGCTCGATACAGCAAAAAATGAGTTTTTGGCTAACCGACTTAACGAAGCTCCAGATGTGAAGTCTAAATGGCGTCAACTTCGTGGCATGCACATCACGGGTTCCAATCTGCCCTCTCCCCTCCTTTATTTCAGCGCTGATACACTCAACGCGCACTACGCAGCAACTGTAAATCGCTCACAGCCGTTCGCTGAAGACGACTTTCAAGTTGCACGTGATCTGCCCTTCGACTCTACACTTCCGACGTCATTTGATTTCCGCCCAGTTTCACAAAGTGAAGTCCTTCAAATGCTGACATCTTCAAATTCGAAAGGCTCTGGCGTCGATGGCCTGTCAGTGACGATGATCAAAGCTGCCCTGCCTGATATTTTGGGCCCTCTTACTGATCTAATGAACTCTTCGCTCTTTAATGCATATTACCCCTCAGCATGGAAAAAAGCTCTGTTGGTCCCTCTTTCTAAAGTTAAAGCTCCATCTACACCATCGGACACGCGACCAATAGCCCAACTCTCCGAGTTATCCAAGATACTTGGGCGGCTAGTTCATCATCAATTGCTAGGGTATCTCGAGGTTCATAACCTTCTAAATCCTAGGCAAGCTGGTTTTCGTCGTGGCTATAGCACTCTCTTTCTTCATCGGCCCTTGGGACTTTCAAAACCTTCCTGCGAGATGCTCTCTTTACGCGTGATCGTATAGACTGGGAAACAAGGATTCAAAATGAGGGCTTATCCGTTTAGTTAGTTATTATATTATATTATATTTTATTACATATGTTGCGTTAGCTGTACAACTTAGAACTTAGAATTTAGTTAGAATCTATTCATTCGATACTATTAATTCTTGAATTGTAATTAATATTAGGCGAATTTACACTTGCAATTAAAATTAAACGTTCATGTTAATTTCTTTGTACATTTATGCTATGTAAATTTAATTAAATTATAACTTTGTATTTTCTTTGCGCCAGGCAGGATTCTACCCCAAGGCGGAATAAAGATCAATCAATCAATCAATCAATCAATCAATCAATCAATCAATCAATCAATCAATCAATCAATCAATCAATCAATCAATCACTCAATCTCTTCAATCAATCAATCAATCAATCAATCAATCTCTCTCTCTCTCTCTCTCTTTCTCTCTCTCTCTCTCCCTCTCTCTCTCTCTCTCTCTCTTTTACAATGTTAGTACACTATTTTTTTTTTACTTTTCTATTATATATATTTCTATAAATACGAGAAAGTTTACGTGGTTGTTCAAATTGCATATTTATTAAATTAACATCCAAAGGTATATAAAAACAATATGAATATAATAAAGAATTATTAAAGCGTACTCTTCAATAATTCTTTAGGATAATTTGACCATTATCTCTATTTTTAGCAAAAAATGCAGCTTTATTACAGTATTGAGACTATATCAGTTTCTTTTGTACTAATATATGCTACCTTCATAATTTTTTTAGTTATGATCCATGTAGTCGAACCCATTATTATAGGTGCTTTTAGCATAATTTGACTGTTATTTGTATTTTTAGCAAGAAATACAGCTTGATTATCACATGGGAGTTATGCAGGCACTTTTGTACTAAAAAAGGCGTATCCATGAATTTTTTGGCGTTGAACCGAATGATCCAACCCATTACTAATGGTTCTAAATAGGCATCTTAATCATATTTTAGCATAAATTGACTGATATTTTTATTTTTAGCAAGAGATACAGCTCGATTGCCATACTAGGACTTGTACACGTACTTTTTTGGTAGTAGACCAAGTGATCGACCTCTCGTTTTTTCAACTATTGACTTTTGAAATGAACTAAATCCATGTAATGAAGGGTCATATGACCTTGAAAACATTTTTTTTTTAAATTCACATAAAAAAGTACAAATTCAATTGTTGCGTAAAATGCACTCCTATTGAGCTAAAAATCATTCAAAACTGCTCAAAAATGGAAAAAATGCCTAAATTACCGTTCTTGACCTACTGTAACTCGAGCATACTTGCTAAAAAAATCAGACACTTATAACAATTATATATACATGTTAAAATTGGTTAGAGAAAATATATATATATATATAGGTCGAATTCAAGGTCACCATTGAATTCCTCGTTGAAAGTTACTATAAGAATGAGCTCGAGCTGTTGGAAAAATATTTTAGCTGAAAAAGTATTCAGGTGTTTCCATACTTTTTGGACACCCTGTATATATGAGCGATTCTCTGTGCCATCGAAAACAAAGAATATTATATATATAGTTTATATATATATATATATATATATATATATATATATAACCCTCAAACACAAATAAACTTGGGCAACGCAAAGGTATGATGAAACTTTGTAAATTTAAATTTAACGAGCGGATTAGTAATTTATTACGTAAATTTAACAATCCTGTAAAATTAGCGCAAGTCAAATTCACCGAAATTACCATGGATGCAGGGTAACGCGAGAAGTTAGCAATATATACTCACATTCGTGAGTTAAGACAGGAAGTTAAGAGATTTATGTGGAAGCCGGAATTTTATAAAAGCTTTTTAAAACTAATTTGGAGAGAAGTAATCAATATGGGAGTGAAGAAAATGGATTTTTAAATTCATTAGACATCAAATTTCTCTAAAATTACTTAACATTCTACTCACAATATTTTTGTATTCAGCATCTTTATTATCTCCTAGAAATTTTTGTTGAACTTCTCTAAAACTTTCCCATGCCGCTCGTTCCTTATTTAGCATTCTTCTTTCAAATTCTTCATGCTTCAACAGTTCCCTTATTTGTGGGCCATCGAAGAATCCTTCATTGATCTTAGCTTCAGAAAGTTTTGGAAAGTTCTCGAAGGTGTACATAAAGGCACGACTTTCTTCTGGTAAGTTCTTTATTGCTTTAATCAACTGTTTAAACAAACCTAGCTTAATATGTAGAGGTGGAAGAATGACTTTATGTACAAAGATACGACTTTCGTGTATAATATTCTTATTACCTGGGCGTTAAATTTGGTCTGATAAGGAAACTACCTGAGGTGTACCTCACCGATTTTCTTGATATTGTGATATGTTGTAGTATATCAAAAAGTATTAGGCACGTATTTTTTTACATGCTAATTCGGCGATTTAAGGGGTGAAAACCACCCTTAAAATTTACCCCCAAAAACAGTTTTTTTTAATATTTCAAAAACAAATTGAAATTTTCCGATGAAACCAACACCAATTTGTTTCCTATCAAAATGCGCTTCTGTTGTAATCGCTTACACTCTGAAGGGTTGCATCCCTTATTTTTTATAAGGGTATATATGACTTTTTTTCGTTTCTTCTTTCTTCAGAAATTTCTTAATTAACCGAATCTTATAAAAAATCGTTCTTTCATAAAAATATTAAAATTAAAAGTTGACTGGTCCCGGGAGTTTTACAAAAAAATTATTTAAAGGGGTAACCCTTTAACCCACCCCCTAACACGAGTTTCCTGACATAGGCCTTAATAATTTACTTAATTTTGTAATATATTGTAAAACATGAAAAACACATAACAAATATATACATACATACTTATACGACGATTTGAGGGATGAAAAACACCCTTATAATTAACCCCCAAAAATCATGTGTTTTTAATATCTTAAAAATTAATTGAAATTTTCCAAACCAAAGCCAATTTATTTCTCATAAAAATGCGCTTCTTTGGTAATCGCTTTCACTCTGAAAGGTTGCATCCCTTTTATTTATAAGGGTAAATGTGACTGTTTTTCGTTTTTTTCTCCAGAATTTTCTTAATTAACCAAATCTTATAAAAAAATGATTTTGTTATATACAATATTTCGTAAAAACAAAGTGTAATTTCTTATTAAACATTAATTTATTTTTTAAACAAAACTTATGTTGACATTGCTCATATTCTGATTGGTTGGTTTAATTTTTAGAAGTTTAAATAACATTGTATAGTTGTAATTTCAATTTTGTATTATTTCAACTTCACCTTTATTTTTATTCTTGACCCGCGGTCACTCTGTATATGTCATTTTGTCCGTTAATTCAAATAAAAATAAAAATAAAATAAAATAATATTGTTAAGGGTCTTTCTACTATAAATAAATATATTGAATTTCAATAAATCAAATATAAAATTTAACGCGTACGGCAGTTAAAAAAAGGAGAGTAAAATATTTGTCGACGTTTTCTTTGATTTAAATATATGGTATTTTATTATAAGATAAAATTATATTTCACAATGCATGTAATACAAAAAAATTTTAATGTTATACCTTTTAAGTTTATTTAATATATAAGTAATGTATGAAAGCTAAGAATATTTTGGTGCGCAGTTTGTTCATTTATTAGGTCATCGAATATCAAACATTTATTTTTATCCAGCATTCGAATCAGCAGTGATAACAATACGGAATCGTTGTTTTTATGCAGTTACATTTCGCATCTTTTTCAGTTCTTTTTATTTTTTTTAAATTTTATTATAGTTTTACGAATTAAAAACGAAATAGTTGTTTTTTGTTAATTATAAGAACCTTAAGATATGTATATTATTTATTAAGCATTACATAAATGCAAAATACCCTAGTGAAAATCAAACATGTATATACAAATGTACAAGAGTGTACTTTTTATATTAACATAAACTTTTCATACAGAAAATATTTAGTACAATTTAGCGATTTCATTTTGGATTTGACACACTAGTTTATATTTATATATGTATATATACACTATCTTATAGAATTTCGTAAAAAATTTACACTTTTCTACATTTACTTACACTATTATACACAGATTATGTGATAATGAGAGTTAAAAACCTATTATTTTATGTATATTTGATATTATTGAGACATTATATATTTTTCGATGATATTATTTATTATTTGTTGTATATTCATTATCAATGTTAGTTCATATACTTAATTTTATTGTCGAATTACAACAGAAATAGACACTTTTATACACTTTTGTACATTTTTATACATTTGTATACACTTATATACAGTTATATATACTTTTTTATTTTCACAAGGGTATTAAGGTCGATATATTGAATTTTTAAAAATAGTTGAATGCTCATAGATGTTTGTAAAATTCATTTAAATATTTTTCGTCTTTTTTTTAATCAAATACTAATACATTAATTTATAAAAAAGTTTTAAATATCTCTAACAGAATTAGTTCATTCTATTACATTTTGAAAAACTGTTTTTACAGAATATTATATAATCATCTTAATCAGACTCATAATAGAATGCAAATTCTTCATTTATTTTAAATTTCAAATTTTTTTGGATCGCCTGTGTATGTTTCAGATATTAAGAATGACTATCAATCCGATGAACGTTATAAATTTGCTTCTAATAACATTTCAAGCTTTAAACTTACCAAAAACTCCAGAAACTGCTCAAGAGATTAGTTTAAAAAATACTATTGCGAATATTCTATTAAATGCTATAAAGGAATTTCACGATGTAGATATTGTTGAATATGGAACATTAGATTTTCAAGAACCGTATAAATATGTTGATATGAAAATTATAGAAGACGATGGTAAAATATTTACATTTGATGAAGATTTACAGCAATGTACAGAAAATTTAGACCATGACTATAAAGCAAGAGCCGTTGAATTCTGGAGAAGTGGTTTGATAAAAAATTTAGCATTAAAAACGAAACAAAATCGTTTGCGCAAGGTTCAGTCCATAACCCAATTACAACGTTGGACAAAAACATTAAATAAAAGAAGAACGTATAAAGATAAAATAAGAAGAATTTGTTCTTTTGTTTTAGAAAATTTTAAAACTGCTGTTGATACTGGTTATCCGGTTCATGACAAGGGTTTACAAAAATGGGCGTTACAGACTCAAAAAGATATTGGAAACGAAGATTTTCGTTTAAAGCATCTAATCATTGGTTACCTAATTTTAAAAGAGCTCACAGAATTGTTAGTAGACAAATTAACAAATTTGTAACCAAAGAAACACTTGAAGGAGTAGATTATTTAGAAAAAACAGTTGATACGTTTGTTGTTGAAATAAAAAAACCGATTCATGGAAAAGGTATAGAAAATGTATTTAATTCAGATCAATCGGGCTTTCAATTAGAGATGCCCTCAGGTCGTACATTAGCAGTTGAAGGACAGAATCAAGTTCAATATTTGGTACTGACGGTGACTTCTGCAATCCATAGTTATACAATTCAGCCAACAAGATCAGTCGATGGTAGATTTCTTTCACCTCTTCTTATAGTTCTTAAAGACAAAAGTGGTGAATTTGGACCCATTATAGAACGAGACTTATCTATTTATTTGATGTTGTAAATGTGTAAAGAATGAATGTAAATGTGTAAATGATACTGTAAATGAGTAAATCAAATTTGTAAAATTTTAAATTAAATTTTGGTATTTCAAATTTTATTTAATTTCAGATCATTTTAAAACGTGGATAAAAGAAGTATACTTTCCCAACGTTGGTTCATCAAGTATTTTGTTAATAGACTCTTGGAGTGGGCATTGTCCTGCTGTTATGCAAGAAGCGACCCCCCAAAATAAAGAAGTGATCTTAAAAATAATTCCGAAAGGAACTACGGGTAGAATACAACCTCTTGATGTTTATGGCTTCAGAGTATGGAAGAGATATGTGAGACATTTCTATGACTTTGTGATATTAATGGATGAGGATTTAAATCTACATTTAAGGAATCATATTATAAAGTTACAATCACTGGTACATAATCAGCTATCATCACCGAGGTTTATCGATTTATTCAAATTCGCGTGGTATAAAAGTGGATACACTGATGTAGCACCTGCGAAATTTGAAGATCCAGTTAATTTTGCTTTTGGTACAAAATCTAATATATACTGCGAAGTAGAAGGTTGTTCTAACATTGCAATAGTTAGATCTTCTTGGTGTAAAAAGTCTCTATGTTTGAAACATTTTTTTTTATGACTACCATTATTGTTCATTGTATAAACACTAATTAACATTAATTCAGAACATATAAATATTAATTAATGCACTAATTTATATTTAATAAAGATTATATCAAATTATTAGAAATAAAGAAATTTTAAAAAATATATTGATACGTAGAAAAATTGTAGAATAAAAAATCAACATCAATATACGATATAGAATATATCGTTTCAATGATAATTTATATATATTAAAAAGAAAATAAAATTTATTTTTAGATAAAATGAGATATCTAACCTTTCGTATAATAGCAGAAAAGCGCCCTTTACAATAAAAAAAATTGGCTTTGGGTTAATTGGAAAATTTCAATTTGTTTTTGAGATATTAAAAAAAAATATTTTTCAGGGGTGAAGTATAAGGGTGATTTTCACCCCTAAAATGGTCGTATAAGTATGTATGTATATATTTGTTATGTTTTTTTAATGTTTTACAATAAATTACAAAATAATTTATATAAATAATACCCTTTTAAATAATTTTTTTTTAAAAACCCCGGGATTGGTCAACATTAAATTTCAATATTGTTTATAACAGAATTATTTTTTATAAGATTCGGTTAATTAAGTAAATTCTGGAGAAAGGAACAAAAAAAGTCACATTTACCCTTATAAAAAAAGGGGATGCAACCCTTCAGAGTGAAATCGATTACCAAAGAAGCGCATTTTTATGAGAAATAAATTGGCGTTGATTTAATTGGAAAATTTCAATTCGTTTTTAAGATATTAAAAAAACTAGATTTTTGGGGGGTGAATTATAAGGGTGTTTTTCATCCCTCAAATCGTCGTATAAGTACGTATGTGTAGATTGTTATGTTTTTTTCGTGTTTTACAATATATTACAAAATTAAGTAAATGATTAAGGCCTATGTGAGGATACTCGTGTTACGGGGTAGTTACCCCTTTAAATAATTTTCTAGGGACCGGTCAACTTTTAATTTTAATATTGTTTATAATAAAACGATTTTTTATAAGATTCGGTTAATTAAGAAATTTCTGAAGAAAGAAAAAACGAAAAGAAGTCATATATACCCTTATAAAAAAGTAAGGGATGCAACCCTTCAGAGTAAAAGCGATTACCACAAAAGCGCATTTTGATAAGAAACAAATTGGCGTTCGTTTCATCGGAAAATTTCAATTTGTTTTTGAAATATTAAAAAAAAACTGATTTCGAGGGTAAATTTTAAGGGTGATTTTCACCCCTTAAATCGCCGAATTAGCATGTAAAAAAATACGTGTCTAATAATTTTGATGTACTACAACATATCACAATATCAAGCAAATCGGTGAGGTACACCTCAGGTAGTTTCCTTGTGAGTGGCCAGTCTTTTTTCACATAATGTTACTTTCGGTCGCGACTCTCCCATTCACAAATAAAGCATGGATGTTTTGTGAATCCACTTTGTCGGCCTAATAAAATTGTCGTTATTTTTATATTTCTGATCAACTGCCAGCCTTGAATATCATAATTCATAATTCATGATATTCTTCTTTTATCACAATCGAATGACCGACTGGTATAGGGGCATATATTTTGCCATTATGGAGCAAAACAGCTTTTAAACTTCTTGTCGAAGAATCTATAAATAGATGCCAGTAACTACCTCCATACTTAACGCACTTGTATTCAGTTATTAGTCCTTCAACATCGTTACAAAATACTCAATATAATTCTTTTCAAAAAAATTTACTAAATGAGCGATCTCGATTTCGGTAAAAGGATGTACGATTATCAAGAGCTAGAACCCTATTTCTTGTAACCTAGATGCTACTAGCTCAGAAATTTCTTTCGATAGTCCTGCGTCTAGAACTAAGTCACTTGAGTAAATACATTAGGATTTGTATGTTGATCATTATCATCCATTTCCTCCGATGCATCCATTAAACAGTCATAATGTTCGTCTCTTGAGTCTTCAACTTGCATTTCAATATTTCCAGCATCTGTATTAGAAGAATCATCATTAGTCGACATCTCAATTTCGCTCATATTATGATCAACGGTGACGCATACAGGAAGAGTTATAGACTGAGCAGATGCATAGGTTATAAGAGATATATTTTTACTGCTGTAGCCAGATGTATTAGTTAAGCAAAAATAGCCATCCGTGTTATGATCTGTCGGATTTCGGCAGACCATTGGTGAAGAAAATGTTACTTTTTTATGATAGTAAAGTCGCAATTTACATTTAATTCATATTAAAACTATACTGAAGACATTTCTGTAATTTTCTTTTAATCTATCTGTAAATGGCTATCTTTCCAAACTGATGACGTATTTTCCACAAACTACACAAAAGTTGTTAATACGCATATTGCACGGCATCGATTCTATTCTTCAAGACTTCAAGGATGTCGAAGAATGATACCAAGGTTATTGGGATATAAATATGATGTCGGACTGTTGCTGGTCTCTCAAGAGAGATAGTACGAGTACTAATCTATATAAAAGGAAATCTCTTCTTAGATCTTTCACCAGTAGACGAACATGTCATTCATGAATTTTTGTTATTGAGAGCGTAGATTCCTTTCCAGGTGGCTGCGAACTTCAGTTCTCGCGTGCATAAAACACGGAGGACAAGCGAGGTCTAAGAGAGGACAAAAAGAGGACTGTACCATAGAACAAAATTTTTTAGTTTGAGAGGACATGAGATGACATTAGAGAATATATAGTGAAACAATCAAAATATTCACATTACATTAAAACCCTTATATATAAATAAGCAACAAAAAATAATCTTAAAATCGTACAAAGACAGAAGAGTTCAATTTAAATACCTTATAACCTTGAACTTTTATACACTGTCAGAAAAAAAATAACTCTAAGTCCCCATAACTCAAAAACTTTGTACATAACATTTTATGAGGTATTTACGTTTTCTGCCTGCTTTGCTGTGTATATATTTTGAAACCCTCCATACGTGCCTAATAATTTTTGTATAGGTCATTACCTCGATATTCGCAAGCCATGACAAGCTACTAGGTTCAATAGTTTTAAAGAATGTTCTCGACCTTTATGTGACCACTAGAGGTCACTGGGAACCATGGGTCAAACTATATCCGAACGTAAAATTTACCGCTCATTCAAATTCTGAGGTCGAAAACATGATATCCCTCGAACTAACGAAGTTGACATTCAAATGATCTTGATCCTGACGTGTATATGTCATAAGGACCACAGATTCATGATCGTCGCACCCTAAAACGTATTTTGTAAGTGTCATTACCTCGATATTCGCAAACCATGGCAAGCTACTAGGTTCAGTAGTTATTAAGAATATTTTTGATCTTTATATGACCTTTAAAGGTCACTGGGAACTGTGGGTCAAACTATATCCGAACGAAATATTTCCCGCTTTTTCGGAATCCGGGGTCAAAAAGATGATATCTCTCTAATTACCGAAGTGTACCTTCGAATGACCTTTCATGACGTGTATACGCCATAAAGACCACGAATTCGTGATCAGAGCATGTGAAAATATATAGATCACTTTTTTTGGTCGAAGGAGTTTTCCGATTCCATTTTGTGGTCCTGTGTTATTAATAGCCTTTGTTACTAACATTTGGTGTAATAATAAGTTTGTATAAATTATTAATCCTTTAGTTTTTTATTCGATTTTAGTCATTTTCTTTTAATTTTTATTTTAACGTTTCCGTTTTCCCATATTTCGAATACTAAATACGACCCCGAATATCGATCTCGAAGTTTATGCGGATCTGGTCCCTTTTGCAACCAAACAAAAGAGAAAGTTTTTATACCGTTATCTCGTGCAAGATGTTGAGACGCGTCATATAGCCTCTCATATAGTCGTCGACTTCAAGAGGGTCAGTCGAGGATACACGCGGCAGGCGATCGAACATTAATTCGTAAGACGTGAACTGTGTACCCTCGTGATGATTGGTATTAAAGTTAAACATTGCCAAATCAACCCATTCATCCCAATCTGAAATAGGCGATATATATATATTTTAAGAAATTGGCTAACAGGACCGTGAGATCTTTCTAAAGAACCGCTTGACTATGGGTGAAAAGCGGTAGTTTTTAATTACATAATTTTAAATCTTTTTGCAATACGCGTAGTTAATCTACTAAGAAAATTAGTTCTCTGATCCATTAAAATGGCTTGTGGCGCTCCGAAAGTGCAAGTTAGTCAATTAATTAGACCATCAGCCACCGAAATTGCTGTTTGATCCGTAAGTGGAACTCCGATAGAAAACTTGCTAAATTGATCCTGCATATTGCTTAGTTTGAACTCTGACTAATTTCTTTAATTGACAATGCAAACATTTTTTAATAAACTCTTAAATCTCTATTTTTAAATTTTCCCAAATAATATTTATGTCTTATTCGATTATAAGTCTTTGTGACCCCTTTATGTTCACCCACTGTTGAACAATGTGCTTCTTCAATAATGCTAATGCGCGAAGAAATAGGCGAATGTAGAATATTTCCCGCGCAAATTATTATTTTGCCATTTGAACTAAATACATTTTCTCTCATTAAATTGAAAATAAGATTAAATTCAATATTCTCTATTTCTTTGTTTATTTCTATGCTTAATGTAAAAATTTCTTTTTGAATTAAAATGATATTTAAATTAATAAATAGACTTCCAAAATGTGTAAGACATTAGAAGGACTTTCACGACATTGCCCTATGATAAACATAACTATATGAAATCTAGTGTTAACTTTTAGTAATTCGAACGACCTACTATTAAATTGTCAAGCCGCGGTAATTTATTAATTAATAACATTCGTCGCCATCAAGTGGCTCCTCTTGTGCATCAACAAAAAAAAAATATAATTATCTTTTCTCATAAAAAGTTTCTCTCTGATTAGACAGTGGATAATGTTTTTACTCGGTAAAGCATTGTCTAGTATGTTTTACAAAGTATCTTCTAAATTGGAATTTGATGTATGGTTTTTAGTGTTTCGATTATCGTTTGAAAGCACGGAAATGTTAAGATCAATATCAATTGGGACTGCGACAGCTAGGCTGTTAACTTTTGAGCGATGTTTCAGCATTTTTTCGTGTTGCGAGCGTTCAACATCCCGCTCCTCGAGATCGCCGCATGGTGCGGTAAGGGATGCCAGGCTTCCCGCTCTTTGCATCAAAATGGACGTGTTGTCGGGGATCAGTCTTATCTGTTTATCATATTTAGCTCGGCGTTGTTTGTCTCTCTTACGTGGAACGAGCGTTTTGATGGCTTCAATGTACTTTGAGCCAGCGCGGCGGCACGTCAATATACCTGCGGCTGACTCTTGCTGTCCCCCTCCCTCGGCGACACACTTTTGTGACTCGATCTCGCCCTGCCTGTTGCGCTAATTGCTTGTTTCGCGCGCTTCGTTATTGATAGTATTTTCATTTTATATTGCTTCAATTATAGAAACTTGCGATTCTACCGGATTTCTAGATAAAGCGTCCGGGTTGAGATTTATCGCGCCTGGTTTATACTTGACTTCAAATTGCTAATCTGCTAATTTTAACCTCCACCTAGTGACCCTAAAACTCGGATCTTTATGCAAATTTAACCAAACTAAAGGTCTATGATCCGTAATAAGTGTGCATTTTCTACCGTAAAGATAATGTCTAAATAGAGTTATAGAAAAAATTATTGCTAGAGCTTCTTTTAAGAAAGTGCAATAATTTACCTCGGTCGAGAAGACCTCGCAAAACATAGCATATTGGGCTTTCCTGTTGGGAAAGTACTCCCCCAATCATGTATGCACTGACATTGGAAGATACTGTGAATTTAATATTAAAATATGGATGTATTAAAACTGTCGGTTCGCATAACCTATCTCTCAAATTTTCAAAAGCTTCCTGCGCGATTTGATTTCAGTCGAAAGTTGTATCCTTTTTCAATAGTAGGTTGAGCGGTCTACCAATTTTTGCGAAGTTTGGTATAAAACACCTATAATAATTTCTGAGGCCTAAAAATTGATTAACATTTTTTGCCGATTTAGGCACTGGGAACTTTTTAACTGCTTCGACCTTCTTAGGATCTGGTCGCAAGCCGTCGCTACTTATCATATGCCCAGAATATCTAATTTCTCGTTCTAAAAATTCACATTTATCTGGTTGTAAATTTAAATTAGCCTTTCTCAGTCTTTACATTAATTCTATAATAATTTTGCAATATTCTTCGAATGTTTCGTAAAAACACAAATATCGTCAAGAAAAGGTGCAATATGTTCCATACTCCAAATTACGACAGCAATTAATCCGAAAGCTGTGCGAAATTTATCACGTTCGTTAATTAATATTTGATGGTATCCTGATGCTAAATCGAAGACCGTAAAAACTTTGCTGTTCCCAGCCTATCTAGTATATCGTTTATATTAGGTACCGGAAAGTTGTAGTGTGGAATGACCGACTTCAATTTGCGATAGTCTATTACTAATCTATATCTTTAATACCGGAAGAATCGGGCTTTTTATCTACACAGAAAATTGCAACTGAATACGAGCATGTCGATGGTTCGATAATGTCATTATGTAATAACTCTTGTATCGGTCTGTTTATTTCTTCCCGGAAAACATTTTTATAGTAATTATATTAAAATGAACCACATAACATATAATTTTTGCTTTCTCAAAGAGAAAGCTTTGTGATGGTAAAAATTTTCTTCTATGCTTTTTAAACTTATAAACATGTTTTATGCCTTGGGGTGTGTCTGTGTGTGGGTGGGTGGGTAAGTGGATGCATGCGAGCGTATGTATGCGTGCGTGCGTGCGTGCGTGCGTGCATGTGTGCGTGTGTGTGTATGTATGAGTGTTAGTATGTGGAGTATGCCAACTAGACCTCTAAAAATATTGACATTGCGCTTGCTAGGCAGAATGCTTCTCTCGAAAACAAATTGGATGCAATTGTTAATGTGTTAAGCGCATTACCAGCAATATACAACTTAATGCTTTCAATTGAATCCTAGTTGCAGAAAATAGAAGAAACGCTGTCTCTTCAACTGCCAGCTGGAGGAGTTGAAGAGCGAAAAACAAGCTCTCTGTCAAGAAGTATGCAACCTAAAAAATTATAATCTTACCCTTCAAGCCAGTATCACACAAACAATAGATAATTTTATAAATAAAAGTAATAATAATCATGACACAATATTGAGAAAAATAGAGAACATTGAGCACACAAATACAGAAACATCAAACTTGTTAGAAAATTGCAGACTTGGCATACTCCCTAGAAATTAAGAAGATACTTTCTCTTCGATCACTATTAATAATAATAATAACAATAATAATAATAATTTTAATTAATAATAACATTAATAATAACAATAATAATAATAATTTTAACTCGAATAGTGATAATAATGACGATGCTAATAGTACTGGCAACATCCACGACGAAAGTAGTTTACTTTCTCCGAATGACAAACGCGTTAATACCAATAAATATAGTAATAAAACTAGTAATAGAAATAGCGAGAACATCGATGAAGTAAGTGGAGCTGCACTACTCCGACGTAGCACGCAGATTAAATCGGTCGGTGGGGGAGCCATACGCGACAGCAGCATCAATACATGTAAATATGTAATAATTTCAAGTATTTATGATGGTGACGATTCTAATATGACTGATATTGCACACTTTGTGCTGCGCAGGGTCCTCCCACTGATTCAGAAAGAGGCCATTATAAGCATCCGCCTGCTTCGATCGGATGAGCGACAGCCCCAGTCACCAATTTCCGCAAAAGATGGGAGTAGACGGTCGCCGTGGGTTGTTACCCTCTCCAATAGTGCATTAGTAGGGGAAATTATGCGTGCGAAGAAGTTCATTACAAGCTTCCATACGAGTGACATAGACACCTCGACTCTTGACCAGGAAACTAATAATTTAATAATAAATGCTAAAATCTTCATCAATGAGCTCCTAGACAGAGACTCTATTTTAAAATTCAGAAGCCTAAAGGCCCTTGCGATGAGGCTTAATATTAAATATGTATGGAATGTAGGGGGCCGTTTCCTGGTCAAGAGACGTGATGGCGATGTCTCTCATGAATTTTCCTCAGCAGCTGATCTCCAAGCGATATTGTCTTCCTACGGGATAAACTCAAGCCAATCAAGGTAAAAAAAATTGTGTAATACAGCAAATAGGAATTCAGCAGTTGTCACTACTGCTTCTAAACAACTATTGGGGGCACTATTGGGGGGGGGGGGGGGTGCACGGTAGGGAATTTAGACCAAGTTTTGTCAATGTGACCTTTCTTTTAGGACACATTGAGATCCTCAGACAACATCTTTCCACTGGTCCCGCCTACCATCTCTTCGGAGTTGCTGAGTCGCACCTCTGCCCTGTCATTAAGAGTGATCGTGTTAATATCAATGGCTATTCTTGCATTAGACTCGATCGTAACAAATTCGGAGACGGGTTAATCTTATATATTCATAATAGCTTCAAAGCTAACCTTCTGTGTAGTTCATCGACTACACAGGAGGGAAAGCCGCTTATTCCAGAACATATCATGTGCAGTGTGCAGCAGGGTAGTCTACCGCCCGTCTTTGTTGTACTTATTTATAGACCACCTCACGTCCCATTTCTCCAGAGCTCTGATGTTAATTCACCATGCACACTCAAGATTATAGCCACAAAATCATCATGGGCGATCTGAATGCCAATTTACTCAAGATGTCAGATGATGCAAAATTTGTTAGGCGACTTGCTGATGACCTTAATTTTCGTATAGTAGACCATGGTGCGACTTATCACCTCAAAGATTCTCACACATGGATAGACGTAATAATTATTGATGACAATGACATAGTGCTTAGTAGTAGTAATCAGGCGGCACCTTTTTCCAGTCACCACAACATCATAGAGGTTCAGATTGGGGTTGAAACTACTGTATCCCCTGTAGCTAACTCGTTATTTTAAATCCATAAAGCAAGACAACCTCCGCTCTATCCTTGCTGACTATAATTGGTCGCCGCTTGATGGCTCAGATAGAGACATCGACTACCAACTTGAATGCCTCAGCGTCAACCTCATGGCTGCGATTGATAAAGTAGCACCTCTAAAGGAATTTTCACTGAAAAAGAAAGCAAAGCTCCCATGGGTTGACGTTCACCTCGCGTATCTGTACAAGAAACGAGACGCAATACGAAGATGTTACGTACGGACCAAAGACAGCAAACTATGGCAGGAGTGTCAATCTCTCGCGTCTAATGCTGAACAACGCACAAAAAGCGCGCGAGAGATTTTTATACAAAACCGTATCTTTGAAGCTCTTGATACAAAGAAAGACATATGGAAGTAACTCAAGGGCTTGGGACTCCTGCCTAAGACAAGATATGAACTTCATCGATTTTCACCGGATGAGCTCAATGCCCACTTTGCTGGGGTGTCGATCTCCCATACTTAAAGTGTCGAAGACCTTGACAGCATCCTGGCCACAGCCAGTGATGACGGCTTTGTTTTCAGAGAAATCACCTTCTCTGACGTAGTCCTGGCTGTTGCCCATTTCTCGTTACGTGCTAGAGGTGAAGACGGCATCCCACAAAGTTGGATGGCCAAGGCTCTTCCATTAGTGGGTCACCATGTTGCGAAGACCATTAATTCCTCTCTCTAAAATGGCATTTTCCCGGGGACTTGGAAGGGAGTTCACCTTGTGCCTTTGAAGAAGAAACCAGTTCCATTTTCGGTTTCTGATTTCCGCCCATTGCGCTGCTAAGTTTCCTTTCCAAGGTCCTTGAAAAAATTGTCCATAACCAAATTTCTGACGTTTTGAGGACAAAAAATATTCTTGACCCGATGCAAACAGGTTTTCGACAACATCACAGCACTCAGACAGAACCACTAAAACTCACCGAACACATCAGAACAGGAATTAATAGTAAAAAGAAACTGTTGACTATTTTATTATTATTCGATTTCAGCAAAGTATTCGACACTATTTCACATTCAAAGCTGCTGCGTAAGCTGTTGCGCATGGGTTTCTCCAGAAGCGTTCTCCTGTGGCTCAAGTCATACATTACAGGTCGTAGGCAAAAAGTCATTACTAATATAAATGGAGAATCAGATTGGCTAACCACTAATCTCGGCGTGCCGCAGGGCTCGGTCCTGGGTCCGTTGCTCTTCAGCTTATTCATTAACGACCTAAGAGATGCACTTAACGGACGCAACGTCGAACATATACTCTTCGCTGACGACTTGCAAACCTACACGCAGGTGACCTTGCGGAATTTTCGTGAGGGTATCAAGCGCATGTCGACAGTAGAGCGGGCAGTGTCCAAATGGGCCTCGGCCGCTGATCTGCGACTCAATGTCAGCAAGACACAGGCGATCATCTTTGATTCTGATCACAATATCAAGCAGATCCAGAGCCTTGCCTTGCAGGGAATTGAGGTGCAGGACAGCGGATTCGTACCATTTGTTGACGCAGTCACTAACCTCGGTGTGGTAATGGACGGAAGACAAATAGATGCGGTTAGCAAGAAGGTAAACAGAACTCTTTATAGCCTGAAATTCTTCCGTTCATGCACTACTGAAGCACTTCGTAAGCAGTTAGCATGTGCATTGGTATTACCTTACCTAGATTACTGCTCAGTAGTTTATCTTGATGTGGCAGGCGAGCTTAAGACACGACTGCAATATTTACAAAATTCATGTGTGAGATATATTTATGGTGTTAGGTGAGACGAGCATATCACTCTTTACAGTAAGAGGCTGGGCTGGTTAGATATTAAGGCAAGGAGAGAGTATTTGGGGTTGCTGCTTTATAAAGCAGTTGTTATGCGGCAGCCAACGTATCTTACTGTTCTTTTAGAAAAAAATCAGGCAATGACTTCAAGTAGGGGGGGGGGGGGGGTATGAAAGAGCTCTCAGTTCCCGGGTCGCGCACTGATAAGGGCCTATATTCTTTTAGGGCCCAAGGTGCACGTCTCTGGAACTTGTTCCCCTGCAGTGTAAGGTGTCTGACATCACTATGTGAGTTTAAAACGGCGTTATGTAGGCACCTTAAAGAATTACACGGCGACAAGACTCCATAAGTGATTAAAAACTTGTGATTGTATTTCGTTAAATTTTTGTGTAGTCTTAATTTATTTTAAACGTTAAGTGTGAAGTGTGAGTGTAATTATTAGCGTGAATGATTGTATGAACGAAGGAAGAATGTAAGGCGTTTTATTTTTCGACGCGATAGATATATGTGCAATATAAATGTGTATGTGTATATATTACTGTTATCTATTTATTATTTTATTTATATATTATTAATTTGACGAAACAATATGTGATAACACTGACTACATTACGATATATTAGACTATAAATTGACGACCTGTGATAGTGATCCAAACTTTTAAACTGTAATGACTGTTAATGTGATAACAAATTTTAACCAAATGTACATACAGCTGTAAATTTTTGTCATAAGTGACGAATAAAAAGAATATCTATTTATCTATATACCTCTCTCTCTCTCTCTCTCTCTCTCTCTCTCTCTCTCTCTCTCTCTCTCCCTCTCTCTATCTCTCTCTTTCTCGCTCTCCTGCGCAAGCACTGCTTAATGATTCTCGGCTTGGCGGAGTCGATATAATGATGAAGTGCAGTACGTTACAATAACCCTATGGCCTAATTGTTTTCCTCATGTCACGGTAAATCAGCAAAGTAAAAACTGCAAAGTTGAAAGTGTCTTAAATGGTGTGACACTTTTCGTCCCAAACTGGGCAAGAGACGCTAATAAGAAAGATACCTACCAAAGTTTTCCCACTTAAAATTTTTGAAAAACCATCACCGAATATTTGTAGATACGGAGTTATATTTATTGTTTATATTGTTGCTTAACTAGTCTCCAAAATTAATGCCATGCAACGTCTATTTTAGATTGAATATATGAAGTCGTCTAAAATGTTGTAGTAAAGGCCTAAATGTCTGACATTTTTTTAATAGGCTTCTGTCATAATTAAATTCAAAATCATAAATTGTCACCGCGTATCGTACTTCGAAAGTATTGAAACCAGAAGTGTCGCAAACTGAGTACTGTTCCAAACTGGGCGACTTTCTCTTATAATATTAAGGCAACCGCTAACTTCAAAACATGTAACATACTCATTTTATTTATAACGTATATTATTGGAAAAATTATAATTATAAGACTAAATTAAGTATTATAAAAAAGTTTTATTAATTGTGTAGTTTCATTTATGCTAATAAAAACGTTCTGAAGAGGACGGCAATGGAAAGCCGTTCAAATGTCGACAACTAATAAAAATGTTGTTTATTACTACTCTAAAAATTGACTTAACCAAAATCGATAAATGCCCGATCCTTTAATTTTACGATTGAATCATAAGATCAAATTCCAATGAATAATGAAAATATTCTCCCCAATGCGTTTTATAAATATATCTTCAGCCGCTGTTAGAAGATCTGTTAAATTGTGATCATCAAAATCATAAGTAACCACTCAAACTTGATGAATGTTAGATAATTGATGTATCTATCAACGACTAGCTTTAACAAGTTTCATAGCAGCAGTTGATAGCCTCCTTAGTTTATCATTAAGAAATTATTTAAATCAACTTCGTTTAAAATAATGCTGTTAATTTCAATTATGGGAAGCGCCATGATTACAGTCATAATTATCTCGATCAACCTCGGAGGAATTTGATTAATAGAAAAATCTACAACGCTTCGTTGGGATGGTAACAATATCTACCCTGCGACAAACCCAGTACCCAGTATAGTAAGAGTTTCTAAGTGATTATTAAAATAGACATCTCCCCAAACAATAACATCGATTCCAAACAGTGTAACGTTTTTCTGCATTATCTTCATCTATATTAGTAAGTAATATTAACGTGACTCTGAATAATCTTTCTGAAAAGAGCCTACGGTGATCAATTAACCTTATAATATCGCTCCATCAAACTCTACCGTTGCATAAAAGGATCTGACCGTTGGCCAAAAATGGTCGTCAAAAAAGCGTTAATTTAGATAATGTTTCAGCGACCAATATATTGTAAAACTTTTAAAATAATTTATATTTGCATAGTTTAATATAGTGTTTTATTTTACAAAGAATCTATTGACCGCCAGGAGTTAAGATGATTCTTAATTCACTGCCTTATAGAAAGTTATCCGTATAGGTGCCGGACAACTTAATACCATTCGGGATGAGCCCAAAGTTCAAGCCAAAAGGCAATAAATAGGAAAACAAAATAATTATTAAGTTGTTCAGCACATATATGGATTACCTTCTATACGGGAGTGAATTAAGATAGAACTCTAGTGTTTTTAAGCCAAAATATCAAAAAAAAATTTATTGAATTTTCTTAATCTTTCTAATTGTAAGAATTTTAGAAATGTATCAGATGTCAAAACTCGATGTTTTAACAAAATTATTCGCATTTTAGTAAATCTATCCAACCTAATCCATCGAGAACAATCAACGTTTTGAAACAGGGGAGGGTTTT
>OX424573.1:106261216-106503716 GCA_949152435.1 Gastracanthus pulcherrimus
GATCAGTGTTAGGGTCACGATTATTTTGATTCCACACGAAGCAGTTAACTTCAAGGCATAGAGCGAAAATAATACCGAAGCAGCTATGATCAGAGGGTTGTAACTATACTTTTCAGCTATGTTCAGCTGACTCCGTGCGCGAATCTCTTATATAGAGATATTACAGCAAAGTGTGATCGGTATGCTCTGAATACAGGTGCATCGTATTATTTTTGCTATCCAATTAAAACTACGGCGAGCACGTCGTTTGAAGCATTCTGCCCGTGACTAGATTCGATAATACGGCCGTGCACCGTGACAGTAGCCTCAATCACGACGCGCATATTGGAGAGAGAATTTGTCAAAAAAATTCTTTTTTTATTTTAAATTTTTTTTATAAATTAATATTTTTGCTAGAAAATACGTTTAATATGATCCATTCAGTTTCATAATCTAATCAGTTCTAAGTTCAAACATGTGTAATATGACAGCAAACTTTAGTGCGTGATATGTTTCTCTTGAAGAGTTATGGTGGATACAAATTTTGGTTTCATACATGCTAGAGTGGTCCAAAATTTCCCAAACATTAAATTTTCTTCTTGTAACCTCATCAATATACTGTAATTGGCTTAGAAATAAGATATTTTGTTCGCCGTTGGCCTGAAGGTAACATTAAGAGGTCTGTACCACCGCAAACAGGTTTTAACATTTGATTTTAAGCACTTTTATTACATCAGATGAACTAATAATAATTGTATGTTAATTAATCCAGCTACCATTTTTTTACATTTATTATAAGTTTATTAACAACTTTACTGCATTTCGTAATGGTAACTTCTTATTAAGAACGCCATTGTTCTATACGGAACAATTTTTATTTTAAATGCCGGGAGGGGCGGGGGGACAAATTCGGCCGTACTATACAGGCCCGGGCCAGCGCGCCTACATGCATGTTACGCAGACAAATCTTTGCCAAGGTCACAATGCTGCATCGTGTACCCCCGTTCAAGACCTCTCCTCTTCCCCGTGACGTCACGGTGGTTGTCGCCTCGTGTAATTCCTGTAGTTTCTAATGCACTTAACGACAGCAGAATTGGCATCTTACAGCGTTCATTCACCAATCGCGCGATAGGAGAAGGGAAGCCCTGAGACAGCGATAAGGAGTAACTATAGCTCTTGATGACCTCGACCAAGACATAGAAACGTTAAGTGTCGGAAGATGTGCGTGTGAGATTAATTTAATGTGTACTTCCGTCACTTAACATCCCTCCCCACTTAAAAACGTTTGTCCTCCTCGACGGACTCTGTGTACAGCTATAGCGTAATTTTTGGTTTTAATATGACGTAAGTTTATGCGAGCAAATTTTATGCTATTATATTGATTTGGTTTGGGGTTTGGTACAAAACAAAATAGAAAAGAATTTTTCTTTGTATGTTAGTTGTTTATGGATGTTTGGTCAGGAATTTTTGATAGATTTTCGAGAGACTTAGTAATTCTTCTCATTGAATTTTCTGAACATGAGTTCGCCCTCCATCGCCAAATAGTCCAGTAAATATTGTGTAGATGTTTCCAACAGATTCGGGCTGACGTGGCTCGAACTTGTGTCAGTGGTCTTAGTGAATTCACTTTCCGCCGCCAAATAGTTTGGTCGACATTTTTTGAGATGCCTCCAAAACATTTGGACCGTCGGAATTTGAACTTGCTACCTTTGTCCGTGTGTCGGATGATGATATTTTGCTGTGGTCGTAGGTTCGCCTTTCGACACCAAAAGTTTCGGTATGGATTTTCTTTACAATGCCTTCAAAATATTCCGGTTGAGAGAAATCAAATCTGCTACCCCGATTGGACTTTTTTTGAGAGTTAAGTTATTCCCCTCTCAACCCAAGAATTGGTGCAATAGTCTTTTGTGATTTTCACCAATCGGTTAAATTACATGAGAGTATTTTTTTGTTTGTTTATATTCGAACTTAAGAAAGTTTGATGCTTTAGTTTTACGTTGTACTACTGGTGTTGCGGTTTCTGGGTCTCTTTTGAAGTTCATGGGTTTTGAATTGGTGTGTTGGATTGGATTTCCTTTTGTTATTTTGTTATGGATTTTTTTTCTTTCTTGCTTTGTTCAATATTAAGTTATGAATGTTAATAAATGGCAACTTCCTTGTATGTTTGGTGTCTGATACATTTTGGTCTCTGGCTTAGAATATTATTTTCGCATTATCTATAATTATGTATATATGCGTTCATGTGTTTATAAAATTTGGTGTCAGCATTCATTTTCCTATGATTTTTCTTATATTATGCTGCTGGTTTTACGTTTAGGTGTCATGCACAATGATTTATCGTTCATAATGTTGATTTGTGTTATTTTAAATTTAAAGTTGTCCAGGTTCATAACAATAATTGTGATCTACGAATTTTAGTAGATATGGTATATTACAATTTTTTTTATAAAAGTGTAAAAATATTTTGGTCCAATAATCTTAAACATTACTTGAAAACTAACATTGTCAAAGTTCTCGAAGGCTATGTGGTCCAAATTAAGTATGCAAGGCGATGGTTCTCTTGCGATTTCCGCTTGTAACATGCGCATGCTATCGAGGCTTATTAAGTCTCGTACCTCCTCTGTTAGCTCTTCGTGTGATTGCTTTGTTGAATTTCACATGCTGCATTGCCTGCTTGTGGTACTGTTGAATTAATTTGGTCCGTATTTCTTTGTTCATTATGGTTCTTTTTATTTTGATTATCTTTGATAGTGTTGTGGTCAAATATCCTGTAACCACAGTTTTGCAGGTGTTGGTCCTAATTTTTTCTTTCTATATACCTTCCGCAAAAAATACATATTGTAATTACATTCCGCTATGTGCTAGTCCCAATTTTCGTACTGTAACTGTTGCCTGTAACTGAACTTGTTTCCTTAGTATGGTCTTGTTTATTCCTTATGTCTATGGGCATTCCACATGGTTCATGTTTCTGTCTGTGTTGAAGCATGTCTTTACTAGGCTGCTTCACTATTGCCCATTTTGAAAGATATTCACCTGGGCAGATGTTCATAGCGGTGGCAGCATCTTCTTCTTTGCAGTACTGTATATATCCCATATAGCTTTGTTTTGTTTTCTTGTTCACTCATAAGAATGCGGATGATGTGGCCCAACTGTCCGAAGTTTATGAAGTCCGCTTCATAGACTTCTTGCGGCTTTCATCTAATCATCTGATTATTGATTCTGGCATCGGCACCGGTCTTATTTTTTCGGTATTTGGTCCTTCTTGTACGGTTTCTTTGTTGATCGTTTGGTTGTTTTTATTTGATATGTGCTTTTGAAAGTTCATGGTCTTTTATGCTTGAATATCAATTTGGTATTCTATTTTTATTATATGTTCATTTGGTTTTGTGTTCTCCATGATGATTGTGCAGGGTCCAATGACTTTGAACAATTGTTTTGCTGCGCTCACATTCCCTTGGAAGTGTATATGGACGTTGTATGGCTCTGGTATATTTATATGTTGTAATGTTATTTGGCTCAAAGGATTTGAGATTGGTATTGCGGCGAGTTTTATTTTAAATATGAACTTTTCTATGTTTGGTATTTAAGAGATTCGAATGTTTCTTGATTATTGTCCTATTATTTTTCATGTGACATATTTTATGTGTTAATGAAATATTGTTCATGATTAAAGTTTTGAACTTCAATTTTTCCAAATTACTCTATTCTTATACATGGAGTTTTTGCGTCGATTTATTCTAGTTGATTCTGTTGACATATTCTTTACATACTTAGAAAGAATATTTTTGATGGTGTTTTTGCCTTTTCTGATTTCAGCCTTTTCTATAATGAATTTGAGTATACGCTCGTGAGAATGTATTTTGTGTTGTATCTTGTAATTTGTTCGTATTTTATTAGGCTGATGTGTATTATTGTATACTTCATATATTCCTTCTACATTTATGATGGTATTTTCTGTTGCATGTGAGTATATCGTTGAGGTGGTGGTTTGAGTCTCTAGTGATATATCCATTGAAAATGACTTCATTCTTCCAACTTCAGTTGATGGTGCAATTATAGTCGTGGAAACATATGTTTTCATTACTGCTAGGCTGGCCTTTTTAGTTGCTTTAGGTTCTACTATTAAAGATTATTTCATTTTGTGGTAATCAACTGAATCAATCGAAATCACTGGTATTATCGAAATCATAATGAGCTGTCATTCAGCCACTACATATTGATGCTTCGTCTTGTAAGAGTTCACGGTCATCATATTCGTTGATTTTATGTTTAGGTCGTCAATCCATTGCAGGTATGTCAATGTTGTGATAATTTGGCTCCTCTAACTCTCTGTTTTAATGTCTTTGTAATTCTGGCGGGCTTGAGTCAAAGAATTACTCTAACGCCCCCAGTAATTCTATATGGTCTCGGAATCTATAAATGTGAGCAATATGTTTTGCTTCGCCTCATAGATTGTACCAAATATCGTTCAAAAAGTCTGAATAGAAATGAATTGATACGAATTGGGTCATATCATATTTGGGTATTTCATTGCTTCTATGTTGATGTTTATATCTGTTCATTTGTGACATCATTTCCGTGTGCTCTGGAACATCTTATGCAATATTTCTACAATTTCGCACTGTATTTATATAAAAAAAGGACTTAGATACGTACACGCTTGAAATACACGTACACGAATATACACACACAGACACACACACACACACACACACACACACACACACACACACATATATATATATATATATATATATATATATATATATATATATATATATATATATATATATATATATATATATATATATATATATATATGTATACGTGTCTGCGTGTGTATATATATAACAAGAAAACGGTCACTGGGAAACCGAACTGCGGCTCAACGTTTCCAGTCGGGGCAGCGTGCCTCCTTGTTCTTGCTACGCGTGTGCCGAGCGAGAGAGACCGAGTCAGGTGCGGAACTCGCCTCGAGGTCTCAAGGCGACAAATCACGTGATCTATTTCCGCCAGCCTTCCGCACTCTTAATTAGCTCAACTATCGACTAATTCCAATACATCATTCACCCTTTTTGTTCGATTGTAAGAGCAGGCGAATAAAAACCAGACTAAACTTATGAAATTAAAATATACTAACAAACTATGAGAAAAATATATATCGAAAAATCGCATCATATTTCAACGTAATCTTTTTCTAAGAGGACTAGACAGGTAGATAGAGTGAACTAAACAATACAGTATCCCTCCATCAAGTCATCGCAGAGTTGTTACATATATTTACTATCTCCTTGATTTCTCCTTTTTCTCTCACTTATCCCACTGATTTTTCTTACATTTTATACATCATGAACTCAAAATGCTGATATTTTAATTTTTTACTAGTGGCTTTCTTCTTCGACAATGTATAAGATCGTAATAAAATTAAAGACTAACCGCTTTGATCGCAAGCCAATCTTCATGAAAATACATAAAAAACACAATAAGTCTCCTACACTTTATACAGTCCTTTATATAAATATAATACTTGTTAACTTTAATATTCTCGGTCTCCCCTGATCCTCTAACGCTGGAGAAGTCTATAAATTCCTCTTCATGCCCCTTTAACCCTTTGCGGCAGGGTAGCTACTATAGTGACCACCGGAATGCATTTGAAATTTTGAGTTTTTTGAAGACTAAATAATGTAATATTGCCCGTTTTCTTTTAAATCCAATGTCAACGGGAGTTGCAGACGCGTTTAATATTGCATTTGAGTCAATATTTATTTAATATTTTGTTGTATAAATAAATAAACAAATAAAAATCGACATTTTCATGAAAAAAATGCAGTTGTAGGAAAACGGTTAATTGGAGTGGCCTAAGAATGTGTATACTGGGGTTCTCGAAGTCGATCATTACGAATCTGAACTCAGATTTTGAAAATTCAAAATGGCGGATCCAAGATGGCGGCCAAAAATTGTAATATCACTGTATTTCGCTAAAAATTGTATATATTTGTTTTCAGGGTGGCTGATTACGAAGCTGAATTCAGAATTTGAAAATTCAAAATGGCAAATCCAAGATGGCAGCCGAAAATGGAAATATTACTGGATTTAAAACTATTTACGTTTTGTGTACAATTTCTCAATCAATAATTTTGAAGATCTTTCGTTCTTCGCAAATAAAGTGTATACATTTTAGCTTTTTGTTGCATGAAAGAATATTAATAACACAAAAGTTAATAATTCGTCTTTGGTTATTGGTTTAGCTTTACTTTTCTTTTGTAGTAAATAAATGTTCGTCTGCTTAACAAATAAATATGATAGATCATTAGGCAACAAACATAAAAATATATCCAAATGTGTGGTTACATTGTCTGAAATATTTGGATCGAAAGTTTCAGTGGATGTAAAATCATCTCTGGTTTTTCCACTCTTCGTACATTTATCAATATCAATAAACTCTCTACAGTCATTCTCATCAGAATACTTCGAGAGAGAAAGAGATACGAGAACCGAGAGTCGAACTCGCACTTACATGTAATCCTCGGCGTCGGGTCGCGGTCGGCCACGAGGAACCTGTCTGTTTGTAGACTCGTCTCTGCGAACCTCGCACAAGTCGTCGCCATATCTGCCGCTATCGCTGTCTCAGCCGTTCTCGCCGTAGCCGTTGCGCGGGTTCGCACGTTGTCCCACGAAAGTATCAGACCCGGGCTATGCTTCGCATTCGAGCAACAGGCGTCTACAATACACGGCAGCTAAAGGGTCTCTGACGAATAGTTATGGCTCTGCGCTGCGCGTCCCTACCCTTCGGCCTAGCTATACTCTCTATTTTTCTCTCTCACGTTTCCTCGGTTTCTTCGCGTTCCCTTGTCGCCGCTGATGATGCCAGTAATATCTGGAAATGATCAATATACGTTTTATATATATGAGAGAGAGAGAGAGAGTATTTGACGAGATGACATTACTCGTGACACACCCCTCCCCCAGACGCTGCTAGCTGGAGGTGTGCCAATGCGACCTCTACAGCTGTCTCTGAATAAGTAGAAGAAGAATGTGATAAATTAAAATCAAAAAGAAAATAATGATGTAAAAAAAATTTTTGAGTAATTAATGTTTTACTATGAGAGAAAGGTAGTATACAAAAGTACAAAAGAGTTATCTTTTTTCTTTTTATTAGGCAGTAGAAGGATTTCCAGGGCTTCTTCACAGATGAATGAATATTCTTCCCGACTTGCTATATTCACTACTTGCGCCGTTGCGCTCCTACGTCCCAATCTCCGCTGTACAAAATCGTGGTGATTATGCCGATTAGAGCACTCGCGGCCTCGGGCCAGCCCTACTAGACCACATTTGCACCATCGCATTTCAGTAGGTGGTCTGGTGCATTCTCTCACTTCTCCGGTGTTTCGCGCTGCGTCATCGCGAGTTACCTGTTGGCCTGCTGGTTGGTGGGCTCTTAACGTCGTAACGGCCTGGTTAACGGCGCTCTGGAGCGTGTGCGCGCGCCTCGCACTTTCTTACTGAAACTCAGCTGGAGTTTGGCGCGCTATGGATTCTTCTCTCTGCAGCTGTCGGCTCTGTTGCATCGCTTTTAGACATTGGGCCGCCGCTCTCTCTTTATCCCGTAGGTCGTTGACCATCCGTGGGTAGTTTCCGGCCAATATATGCCCCTCTTCTCCCCATTCTTCTAAGAAGTGGTCGAAGGTTTCGATGGCTTCCCCTTTTATGCGGAGGACATCCTGCCGGGCCGCTCTTATCCTCTCGAGCCGGTTCTGGACTCTTGGCCACTCCGTATCGACGGACCGCATTCCTGGCACGATTGCTGGTAACTCTGTCACTGCCTCTGGTGCAGGTGTAACAACTTACGGCGACGCTTTCGCTGGACTGGAACTGGCAGTCGCCATGGGGAGTACGTCCCCTCCCCCGGAGGTGATGGCAAGACGGGGGTAATCCCCTCTGCCCCTCACGTCTATTGATGCGACGGTCGCTGTTAAGCCGTCGTTCGTCGTCTTCGTGGCTATCTCCGCGGCCAAGCGTTGAATATCTGGTAGATCCATGGTTGGTCAAGATGGCGTGAAGAAAAATTGGGTTAATTAAAGGTTTCTCAGGTGCCGAAGGGCGCAGTTACAATAAATAGTAATAGAGCAATTCTAATTTTTGATCTTCACCGTTTTATACCGCGTGCATCGAGGGGATACGTCACATTGGGGCGCAGGGGGTTTTGTGGACCCATTTGGCCTCCCTCGGCCTCTTTTATGTATGCTTTTCGCGATTTCTGCAGACGCTGCATCGCGATCAACGCTTACTTCGCATACTCTCGAGAGTCGCTTACCTACATTATTACTGGCGATCCTATGCTTCCGCTTGACTGACGCAGCCTAAAGCGCTTTTCCCTATTACTAAAGGCGTATCATTCGCTCGCGACTGATCTCGCCAAAGCTCGAGGTGACTTGGTCCCTCGCTGTCCTTCGAAGTATCTTCTACAGTCTCGTCTTCGGAGTCAGAAGGTATGGTGTCGTCGTCGAAGTATGGTCTTAAATCTTTCACGAAGATTTGTTCCATTTTATTTCCATGTTTGTTAGTCAGTTGTTAGGTGTCATGTCCTTGGTTCTCGGAAATGACGTATTGTCCAGTATATGTAGGGGCCCATTTAGCAGTAATTACTTGGGGCGCACATGAAAGAATGCGATTACGCAATACTTTCTCGCCAACAGCATACTGTACATCTCGCCGCTTGCTATTATAATATTTAGCTTGGCGTTCTTGCGCTGTTGCTAAATTTTCTGCTGCTAAATCTCGCACTTCACACAGTTTATTCATGCGCTCCTTACAATTCTCTAATGCAGTTGGCTCTGCTTCATGCGCTACGGCGAATACTTCTTGCCGCCGCAACGTACTCGGAGACACAGGGTTGCGTCCGAAACTCAGAAAAGCTGGTGACAATTCCGTAAATTCTTGTACGGCGGTATTATAGGCAAACACTCGCTTGGTAATGTGTAAATTCCAAGTACTATGGTTTGTCTCTATATACGATGTGATCCTGGTTTTGAAAGTGCGGTTTACTCGCTCTACGGAATTTGCTTGCGCATGATATGGTGGTATCGTCATATGGATAACTCCATGTTCTTCTAGGAATCGGTCCACTATCTTGTTCTTAAACTCCGTTCCATTATCAGAGTCGAACGTCTCCGGCACTCCGAATCCTAGGAAGATCTTTTCACGGAGATCCCTTTTAATCATTTTCGCATTTGCATTGCGAATGGGGACACACTCCACCCAGCGCATGGAAAGGCTCAGGAATACTAACAGGTACTCATGACCGCGCGGTGTACGAGAGTTGGAGTCCATAATATCTCCAGCTACTACTTACCACGTCTTCGTTACGATACGCCGGTCCCTAAGCCCAACGGGTGCTAATTGCATAGCTATGAATTGTTATACTGCGCAGCGATGCACATAATCTGCTACGTCCTTATAAATTGACGGCCAATAATATATCGATGCGATATGCTCATATGTTTTTGCACGTCCGAAATATCCAGCTGTAGGCTTGTCATACCCTTCATGTAGGACTTGCATTCGCTTTTCTTTTGCTAGGACTAGCTTCCAAGCATCCTGGTCCTCTAAAAGATCTTCGATCGAAGGATCTGATTGATAATAGTACAGTCGGTTGCCAACTATTTTCCAATATGGATGATCTGTAGGATTGTTTTTTTTTTTTTTAACTTTTACTTTCATCGCCAGATACCAGGTATCACTAGTATCCTGGTCTGGGCAACTGACTGGCGAAACTGATACCTCAGACTCATCCTCGTACATGCGAGATAATGCGTCTGGCACCCAGTTTATCTTGCCTTCTCTATACTTTGCAACCATTTCAGACTACGATGGTCTGTAATGACTTTGAAGCGATAACTTGCTACTTTCTTATGGCCCACAGTACTGCGAGACACTCTCGCTCAATTGGTAAGTAGATCTCTTCAGTGGATGTTAACGTGCGGCTCGCAAAGTACAACACGTGTTCAATTCGATCAATGGTTTGCGTGAGCACCGCTCCCAAACCGTTGGCGCTAGCATCGGTTTGTATGACAAACTGCTGGTCAAAGGAGGGACTATGCAACACAGGGGCAGATGCGATGAGCGCTTTAATCTGTCCGAATGCCGTCTGCTGCTTATCACCCCATACATACTTGACATTTGATCTTGTAACTTGGGTAATCGAGTCTGCAATCGTGCCGAAATCATTCAAAAGTTTCCGGTACCACGACGCCATTCCTAGGAGTCGTCGAAGCTGTTTGAGATTTTTCGGAGCAGGAAACTCCAATACTGAGGTGATCTTTTCTGGATCCAACCGGAATCCATCTCGGTTTACAAGGACCCCTAAAAATATAACTTCACTTCGGCAAAACTCGCTTCTATCAAAATTGATGGTAAGACCTGCAATGATAATTCTGCGGAGAATTTACTCAAGCAATATTAAGTGCTGTTCGAAAGTTTCTGTTGTTATTATCATATCGTCCATATATGAGTAGGCGTGTGGCTCAAGCTCAGGGCCGATAATTTTGTCGCTGAATTCCTGGAGCGTTGCGGGCCCGCCAGATACGCCATACGGGAGAGAACAGAATTCGAAAAGACCAAGGTTTGGTACTGTAAATGCGGTCAAGTGTCGTGATTCTTCATCTAACGGCACTTGATGATATGCGCTGCGCAGGTCAATACTGGAGATATAGCGTGTTTTCTGTAATTTTCGGAGAATAGAATCCATGTAAGGTAGCGGATACGCAGGCACTCTAGTCACTCCGTTCAACTTCCTATAGTCGACGCAAAAGCGGTAAGAGCCGTCAGATTTTCACACCATTACCACTGGGCTCGACCATTCGCTATTGGATCTTCGAATGACCCCTGCATCCAGCATTTTACGCACCTGTTCATGCATCTCATTCTCAAGTTTATTTGATACTGGATGGTATCGTTGCTTTATAGGCCACGCAGATCCCACATCTATCATATGTTTGATTAGATTGGTGCGACCTAAAGACCCCTTGCTCTTTGGCAATACTCGATCCAGTATTTCTTTCAATTGCAAGCGTTGCACATCTGTAATATCCGCAAGTCTAACAGAGGAGATAGGTATTCGCTCATCGATCCCTACTGCCGCTACCACGAGAGGGAGAAGTTCCTCAATCCCTTGTACCTTTAGTTTATTTTTCCAACATAGGATGTACGCGTTAAACACTCGGTTAAAGTCTACACCGAGAAGTCATTATTCTGGTAACTCGGGTAGGATAACGACTTCTAAGTGGCGTCGTATTTCAGCTGTATCGAATGGCAAATCGACATATCCGATAACAGGTGAAATCTGACCATTAGCCCTACGCACGCCTGGCCCTTTAGTTGGTGCAATCTTCTTATTGTACGCTGCAGCAATCTGCAAGCCAAGTGGTCCCATACATGTATGTGCAGTACCTCTACCATGTAGTGTACACACTCGGAATCTACCAACTCTCATAGTCCAAGAGCCAGCGCCTAAAAAACTGTTTGAATTTACTAAGGCTAGTTTTTTTATAGTTCATTACAATGGTTGTATACACAAACATACTGCGGTCAGGGGGGGGAGGGTAGAACAGGTCCCTACACCCCTGCAGATGACTGACTATTTTTTTTATATTTAAAATAATATTTAATACCCCTACAACAATTTTGGAGTGTAGTAAATGAATTGCACATTATTTATTTTTTGCCCATACATTGCGGCCGACTGACCAGCTCCGTCCCAATATTCAGCTGACTGACCATAACAACTTTTATTTATATGCAATATACAAGTTGTATAACAATTTTCAGCCTTAGTACATTCATTTTATTACCTCAGCAGGTACGACACCTTTAATAGCGCACCTGAGTCACCTGTTCTCAGTTTCACTTGACTGACCGCAGTATGTTTGTGTACACAACCATTGTAATGAACTATACAAAAACTAGCCTTAGTAAATTCATACAGTTTTTTACGCACTGGCTCTCCGTGTATAACTTGTATCCACCAGCGAGAGTAGTCTCTCCCGATGTAAGGAGCTTATTCAACGGAAGCGTCTTTCGCATTCTGAGCTACCATAGGTTCTCCCTCCTTCGCGATCGGTGAAAGAACAGGCTCAACTTGCGCTTGTACTTCGTTGGTCCCATTAGAGTGAGCCGGTGAGGTCCTTAAGTTGGCTGCAGGGGTGTAGGGACCTGTTCTACACCCCCCTCCCGGTCTTTTCCCGCACACTCAGCCCCAGCAGACAAGATGGGTACGAGGTCCAGGTATCTATGCTTTATTTTTGTCTCTGGCCGGCTGGGATGTGGGACTTCGTCGTTTTGGACTGCCACCTTTCTTATAATACGACCCTTTCAATCTTATAGGAGTTGTTTTTTGCGTCGCTTCTTTCTCGGCAGTTGACGACGGAGCTTTCACGGGGCCAATCAGAGTCAGCTGCTTTAGTTTTTCCGAGAGCAACTTCTCCATCGTAGCGGAAATGTCTTGAGATAAACTCTGCGATATCGCTGATAGACTTGGAGCATTGCGCTTTGCGCTCAATTTTTCCTCCACCAGCTTGTTAACCTTTCGGGACAAGTCTGTAGATGAACCTTCAGCAATTGCAGCCAAACTCATTTTGTAATAATTTGTCGGTGCGCGTGGCCCTTTATACGCCAATTCAAGTAGCAAGTACTTATCAGCTGGAGGTGGTTCTTTCCAGTTACGCCGCACCTACACGACAGCTTCTGTCTGCCGCGCCAACCGAATCAAAGCATCTAAATCAGTGGTCTTCTCTTTATTCACGATCGTTTGCAACTCTGGCGACATATTTTGATAAATGCGTTGCATGTTTTTTTCACCCAAGGCACTTCAAATTTATTAATGTACGAGAGCAGAGAAAATATATAATCTGTGACTGGTTTAGCAAATCCTTGGGTGCGCATAGTCGCTTCCGTCACTAACCGCTTCTGATAACGGCTATCAACGCCATAACAGCGTTGTGCTGCCTTGCAAAAGTCTTGCCAGGTGTACCAATTCTTCCTGGATTGACATCACCATTTGAGTCCTGCTCCCTTCAGCAAATCCGTCATGGCATCCAAGAGGTCCTCGTCCTCTATGCGGGAAAGTGTGCGGTACTCATTGACGCGTAGCAGGAAATCTTCTATACTGCGACCGTCTTTCTCACAAGAAAACTTAATATTCCAGGATCGAACCGTTTTTCCAATATCAGTCGTTCGATGATTGAAAAATGTACTGTTCTGCGATGGTCGCGTTGTCTTGGAATGCAGACGCACTCCCTCCCCTCAGACTCTTGCCGGGTTGGGAAAGTCAGATTCCTTTGATGAACCATCACTGGTACTTTCTCTCTTAGTTGTTGTAGCATTGAGATAAAACTTGGTGTATTCGCGTTAAGTCGCGACCTACCCTCTCTTGCAACAACCTCTTCTCGTGCCAATGGGTTATCATTCAGCTGGTCGTCTTTGTCATATCGTAGGTCGAATGTATTCGCCGATTCGCTATTTTGTCTCAAAGCGCGACCTTGTGCTCATAACCAGTTCAGCAACAGTCTCTTGAAGTTCTGTCGCTAGAGTACCGTATTCCTGTACCAATGATTGTGTGTTTACCATTTCGAATGCTACGGCTCTTGAAACGGGATATGACGTGCCATTCTTTAACGTCATCATTGTCATATTTGAATTTCCCTGCACAATCGCATATTGTCTTGAACCTGTAGAAAATACTGTAGTAGGGTCACTAGTTTTACTCATCCCTCCTGAGCTCCTTGCAGTAGCAGTTGTAGTTGTACTCTTAGTACTGCTAGCATACTTGGTGGTAACGTGACATTAGGTAAGTAGATTCCCCACGGTGTCAGTGGCATTGCTGGTGGTGGTGGCGGTATTGTGAGCTGTCGTGTAGGTGGTTCATATGCCGGTGGTATAGTTACTTCTGTAAGTTATATATGTACCGGTGCTGTCGTAACAACTACAACGGCCATCGCTGCTCCTACCCTTGCACGTGTATTACATCACCAGTATTGATTTTCCCATTCTCTTGGCATGCCGTCATGGACATATTCACTGAACTCATGTGCATGGAGATGGTTGATATTGGAGCCAAATCGCTTGGTAGGCCTGTTTCTGTTCGGTTGCTTGCCAAATATTGCTGCATACCTAAAATTTCGGTCTGCGTCCTATTGCTAAATTATGCATTCGCTAATACTTCGTCGAACTTTCCTTCTTGACGTGTCTTCTGCTGTTCTATTTTTGTGCTATCTAAGCTATCTACGAAATCGGTCTCTGTGTAGTCACCCCGCAAGCGTCTATATATTCTATTCTATTTGCAAATTGGGTGCCATCACTTTTTAATTCGAACCTATTTAAAAAAATATCCAACTCTTGTCCGTCTAATCGTAGAATCCACGCTTGGATCTCGGTTCCTACCGTTACATCGGAGGAGATGTCGTATTGATTCGCTACGTTATTGTGTTATAATTATATTTTTACTTTGCGCAGGAACCAAAAAAAAATTTTTAATTTAAAATATTATTAAGTTTTAAATGTTAAACACAATTTATTAATTCAGACTATCAATACTGAAATAAAGTTTATTAATTAAAGTTTATTTAAGTTTACTAATTAAAGACCCTCTGATAAAATATTATTTTTTGAAAATTATCGGAAAATACTGCAGGTGTTCTGGCGCTCCACCGCTAGGTGGCTACTGAATTTTCGTGTCTATAATCAAAATATAAACTTTTAGAGTATATAGTTTACTAGGCATGATGCTCAACTTTGTGGGGTGATATTTATGTAATAACAACTTTTCTGTGTTGAAGATCACGTTTGAGTGGCGGTTTATTCTCGAAAATAATCTCATGCAAATTATTAAGTATTATTACTTTATTTACGTATTTCTTCGTTTATTTATCTTACCTAGATCAATTAGGGTTTAGGCGAGCTGAGAAAGCTATCAGTATGCCAAGCAGACTATACATCTACATCTGATAAAATATTATTTATTGAAAATTATTCCAAAATACTGCAAGTGTTGTGGCCCTCCACCGCTAGGTGGCGACTGATTTTTCGTGTCTGTAATCAAATTATAAACTTTTAAAGTATATAGTTTACTGGACATGATGCTCTACTTTGTGGGGTGATATTTATGTAATAACAACTTTTCCGTGTTAGAGATCACGTTTGAGTGGGGGACTAACGGAATAGAAAATGGAAACTTTTTTCGCTGATTCTTTGTGATAATCGCATAATTCTCCACCAGTCGTTTTCACGAATAATATTCACTTTTCTTTTATATCTATATGTACAAAAGAAATAATTTTGTAATAAATTTTTCAAGTATGGATGAAATCGCTGATATTCCTAGTGACTCTGAATCTATTGATGGGTTATGTGATTCTGATGGTGAAGATGATACCGAAAGTGTAGAAGGTGAAGGTATTTCCGACTCAGAATGTTCTGATGAGAATGATTCTATATAGTTTATTGATACTGGTAAGTGGAGGAAGAGTGGACAAACTAGAGACGATATTCCATTCACTGAAACTTTCGGTCCAAATATTTCAGACAATGTAACCACACATTTGGATATATTTTTATATTTATTTCTTAATGATCTATTAGATTTAATTGTCGAGCAAATGAACCTTTATTCTTTACTAAAAAAAATAAAGCTAAACTAATAACCAAAGATAAATTATGAACTTTTTTTGCTATTAATATTTGGAGGGGCATTAAAAAATCCCCGTCTTATCGTAATTCTTGGTCAGATCCGAAATTGAATGATTCGTACGTAAGCAAACGGATGACCATAAATCGGTTCAATTTTTTCCTGAACCATTTACACTTATCCGACAACAGTCAGAAACCGATAAAAGAGGATAATAACTATGATAAATTGTACAAACTGAGACCATTATTAGATAAACCAACGGAAACTTATAAAAACTGCTGGAACCCGAGTGAAAATCGATCTGTTGACGAGTCTATGATAAAGTTCAAAGGTCAAAGTAGTATGAAACAATAGATACCAAACAAGCCCATAAAATGCGGATATAAAATTTGGGCGCGTGCAGATCCCATCACGATATGTATGCAGGTTTCAGATATATATGGGTAAAGCTGAAGGTGCTGAAAAACAATTAGGTGCACGTATCCCTCAGCGTCGACTATGCTCTGCTGCAACCTGGTTGGCTCTATAACGGGGACCTGTTTTTGCCAACACATAGTGTGCTTATTGTCGAGCAGGATTTTGGTACAATTTCCGTAACTTGATACCTAACGGGGCCTCCCAGCTGAATTATTGGGTGACTTATGTACGTTTCAATCTTGTGATTCTTATGAAAGTGACAGTGCATATGTGCAGTTAGAGTTCGTGTATTAAAAGTGTAATTTTTATGCTTTAGTGATGACAAGTGCTTAAAAAAAGTATTGAAATGCTACATGTAACTCAGTGAATTTATGTGAAAGTTTACCAGCTTGTTCAAAAGTGACTCTCATAACCAAAGGTGCACAAAATATAACTAGTGAGTGTAGTCAAGCAGCGTAATCATTTTTGTTTTAGGTTTTACTTATTTTAAAGGCGATCTGCGTGCCAGAAATATGTGTAATTTTTGTATCCAAAAATTGTTTTATGTGTTATTTTATTTTTATTCAATGTTATATTTCCCATATATATATTGCACAGTGATTTGTTTAATTTTGTATTTTGTGACTTGCAGTGTTGTCTGTGCGAGGTTTCCAAGTTCGATTTCTTATAATTAACTGTATACCCCATGGACCCATTAAATGTTGGGACAAGCAGTGATTGTGAAAAAAAACACAATAATCAGACACTAGTGAAGTGTAAAGTAGTTTCCTGTGGTGCGCACACTGTGAAAAGTGATTCTTGTGAACAATAGGTGCACGACTCATTAAAATGCGTCTTTTGTTCGCACCCAAATTCAAATGTTTGCTGTATAATAATAAACATTTTTTAAATTTACTTGAATAAAATTAAAAGGAATTTTATTTAAAGTGTAAATTTCTAACTATAGAAAAATAATTATGATTAAAACACTTTTTTATTTGTTTTAGCTTTAGGAATGAAGCTAAGTCATCGAACACGCGGATTGCATAAGAAACCCGAACACTGTGCTCTTTGTTCGAGCTGATTTCACCAGTGAAATGCACTTTTCTTTATTGATTTATAATGCACTTTTCTTTTGAATAAAATTAAAAAGGAATTTTATTTAAAGTGTAAATTTGGAACGCGATTCTTTCTGCTTATCTTAAAAAAAAACTTTCCGATTTTTTTATTAGGAAAATTCTAACTATAGAAAAATAATTATGATTAAAACACTTTTTTATTTGTTTTAGCTTTAGGAATGCAGCTAAGTCATCGAACACGCGGACTGCATAAGAAACCCGAACACTGTGCTCTTTGTTCGAGCTGATTTCACCAGTGAATTGCACTTTTCTTTATTGATTTATTGCCACACTAAAATACATTATTTAATTTTTTTAGATAAAGAGGAATACAGAAAGGTTTGTCCTGAAATTATATTCCCGGCGCCTCAACTAGATTTTGTTAAGACCACGAGTGTTCCTAACGGAACCATTTCTATATTAAATGCCGGGGGGAGGGGGATGGGAGGAACAAATTCGGCCGTCCTATATAAGCCCGGGCCACCGCGCCTACATACTCACTGCGCAAGCAAACCTTTGCCAAGTTCACAATGCGTGAGGAAGAAAAAAAAACATATATATAATTCAAATTCTTACATTAGTCTTCGATTGGTGTTATCCTCAAATATTGACAGGTATTAGACCAAGATAAAAAAAATGTATCTAATTTTTGAAATATATATCTGTCTCTTTGGTCCTACTTTTCCAAATTGTCATGTATCGTGGTACAGATTATTATTATATCCACATAGACGTAAAACCTCTCATTGAGACGTGAAAATTGAGGGAGCAACGCAGCCATACTCGTATTTAGACTGAAACACTATTGATTAAAAGCGTGGCAAAGCTGCAGCGGCCGTGCTGCATCGTCCACCCCCACTCAAGACCTCTCCTCTCCTCCACGACGTCACGGTGATTGTTGCCTCGTGTCACTCCTGGAGTTTCTAATGCACTTAGCGGCAGCAAAATTGGCACCTTGCAGCATTGATTCCCCGATCGCGCGATAGGGGAGGAAAAGCCCTAATACAGCGATAAGGAGTAACTGGAGCTCTAGTTGACCTCGACCAAGATATAGAAATGTTAAGTGTCGGAAATTGTGTGTGTGAGAATTTAGTTCAAATTAAATTAATTTAATGTGTACTTCCGTCAATTAACACTAAAATACCTGCTTTGTTCGGGCAATTTTTATTGCAGTATATTTTAACCAATTGACACGTTCGACGTCGCATTTTGAAAAGGAAATTGAGTACTATGTATAAGAAAATTACGGGACAATGGGATAACTTGGGTTTTATATTCCAACCGATTATTTATTTATTATATTTTATATAGTTGGGCCATTAATTCTATTTAACTGTACATATTTCAGGGGTCAACTAGAATTTAAAATTTTTAAATAATAATAACCTTATTTATTTGACCTTCTTACTTACTAAAGATATGACAATCACGTATTTACTATATGTCATAGCATAAGCAGGTTGCATCACAGACTATGCACCTTTAGATGGTTGTTCATAATCGGCACAATCGTCGGAAAAGTAGTTCTCTTCCAGTAATATGTATATGTATCCAAATTGGTTCTATAAGTTTTGAATTCGTTATGTCACGCGCTTATAAGCAGCAAATTTTTAATTTAAATTAAAATTAGGGAGAGGTTAAGATTAAGTATTGAAAATGTATATTAGAGCTCGTAGACATTTATTATTATACAGTAAAACATAATTATCATATCAGTAGTAAGTAAAAATGTTCAAATAAATAGGGTTAATATTATTTAAAATATCGCTGACAATTCATTGGCACTTAGCTTCCTCAAACTAAATTAATTGTTCTAATATAAAATTCTTTGTTCTAATAAATTATTTTTAAATTGCTATATCTCTTTTTAAGTAGGAGCTTAAAAAATGTGTGCTGATTTATCATTGATAGTTTAATTGACAGCAGTTAATTCATCTAGCTGTAGCCATAATCCTATTTTTATTACATATTTATATTCTTAATTTACATCTATATATAAATTAAATCTGTTTTAAGCAGTTTTCGGTACCATTATTTTTTTTAATTAATAATTTTAATTTTTTGTACATTTTACTTCGAATTGGAATTCAACATTTAAAATTCAACAAGATTTATAAGAAGTAGAACATAAAAAATACTGATATACATAATTTCATTAATCTTAAAAGTTATAGATAAGTTATAGAAAAACAGAAATATCACCCTTTATAAGTAATATTATACTCTTTCAGATGCAAAATGAACCGATGATAGAGCCTCCCTTGGCTCAGTGGGTAAGACGATTGCCTACCGATACAAGACGCTCAAGCTGTCAATGGTTCGATTCCCAGTGAAAATTCTCGAGAATTTTTTCTTCTAGTTTTTCCTCGGGGAAAGATCTCCGACTACGCATGTAGCCTTCTCAAAAGTATCTGAGACGCTAGTAAACAGATTATGAGTTTCACATATGCATTGTGACATATCGGAGTCCCAAAGAAGGCGGGACACATGATCATTGAGTACAAAAAAGAAAAAATTAAAATATCGTAGAATAAAGAAATAAAATATAAAATAAATGAGCTGTGGGTTGTAAAAAATGACCGCGCCGTTATCGGGATATATACAATCAAAAAAATATAAAAAAAACATAACCTCAAATAACTCGGAATGTAAAGGTTATTATATCCTGGGCTTCTAACCTCCTCAAGAGATAGTAAAAATCTACCTTTCTGGAAATTTTCAGAAGGAATAATGACGTTTTACTTAAGTTATCGTTCGCCGATAAAAACGTTTTTTTTAGAAAATGATTTTTATCTCCAAAAAAAAAGTATAAAGGCTTGTAAATATTAAAAAATATTCTTATCCATATTCCTAATCACCTGAATTTTTTTGAAAAATTTTCAATGTTATATTTCCCAGATATCACCTTTTAAACAAAACCCGACGTTTTCAAAAAATAGGTAATTTTATGCTCTTTTAAATGAAATAAAAATGAATTGATGATATTATTTCAAACATACCAAGGAAACCAAAATACTTAAACTCAAAAATCGAAAAACCGCTACAAAGACAAAAACATGGAAGAACAATGCAAATTTTTTTTATAACCCAGACCGACACGTACAAACACACACACACACGGACATACACACACACACATACACACACACACACACACGGACACACACACACGGACACACACATCCATACAGTCGTTTTCAAACAATAGTGTATTTTTGCTCCCAATTAAACTCCAAAACTTTTCTTTTCCATCACAAAGCTTCCTCTATTAGACAGCAATTTCTAAATTCAAGTTAGCTGCTGATATATGTGCATTTAAATAGAATTGAGGGGCCAACTAAATAAACAATAGTAAATAAATATTCGGATGGCATATAAAACCCAAGATATCCTATTGTCCCTTAATTTTTCTATATATAGTATTCGATTTAGTCTTCGAATTGCGATGTCAAACATATCAGTTCGTTAAAATATACTGCCATGAAAATTCTCCTAAAATAGCAGGTTTTTTAGTAAAAAATGAGCAAACTACAATTTTATTTTGAAGGAAAAAAATTCTTTTGGCTTTCCTAATTCCGTGAAGTTTTTAATAAACTTATAATAAACGTAAAAGAAATTGGAAGCTAATGTAATAAAAGTGTTTAAAATCGAATATTAAAACTCGTTTACGATGGTACAATCCTCTTAATGTTAACTTCAGACAAACGAGAAACAACATATCTCATTTTTAAGCCAATTACGAGATTTTGAAGGGGTTACAAGAAGAACATTTCAGATTCGGGAAAGTTTGGACCACGCTAATACATACATACACACATATACATATACATTACATACATATAGATAGATATTTTTTAAAACCCTATCGTAAACCTATTTGTATGACTCAGGAACCTCGAAAACATCGAGATTCATCGAATCTCTGAAAATTATTTTTGTCATTGTTACGAAGCTTTCTCTTTGAGAATGTAAAGAACAGGTCTTTTTCTTTTGGAAACCATACATCACTCTAAAAGTTTAGTTTATTTAATGTGATTTAATCATGAATAACCATTAATATTCACGCATGTGTATACATGCAATTTATCTTTCGTTTAAAAAAATCATATTCTTTTTCATATCAATTAAATATTACCAAACGCAACGATATATTTATATAAAAATATTTACATATATTTATTTATTTATTCCAGAGTTACATATAACATTTACTAAATTCGATACAGAGTAGAAATTATTTACACAATAACACACTATAACGCCACAAATCCTGCAGAGGGAATTGGTATTCCCTGTTCGCAGGTCCGGATTAACAACAAAAATAAAAATAAAAAGTGCTGGTTAGTTTTACTCTATTAATTACAGCGAAAACCTCCAGCCATACTAAACCGTACAATGCAAGTACCATTCATTCATAAGGATAGAATGTATCGGACTTCCAGACATGGATCATTCCATCCTTCACCATTCATTCATACATACTTTGGTTGGGTTATGAAGGTCTTCTGACTCTTTATCCCAACTCTATATAACATTGTTAATAATTTATTAAAAATTTAACAGTGATATATAATCTCTCTTTAACATTTCCATATAAATCCTTATTAATTAATATTATCATTATAAATTGTGTTAAAGATTCTATTTTTTGATATAGTTAGTAATAATGTGACGACTACATTACGAGGGTAGTTCAATAAGTCTTTAGAATGACCAACAGATGGCGCGCGAATCGCTCCAAATCATCTGTTTTCAGTCAGCACCACTCCCGACTAGATATATGGTGCAGTCACAGTCCACATCTTCTGAGTTTACGTGTTTTTATAACCAATTGAAAAAAAAATAGCTTGTTAAGAAAAATGGAAAAAAACGAGTTCAGAGCGGTAATTAAACATTTTCATTTAAAGGGTTTAACTCCATATGAGATGAAAAATGAATTGGACTCAGTTCATGGCACATCTGCCCCTGCCTTAGCAACGGTTTATAACTGGGTAAATGAATTTAAGCGTGGTCGTACATCAATAAGTGACGAACCACGTTCAGGAAGGCCCGTAGAAGCAACTACTCCCGAAATCATAAATAAAATCCACGATATGGTGTTGAAGGATAGAAGATTAAAAGTGCGTGAGTTAGCTGAGGCCACAAGGATATCTATAGGTGCAGTTGTTTCAATTGTACATGAAAAATTAGGCATGAAAAAGCTATCGGCAAGATGGGTGCCGCGTTTGCTCTCAGCTGAGAATAAACGCAATAGAGTGGTCGCCTCTGAGGCTCTTTTGGCGCGCATCAGTCGGAATCCTGAGGAATTTTTTCGTCGATTTGTGACTGTGGATGAAACATGGATACACCACTACACTCCTGAGACAAAGGAACAATCCAAACAGTGGATTTCCACAGGCGAACCAGCTCCAAAGAAGGCAAAGACCGTAAAGTCAGCTGGTAAGGTTATGGATACAGTTTTTTGGGATGCACGTGGAATTACACTTATTGACTACTTGGAAAAGGGTAAAACAATTACTGGTGAGTATTATGCATCATTATTAGAGCAGCTGAAAGAAGAAATTAAAAAAAAACGACCACATTTGGCGAGAAAAAAAATCTCTTTCATCACGACAACGCCCGAGTTTACACATGCTTCGTTTCAATGGCTAAAATTGAAGAACTAAAATTCGAATTGGTCGAACACCCACCGTATTCACCAGATTTAGCCCCCAGTGACTTTTTCTTATTTCCAAACTTGAAAAAATGGCTCGGTGGACAGAGATTTACGGACAACGAAGACGTCATTGCCTCTGTAAGTGCTTATTTTGAGGAACTTCCGAAAACGCACTTTTCTGAAGGATTAAAAAAACTTAAAAAGCGATTGATCAAGTGTATAGAGCTCCAAGGAGATTATGTTGAAAAATAAAAAAAATTTACTCAAAAAAAATTGTTTTTATACTTTATTCTAAAGACTTATTGAACTACCCTCGTATGTTAATTTGCGTTAATTGAGATTACATTGCACATGCTTAAGATTTTATGTTTTTATACATTTTTCTTTGATACGAGGGTATGTTAATTTGCGTTAATTGAGATTACATTGCACATGCTTAAGATTTTATGTTTTTATACATTTTTCTTTGATACGAGGGTAGTTCAATAAGTCTTTAGAATAAAGTATAAAAACAATTTTTTTTGGGTAAATTTTTTTTTATTTTTCAACATAATCTCCTTGGAGCTCTATACACTTGGTCAATCGCTTTTTAAGTTTTTTTAATCCTTCAGAAAAGTGCGTTTTCGGAAGTTCCTCAAAATAAGCACTTACAGAGGCAATGACGTCTTCGTTGTCCGTAAATCTCTGTCCACCGAGCCATTTTTTCAAGTTTGGAAATAAGAAAAAGTCACTGGGGGCTAAATCTGGTGAATACGGTGGGTGTTCGACCAATTCGAATTTTAGTTCTTCAATTTTAGCCATTGAAATGAAGCATGTGTAAACTCGGGCATTGTCGTGATGAAAGAGATTTTTTTTCTCGCCAAATGTGGTCGTTTTTTTTTAATTTCTTCTTTCAGCTGCTCTAATAATGATGCATAATACTCACCAGTAATTGTTTTACCCTCTTCCAAGTAGTCAATAAGTATAATTCCACGTGCATCCCAAAAAACTGTAGCCATAACCTTACCAGCTCACTTTACGGTCTTTGCCTTCTTTGGAGCTGGTTCGCCTGTGGAAATCCACTGTTTGGATTGTTCCTTTGTCTCAGGAATGTAGTGGTGTATCCATGTTTCATCCACAGTCACAAATCGACGAAAAAATTCCTCAGGATTCCGACTTATGCGCGCCAAAAGAGCCTCAGAGGCGACCACTCTATTGCGTTTATTCTCAGCTGAGAGCAAACGCGGCACCCATCTTGCCGATAGCTTTTTCATGCCTAATTTTTCATGTAGAATTGAAACAACTGCACCTATAGATATCCTTGTGGCCTCAGCTAACTCACGCACTTTTAATCTTCTATCCTTCAACACCATATCGTGGATTTTATTGATGATTTCGGGAGTAGTTGCTTCTACGGGCCTTCCTGAACGTGGTTCGTCACTTATTGACGTACGACCACGCTTAAATTCATTTACCCAGTTATAAACCGTTGCTAAGGCAGGGGCAGATGTGCCATGAACTGAGTCCAATTCATTTTTTATCTCATATGGAGTTAAACCCTTTAAATGAAAATGTTTAATTACCGCTCTGAACTCGTTTTTTTCCATTTTTCTTAACAAGCAATTTTTATTTCTTCAATTGGTTATAAAAACACGTAAACTCAGAAGATGTGGACTGTGACTGCACCATATATCTAGTCGGGAGTGGTGCTGACTGAAAACAGATGATTTGGAGCGATTCGCGCGCCATCTGTTGGTCATTCTAAAGACTTATTGAACTACCCTCGTATTATAAATATTTTTATTCTTATAATTTAATCATTGTGACCTAGTACTATAATATTACCAATACCTCACTAACATGGATCTTGCCGTCGTAAATTTTTCTGTTGTCGCGAGTTAATGTCTTGTATATAATATTCTTTGTATGGTGTTGAGCTTAGCCGGGCAAGTAAGTCCAACAGTACAGGTAACTCTGTAATCTGGGAACATCTCTTTGTGTTCGTTAACTGAATCACATTTGCAGTTAGATGTAAAGACTATATTGTCAATAACTACAATAACATTATAAGATGATTGTTGTTTAATGGATACATTGAGTTAGTGAAAATTTGTTTTCCTCTTATTCCTCTGTCAAAGTAAAAAAACGCCTTGTTCGATCCTAGGTAGTTGATATCTCCGTATGTCATTCTGTGACTTGCTGATTTGTTAATCTTTTGTCCAGGTGCAACCGTTGATTCCATTTTTCTAGCTTTCTTGTTGCTCTTTTCAGCCATTTCATCAATCTCGGTGAAGACCGTTTCTATTGGTTCATATTTTTCTATATTTGGATCTTTATTAACATCTAAATTATTATTTGCTCCTGTAACAAATTTTATATATTTGATATTCACTTTTCCGTTTTCTGTTTTGTGTATCCATATATTTATTATTTCGTTCATTATATTATATAGACTATTGCTGATTTTTGGATATTAGTTTATCATTTATCATTGGATATGATTTAGATTTGCCCTTAGCACAAATGTATGTTCTAATATCAAGCATTATACTATTAGCCAATACTGAGTCTTCTCTGGATCCATACATAGTAACGTCAAGTTTGTTTTCAATGAGAGCTGCATTTCTCTGCTGCAGTAAAAACTGTAATTTAGAGGATATTTGGCACTGGTATACAGATTCATCTCGTTTGCACAGCGATAAGAGCCATAATTTAAATTGTTGGCAATCTATTGTCGTTGCAGTGTTTATTTCATTCATTATTTCTAAACCAATCCTGTATCTTTTTTATATTTATTTTTTTTTTGCATATCTAACATTTTTAGTTCATTTGGCAATTTATTAAAGATACTGATTGCTTTAATATAACTATTTTTAGTTCTAACAGTTTTGTAATATTTTGGTAAAATTAATAGTTTATTTCTTGTTTTACTAGTCGAGTTGATATACTGATCTTTAAAATTTTCATAGTTATACCGAAGACTCTAATTTGCAAATAATTGCTGTAGGTTAAGTAAAATTATTTTTTGAAAAGTATTTTTATTTATAATTTTTAAAATTTTTGTTTGAACTATTTACAATAAGTGTAGTTTGTTTTGATACCCACCACCCCATGCAATTATGCCATAACTAATAAGGCTGTGAACGAAAGCATAGTATATAATTTTTAAAGTATTAGTTTCCATGAATTAAGAAATTTTACTAAAGATAAAAATCAGGTATCTTGTCTTATTTATAAGATATTCAATATTTTTGGTCCATCTCATATTCTCATCGAAAATTCTACCCAAATATTTTGCTTCATTCACTCTCTTTAGTTTTTCATTATTGATTTTGATTTCAATTTTCTGTGGTACACTGTCGCAATAGTCTCCAAATGTTATAGGTAGAGGCCCAAGTATAGTCCCTTGAGGGACGCCAGTATTAACGTTTTCAAATTCACATACATGTGAACCTATTCTTACTTTTTGTTTTCTATTGGTTAAATAACTTGTAATTAATTTATGCGCCTTTCCTCTTATACCATAGGAGTAAAGCTTATCTAACAGTATTTTATGATTTACTGTGTCAAAAGCTTTTACCAAATCTAGAAATGTAATAGCTATGGGTTTACTTTGATCTAAATTTTCATAAATTGTTTTAGATATAAGGCTTAATGCATCTTTAGTGCCAATATTTTTAATAAATCCAAATTGTTTTTTACTTAATATATTACTATGGCTTATAAAGTCTATAATTCTATTGTGTATGATTTTTTCAAAAATGTTTGCTATATTTGATATTAACGATATAGGTCTATAGTTTCCCATATCATTTTTCTCTCCCTGCTTTATATATTGGTATCACTTCAGCCTCCTTCAGCATATCTGGCCAAATTGATGTTTCGATATAGCGATTAATTACATAAGCCAAAGTGTCTGCTATAGTTGTAGCTATAGTTTTCAATGCCTTTGTATTAATATCGATAAAAAATACCTTTCTAAAAAGTAAAATCTTGGCAAGTATAAGTTTCATTATTACCCACAATATAAATTAAAAGAAATATATTATTACCAAAATAAGACGTTCAATTATGAATTTTATTCATAAACTCAAATTAAAATAGTAAAATTAAACTAATATTATATTTAAAAAATAATATAGTTCAAAATATTTTCATTTTTTACTAATTCTTATAGTCTCAAATGAACGCTAAAGAAATTAATGAATTCGATTAATATATTGGCAAGTATTGTAAGTTTATTTGTATATCAATTTCCTTCTTTTATTAATTAGTATGAAGTATACAAACTATTTAAAAAATATTATAGTTTAAAATATTTCTATTTTTTACTAATTCAGATAATCTGAAATAAACGCTAAAGAAATTAATTAAATCGATTAATAAATTGGCAAGTATTATATTTTTATTTGTAAATCAATGTCATTTTTTTATGAATTAGTATGAAGTATAAAAATTAATAATACCTTTCAAATTTAATATTGTAAGACATTAAATTTGACATAAATACATGTTGATAAGAAATAGGTCAAAAAGTCGATCCTCAAACACTGATCTATAATACTCTCGCTACATTACACTCGCGTTATATGTAGTGCTCATATGGTAATTCATGTCTATTATAGGTAAGCTAACTGATACTTTTTGAAAACAAGCCAATATAATATTACGGACAAACAGTTTATACATTATCTAGGGCTCTGACTGTTCGAGGTTATTTTTCCCAAACTCGAGCAATGTTCCAGGTTTAACTGTAGTTCAATATAAAATATAGTGCATTGACGGTCTCTTTAATTTCGACATATAACTATGTCCGTATAACTGTTTGTCCGTAATATTATATTGGCTTGTTTTCAAAAAGTATCAGTTAGCTTACCTATAATAGACATGAATTGCCATATGAGCACTACATATAACGCGAGTGTAATTGTTAAGAAACGTCTAAGAAACGTTTCTTAACGCAATAATTTTAAATACTTAAGCCGGGGGGGGGGGGGGAAAGATCTAAATCCAGCCGTCCTATACAGGCCCGGGCCTTTGTGCGAGGTGAGGCGATTAAATCCTTTTGTTTCTTTTGTTATTCTTATGGTTAAATAATCAAAACTGTTACCTTACTCTTTATACTTTTTTTTTTTTTTTTTGAAATACAGCGATAAGAATTATCTATGAGGCGCGTGGCTATCACGGTGGATAAGAATTATCTATGAGGCGCGTGGCTACTCCTATGTTGGCCTAATCACGACTGCCGAAACGTGGCGGAACTGCAGCTTGCTGGCTGCAACGTCGCCCCCGCTCTAGACCGCTCCTCTCCTCCATCGTGACGTCACGGCAATTGTCGCCTCGTGTCGCACTCATGGGTGTGCATCAGCTTGGCGACAGCTGGACGGGCACCTTGCACGTGCATTTACCGAACGTACGATGGGGGAGGAAAGGTCCTCACTCAGCAATAAATGAGTAAGTCGAGCTTCTGGTGACCTCGACTTACACGCGGAGAAATTAAGTGACAAAAGCTGTGTGTGTGTGAGGGCTGTTTGTTCATTTTAATAATTAATTCGAAGTAACACACAACTTTCGTCACTTAACAGTAATGTAGCGAGAGTATTATAGATCAGTGTTTGAGGATCGACTTGTTGACCTATTTCTTATCAACATGTATTTATGTCAAATTTAATGTCTTACAATATTAAATTTGAAAGGTATTATTAATTTTTATACTTCATACTAATTCATAAAAAAATGACATTGATTTACAAATAAAAATATAATACTTGCCAATTTATTAATCGATTTAATTAATTTCTTTAGCGTTTATTTCAGATTATCTGAATTAGTAAAAAATAGAAATATTTTAAACTATAATATTTTTTAAATAGTTTGTATACTTCATACTAATTAATAAAAGAAGGAAATTGATATACAAATAAAAATACAATACTTACCAATATATTAATCGAATTCATTAATTTCTTTAGCGTTCATTTAAGACTATAAGAATTAGTAAAAAAAGGAAATATTTTGAACTATATTATTTTTAAATATAATATTAGTTTAATTTTACTATTTTAATTTGAGTTTATGAATAAAATTCATAATTGAACGTCTTATTTTGGTAATAATATATTTCTTTTAATTTATATTGTGGGTAATAATGAAACTTATACTTGCCAAGATTTTACTTTTTAGAAAGTTATGTGTTACTTTCAAATAAATAAATGTTTGTGTATGGGTAACTTGAAAGTTTCTTTGACTCCATTTTCTTTTAAACTACTTGAAGTAATCTTTTGCAATTTTACCTAAAACATTACGTAGCACTATTTGATTATAAAAATTCACTTAAAATAAATTTTTAAAAAATTCCTTCGAAAGAACCTTATAATATTCTCATGTTTTATTCAGATATCAAGTCAAGGCTGAGTGAAAAGAGTCTTTTTAATGTAATTATATACAGCGTTGACTTTATATCTGGATAGAACATGAGTCTATTATGTGTTACTTTCAAATAAATAAATGTTTGTGTATGGGTAACTTGATAGTTTCATTGACTCCATTTTCTTTTAAACTACTTGAAGTAATCTTTTGCAATTTTATCTAAACCATTATGTAGCCCTATTTGATTATGAAAATTCACTTAAAATAAATTTTAAAAAAATTTCTTTTATATAACCTAATAATATTCTCATGTTTTATTCAGATATCAAGTCAACGCTTGATGAAAAGAGTCTTTTTAATGCAATTATAAACATGAGCTTGCAAACATTGTATTAATTATAGTTTTATAATTTCATTAAAATGACCCTTCTGAGCCACCGTTGACTTTATATCTGGATAAAACATGAGTATATTATATGTTACTTTCAAATAAATAAATATTTGTGTATGGGTAACTTGAAAGTTTGATTGACTCCATTTTCTTTTAAACTACTTGAAGTAATCTTTTGCAATTTTACCTAAAACATTACGTAACCCTATTTGATTATGAAAATTCACTTAAAATAAATTTAAATTAAATTCCTTCGAAAGAACCTTATAGTATTCTCATGTTTTATTCAGATATCAAGTTAACGCTGGGTGAAAAGAGTCTTTTTAATGTAATTATAAACCTGAGCTTGCAAACATTTGATTAATTATAGTTTTGTAATTTTATTAACATGACCCTTCTGAGCCAGCATTGACTTTATATCTGGATAGAACATGAGTATATTATGTGTTACTTTCAGATAATCCTTTAAACACAAGAAGCACTTACACGAGTACAAAGATTCACAAAGACCCTCGTCAATAACAAAAATTTGGGTTAAAAAACAGTACATCTATTGGAGTATTAAATATTTAACAGATGCTTCTGCGACGCACCAACTTGATTGGAGAACTTGATTTGTATTATATTTACATCATGACAACATCAGAGCGGATATTCAATTACTGCATCCCCATTATTGTGTGGTATTTTTCTGGTGCATAGTGGCTTATGCCCTGTATGCTTATGGTCAATCAGCAGATGACTTTGTATATCCCCGATGATGATTATGCACGAGCACATAAATACTTGTTACTAAGAAGTAGCGCACCACAAGTATAACAAATTTATTGAACAACTAAGAAATCGTTGTCGATATACCTACAAAAAAAACTAATTGCTTTATTGTTTTATCTAATAATTCTTCGTTGAATGCAATTATCACAGCTAATTACTGTATATGCATTTTAACAATGACTTTACCTATAAGCGTGGCACCGAAGAAATTCCAACCATATTTCTGAGCAAAACAACTTTACTTGATGACTTCATGATTTCAATAATGCTCATTTCATCTTGTTTATTCCTTGCGAGTTTCAAGGGGGCAACATACTCAAAGGCAGAGAAGACGTCCTTAATTGTTCCTTTTTGTGTACTATACTATTCTACCTCTTCTTTCACTAGTCTTCTTTACTTACAATGCTAGACATTCCCTGCCCTTTCTTTCCAAGTTCCTGACCCTCTTAAAATCCATACTTTGCCACGATTTTTGCTGCAACAGATGACGTAGTTTATCCTTGATGATTTAGATTCTGTCAAAGAAGTGGTCTCGGTACAACTTCTGGTGTAGCCTCCGACAGAAAGGCAATGGAGCGATGATAACACCTTGTTCAGTACTCCTGAATGTTGTGCGTTCTTCATCTCTTTCGACAGAATTCATTGTTAGTGTTTTTCTTTATCTCTCTTACCATGTAAAACAGCAGCTTTTTTCAACTACACTTGGGATTGCAATAATTTTATTGCAGATGACCGTCTTACCACTTTTTCGGACGTACGATATTTTTCGAAATTGTCGTACAGAGATTTCATCATGTAATAAAACAAATCACGTAAAAACAACCCGTTTTATTTTAATAATACAAATGACACAAACGCATCCTTCATCCTTCAACATTTGATTTAAATAATAGGTTAGATTTTTTGGTTGTTGTCTGCACTGTCTGCACGCACTATATATATATATATATATATATATATATATATAACCTAATAATATTCTCATGTTTTATTCAGATATCAAGTCAACGCTGGATGAAAAGAGTCTTTTTAATGCAATTATAAACATGAGCTTGCAAACATTGTATTAATTATAGTTTTATAATTGCAAACATTGTATTAATTATAGTTTTATAATTTCATTAAAATGACCCTTCTGAGCCACCGTTGACTCTATATCTGGATAAAACATGAGTATATTATATGTTACTTTCAAATAAATAAATATTTGTGTATGGGTAACTTGAAAGTTTGATTGACTCCATTTTCTTTTAAACTACTTGAAGTAATCTTTTGCAATTTTACCTAAAACATTACGTAACCCTATTTGATTATGAAAATTCACTTAAAATAAATTTAAATTAAATTCTTTCGAAAGAACCTTATAGTATTCTCATGTTTTATTCAGATATCAAGTTAACGCTGGGTGAAAAGAGTCTTTTTAATGTAATTATAAACCTGAGCTTGCAAACATTTGATTAATTATAGGTTTGTAATTTTATTAACATGACCCTTCTGAGCCAGCATTGACTTTATATCTGGATAGAACATGAGTATATTATGTGTTACTTTCAGATAATCCTTTAAACACAAGAAGCACTTACACGAGTACAAAGATTCACAAAGACCCTCGTCAATAACAAAAATTTGGGTTAAAAAACAGTACATCTATTGGAGTATTAAATATTTAACAGATATATATATATATATATATATATATATAGTAATATACATATGATTAGAGAAAACGGAAATGCGGATAACAAAATGAAAAGAAAACATTTGAGCAGATATATTATGCTTTATGTTTTTAATTAGATGAATCTTTTTTAACAGGAACTTTTATTACGTGATAGACTAAATTATTATCTCCTAAAACAGTGTCAATAGACTTCACATAAGTTAATCAGTGTTTAGATATTGATATTTAAAAATTTTGAAGAGGTTAAAAAGGCACAATTAGACGTATAAAAGGCGACGGTGCGCCCTTCAGCTTCGTATCGTACCGTGGGTACTTATACGCGCAAGCGGGCGCTGGCTGCCGCGTCCCTTGATTATCTACACCACCTTTTTTCGGTTTTAAATTGTTTATTATCTTTATAATTTCAAATGCGTTTGTAGGTTTTATAAAGATTGTTTTTGGATTACTTTTAGGTAGTTCTAATTTTGTATCTTATGGTATCTTTATTTTCTTACTCAGTGTTTCTCCAAGTTTGCAATAGTACTTATTCATTTTGTTCGCAATTTCTTTCCTACTTTTAATTATTCTATTATCTTCAGTTTTCAACTGAGTAATAGTTGTATCGTTTCTGATTTTATTTTTCCCAATTTTATTATTTATACAAGCCCAGAGTTTTCTTGGCTCATTTCTATTAATCTGTATTGTTTTTTTATCATATTCTATTTTTGCTGCTTTAATTACCTTATCTAGAGTTTTAACAAATTTTTTGTCATTGTCTTTGAGTTCATCATTATCTGGATTATGTTTTAGTCGTTTGTATAGTATTTCTTTGTATTACATGAGTTCAATATTGCTCTTGATATCCAGTCTTTCCTGGGGGTTTTCTTGGAGTTGCGCAAATTTGGTTTTTTGTCTTTTGATTTTTCAATGCAAATTTTAATTTCTTTTATTATTTCCTTAATAGTTTCATTTGGATCTTTTGTATTTTTAAATTTTGACCAATTTATTTTCATAGCATTATTGAATAATTTTTTGTAATTATAATAATACCTGTCAATTTTTGTCTCTTTATTTGAGTTAGGTCTACCATTTTTTATTTCTAAAAATAATGGATAATGATCAGTTATGGGCATCATATGTGTTAGTGATTTAGTGATGAAGAAGTCTGTTTTGATAAAAATGTTATCAATACACGTTCCTTTATCCGTAGTTATACTTAATGGTCTTGTGGTATTTGTAAATCCTGGGAGAAAATCTTTTTCCAATAGGTTGTTTAGGAAATCTACGCTGATAGCATTATACTCCTGTATATTTATATTAAAATCACCAATTATAATATGATTTTTTGCTTTTCTTTTTTGTTCTAAATAAGTTTTGAAATACGGATTAAATTTAGTACAATTCAGTCCGTGTGATCTATATAGAGATGGAATTTCTAGTTGTGTATTATCATTGAATGTAATTATAGTGTTTGATATTTTTAGTTTGCCTATTTCTATCATTTCAGTAGTATGTATAATATTTTCTTTTACGTATACCACTACACCGTCATTTTTATTAATTTTCCCGAAGTTATAATATAATTTGCAGTCCTTAATTCTATAATACTGATAACGAGTTAAATTCCATACCTCTATACATACAATAACATATGGTTTTATCTTAAGACTTTTAATAAAGATTTGAAGCTTTTCAAAATTGGCATTTAGGCTTCTAATATTTAAGTATAAAATCAAACTATTGTTACTATTTCTTTCTTTGTTAAAAGTCTCAAGATCCCTATATAATCTCTCTTGTTTGTGAATGCTATTTTGTATTTCTTCAATTAAGTTTCAATTATATTCTGAGCAATAATTTCTTTAAATTATAAATTTATTTTAATAAATTTAATATTATAAAACATTTAAATTATGTTTTTAATATTACATTATATCAAAATAAGTAGTAAAAATAGTACAAAGAAGGTCGAATACAAAAATAGTAGTAAACTGTTATGGTGAAATTGGAGCCCTTTATCAGCCACGCATATCCTCGTATGGGTGTAAAATAGATATGATTTTATTAAACGAAAGATAAATTGCATGTATTCATCACACATGTGTGAATATTAATGATTGTTCGTGATTTAAATACATTAAACAAATTAAAGTTTTAAAGTGATGTATGGTTTTAAAAATAAAAAGACCGACTTCGAAAAGGTGGATGTTCTCAATTCAACCTGTATATTTTTCTTCTATGTTGGTTCGCGCATTACTCCGAAACTACTGGACCAATCCGAATGAACTTTTTTTTAATGAAATAGGATGATCCAATGCTGGTCCCATTCCAATTTTATAAGGATTGGTTCAGTATCTGACCAGTAATTTAGTTTTTTTTCTAGATATTTTGCGTACTTTTCGACCGCTGCGACTGTGTCCACCGATTATTCGAAAACTGCTAATAGTATAGTAGGCAAATATGATTTCACTAGGCAAATATGGGTTTATTGGAGGATATAGGCGCACGGGTGAATATAGGTGTTCGGTCGGCCTCGCGTGATGGAAAGCCCGCACGGCGGAGGTTCCCTCGGCTGCTGAGGCCTGTGGAAGAGAAGCCTACCTCGGACCCAAGGGTAGCTCCCGGGTGGAGGGGCGGGTATCGTCTTCCTCGCGCGCCGAAGAGCCCCCGCGAAGGGGTTCTTTCGGCTGCCTCGGGCCTCCACTACCGGAGGACGAGGTCTGGGAGCCTCGGACCTCCGGGAAAGAGGAGGGGACACCTAGGTCTTCCGCGGGGGTACCCTCAGTGGTGGCTGTCGATCGGTCAACTCGATACTTAGCTCCGCTATGCTCCTTCTGAGTGAAAATCCTTCTGATAATAAATAGAATGGTGTCTCGCGGGAGCAGGTGATGTTTTTGAACTCGTCGGCCTAAGTACTTGCTCTCCTGAGATGGATGATACAACTGTGTACAGAAAAAGAATTACAGGAAAAACGCCATGGGTTTCCTATTACATTTTGTAAAAATTAGTTCGAATAAAAAATTGATAATGTTGGAAAGCGCATGTTTTTCGTGACAAGTATTGGAGTTAAAGGTATTTTTGTTGTCTTACGTTTAGTAAGAATTATTGTGAATGATAGAAGGAATGGATAAAAAGAAGGGAGTGAAATACAGAAAATAACAAATACAATAATATTTCTATACATTATTATTTAGTTTTTAAACTACTATATCAACAAGAAAATCCATATTTAAAATTTTTAACTGTAACCAAATAATGTTACCATAATATTCTCTAAAAGTAAAGTCAAGTTGTGATAAAAATGTTTTCATTTCGGCAGAATACTTGCAAATATATTGTTTTACACAAGAAGAGTCTTTTAGCATCATAACATTTTCATTAAATTTTTTACAATCTTCTTGTATAATGTATTGATTACACTTTAATTCACCGAGAATTAGCTTTCCAGCATGAAGTATATACTCGTCGATACATGATTTCAGATATAAAGGACCAAAAAATGAAGATTTTTGTAGCACAATCGCTAGAGAATAAAGTTTTTTCTCGACAGGGTCTCTCTCATCGTCGGAAATAATAGATGATACGGTAACCTTTGCTTGTTCATCGTTGAGTATGATTGATTTTGAGCAATAAGATGAAGTTAAAGTTAATTTTTTTTATCACCAAGATGAGTTTTGTAAAAGCAAGACGTTCATCGCCGTTACAGAAGCGAGAGATATTTTCACACTGAGGCTGCAGTCCTATAATGGCTCTTTAAGTGCACAATGCATTTAATCGGTAATCTCTTGTATGTAAAAGACACGTCACTGCGGACGCTCTGGCTGCGATTGTCTGATGTTGGAATACAAGAGAATAGCTTAGCAATGTCTTGACCACTATTCACTTTGCTTGCAAAGTTTTTACAGACCCACGATCCGATAGACATTGAAAATTCGTTAAAAAGATTGAATGCCTGCCTGGAATTTCAGTACGTTACCGGTAAAACTTTTATAGTACTCGCAGCCCTGAAGTCACTGCGCTTCTGAGAGTCAGTGGGGGCTTAGAAGGCTTAAATACTGTTCTTACGAATAGAGTCAAAGAAAATTGGTAATGAAAAAAGTGGTAGAGAGGTAAGTCCCAAGGAAAACTATATCGCCTGTGCGGAAGAACTTCCTATCCCGGACTGAGCGTGAAGAACCTTCTCTCTCGGTTGGAGCGTTTAGAAGCTCCTATCTCGCCGCGCGCGAAGAACCTCTTAGCTCGCCGCGGCAAAGAACATCCTATCTCGACTCGTGCGAAGAAGATCCTATCTCGTCCCGCACGAAGATGCTTATATCTAATATTTTATTAAAAATAACTAGAAAATAGATTGTTATTTACAAATATATTGCAAGGGATCCTCATATACCATCTGTATAAGATTATGATAATATTATTATATTATAATATTATTATATAATAATATTATACGGATAATATATGAAGAGCTCCTTCGGGAGGGCCGAGATTGGATTTTCTTCGCCGCTACGAGTTAGGAGCTGAAACGAGATAGGATGTTCTTCGCCGCGGCGAGTTAAGAGGTTCTTCACGCGCAGTCAGAGATAGGAGGTTCTTCCGCTCAGGCCTCGTCATGCAAGTGTAGGTAACGTGAAGTGGGGTGATTTTTCGCGCAGATGACCGATGGGGGACGAAAGAAGATAAGAGAAGTTCAATAGAAAATGCTCTATTGTGCGTTCGACTCGCGCGATGCCCTCACACAGGTCAGTCCAGGATTCTTTGCGTAGGAAATGTATTAGGCGGAAGTCAAGCCAGCAGGTTCTTTCCTGTTTTTAATGGAGTTAACATAAAAGCAGGCAAAAAGGAGTTATAAATCTTTACTATTTAAGAAAAATACATTGTTCTAGATCGGGACGATCAGTAACTTTGCTTTCATGTGACTTTTGAGAAAAAGAGAAACGTGGCTGAGATTAAAATGCAAGAAAACGTGTAGGTAGCGGGGGTAGTTTGTCTCAGTTCTTAAATAGAGGGTTCAGCGACTATCCCTCGATATTCGATGACAATGTTTCCGTGGCGAAAGACTGTATCTCCTAATTTCTGTGAGACTTTTTTTTAGTGTTACAAGTGGTACTTAAAATATATATGTACAAAAACTATACAGCATAAAAATAATATAGTAATATTTTAAAAATAAAAATTGACATATATTTTAAAAACTACAGTGTTTTTCTATGTAAAAACGTTCTACTAAAAATAAATTTAAAAGATAAATGTACAAAAACTATACTGTACAAAAAATAATAGTGATTTTTTAAAAATAGAACGAATTAAATTAAAAAAAAATTTACATTGTTTTTCGTGTATAAAAAATTTTAGTAAAGAATACAGTGATTTTCTCACAAAAACGGAGTTCAATGGAAAATTAGCAACAATTTTGGAAAATATTTTTCGTTTAGCCATAGTTAGAGCACAGGTTAAAAATGTACCTGTAAGTATCATTAAAAAGTTAGAGAAAGAAACTGTAGAAAGATCATCGACATGAAAAAAGGCTACATTCATCCAATTTTTGAGAAGGTTACTTGTACAACTACAAGACCCTGAATTGTAACTTGCATGCAATGGGTGCATTTGAAAATGAAATAGCCATTATAATAATATCAGCAAATGTGGTGGAAGATACACATGCACAGAGTGACTTAACAATAAAACTGTATGCATCAGCAACAGATGTTGAAACAAATGAACATTTAAAAAAGTTTTATAATTTATTAATTGAAGTAAATAACTTCTTTAAACCAGATGCTGATTATTTAAAAAAACCTTACAAGCTTAATTTCCACAATATAAAAGCACAAGGTATTAAAGTGTGCCGTGAAAGCAATTGAAATGCTTTACATCAAGTGCAATGAGTGCTATTGAAGGCATGCCCTGTAGGACCCATAACAGATTTGTACGATCGTGATATATTCCAAGCCGACAAATACTTGATACTATTGGCTGAAAATACAGTCGAGGAAAGAGAAATGTTTTTTGGAGTTTTGCGATCAGTGATATATATAATTAATGGTCATGATTTATGTTTACCTCGAGCGTTAGCGGTAGGACTATGCTTTATATAACGTGGGCAAGTTAGATTAGGACCAAAACCGTCTCAGTGGAAACATATAATTAAACCTTAATCCCCATTACAAAACAAAAATCAGCGATATCTTTGATTCACAGTGCCAAGTTTGAGATAAATCTAGATGTTGGTCGCAGTTTAAACGAGATATTAAAATTTCAACAATATTTGTCTGATCAGGGGATATCAATGGTTGTGTACGAACATGCTCAAATTGGTGAGGGTGGAAACCCGTGGATTGATGGTGCATGATTTTTAAGAGAACGGAATATTATAAATAAAAATACTATATATTTACTTTACTCAAGAAATCGTTCCGATTTTATTACTAGTATAACAGAATTAACACAATTCGAAATCTTTTGCACCCATTGCAATGAAGCTTCTAAACGTATAGCTGACCATACGTATCCATATAAATGTAATCGATGCGGCGGAGAACCTTTGTATGAATAAATATCTGACACTATAAAATGCGTAGAATGATAGAGTTTTTTTTGGAAAAGAATGTTTTGGCATCTATCAGAACATTCTTTTGAAAAAATAAAAGTATTTGCATGTCTGTCGGGAAATGTGGTCGTTACAGAAGAATAATGTCAATTGAAAATAGCAGACGTATGCGGAAAATATTGTTGTGAAACTTGTTGTTGCAAACGAGAATACAATCATCTATGTTTTATTCTGATTGTAAAACAAACAAACAAACAAGAAAACAGATTTCCCTGAGCATGCTTTCATATTCTATGATTTTGAACCTATGTAGGAGAAAAAATCTGAAGCTGGTGATAAAATCCATGAAGTAAATTTATATGTTGCGCAACAAGTTTGCGACAAATGGTTTTCATCACACATGAAAAAGCAGTATGATTTCTGTTTTGGATGTGAAACGCGCGTCTTTCAACAAACCTCCATAAAATATTTTGTAAATTTTGTTTTAAAAGCTTCTCACCCCTCTAATATAAAAAAAAAATATAATTATTTGTATAGCGCATAGCTCAAAAGGTTTTGATGCTCAGTTTATATTAAAATATTTGATTAAAAAAGAAAATTTTACATCTAAAATTATTTTAAATAACACAAGCATTATGCTTATAACCATTAATAATAGCATTACATTTATCGATAGTTTGAACTATTTTCCTATGATATTGTTAGCGTTATCAAAAGTCTTTGGTTTTGCCAATGAGATTGTAAAAGGTGTATTTCCGCATTTATTTAATACTAGTGACCATCAAGATTACGATGGTTTAATTCCTCCTGTAAAAGACTTTTCGCCAGATGCAATGTTTGTGAAAGATAGAGATAAATTCAAGACATGGCACATGAAGATGCTTGAAAGTAAATACGAATATATTTTCCAAAATGAGATTATAAAATATTACGTTTCTGATGCAGCTATACTGAGACGCGCGTATTACGCTTTTCGTAAATACTTCATTGAACGCGATAACACGGACCCTTTTGTTGAGGCAACAACAATTGCTAGTGCGTACAATAAATTATATCAAAAAATTTTTTTTGAAGCAGATACAATCGGCAATATTTCTTCTGGGGTTATAGATTAAAAAATAAATTTTCAAAAGAATCAATTGAATGGTTGCTGATTGATGAAAAAGAAACGTGTCATAAAATTATACATGCGGTCCGTGGTCAGGAACACAGAGTAACCGAAAACATTCTTGTGGACGGTTTTTATAAATCAGAAAATGGCCTGCGGTATATATACCAATATAATGGTTGTTTTTGGTACGGTTGCTCCAAATTTTTTCCTTATAATCGGAAAAATATTTTGAAATGTGGTCATGTACATTTCGAGAAATGAAGCAAAATAATTTAGCCTACAAGCAATATTTACACAATCATCATATGCTTGCACAGGACGCGTTAAACTCCCGCGATGCGTTGTTTAGTGGGCGTACAGAAAACACGGCAGTTTACCGTAAAGTTACTGATGATAAAAAAATTAGGTACATTGATATCTGTTCTTTGTACCCCCATGTACATAAATTTGGGAAATTTCATATAGGGCAGCCTCAGATATATGTAGGTAATGATTGTGCAAATATACTTTCACATAATAACGGATTAAATAACGTTCAGGGACTCATAAAATGTAGAGTCTTACCTCCTCGGAATTTACTTCACGCAGTTTTGCCTGTACGTATGCATGGTAAATTAATGTTCCCTTTGTGTAAGTCTTATTGTAAAGATTTAGTACCGAACGAATGTTCACATGCAAATGTAAATGATTGTAAATCAACGGGGACGTGGGTCAATGATTAAAAAAGCCGTGTCTTTAGGTTATACAGTCATAGCTATATATGAAATATGGCAGTACAACGTATCACAGTTTAACCCAGAAACAAGGTCAGGAGGTTTATTCGTTGACTATATAAAAGATTTTTTAGAAATTAAACAGTCTGCTAGTGGGTGGCCTTTAGAATATACCACTCTCGAAGCACGTGAGAAATATATTAATGAGTTTGATGAAAATGAAGGTATACAACTAGATCCTGTAAAAAATGGAAAGAATTCTGGCTTACAATTCATAGCCAAACTTTGTTTAAGCTCCTTCTGAGGTAAGTTCGGTCAACGAGAAAAGTTAGGTACAATTGAAGTTATGAACGAGCACGTTTAGCAGAGATAGTTAAATCTCAGGAAAAGAGAGATGTTGGCATAACGTAGAGAGAATCACATTAAGTCCTAATCAACAACTAATGTTGCTATAGCAGCGTACACAACAACTCAAGATAAATTAAAATTAAATGATTTTTTAGAAAAATTAGAAGAGCGAATTCTCTACTATTATACAGATTCTTGCATATATGTAACAAGGGCTCGCGGTGAACATGATATAGAAATGGGTAATTTTTTAGGCAATATTACTGATGAGTTATATGTATACGGTGAAAGTAATAAAGACGAAATTATTGTATAAAAAGTAAAGGGTATAACTCTTAATTATTCTAATAAAGATCAATATAACCATGATTGTATAAGAGCCTTAGTATTAGGAGAAATCGATAAGATCGAACATATGCCTGAAGCGATACGTCGAACCCCGGTACACGATGTCTATACAAAGTTAGAGAAAAAAACATCAAAATCTAATAGCGTTAAAAGACAATATCCTTATGTGTGGAAATCGTATCCTTATGGATGCAAAAAACGTGGTACTCGATAAATGTGTATACGTTTTATATTACTAATATGTAAAAATATTGTAAAAATAGCCTGTATGAATTGTAAAATTAAAAATAACAAAAATTTTGTACAAAATGTATTATTATTTCTGTTGTAAATATCGTTTATTGCAATTGTATTAATTGCTCTACTCGAACGTGTAAATTTTACCCAAATTACAAAAAAACGTTAGCAGGAATTGCAGCTCACCATGCAATTCATATGATGGTTAAATTAAATAAGAAAAATAACGACGGATATTTTTACATAAGAAACATGCTAAGATTAATAAGTTATATTGATAAAACAAAATTTACTGTACATTTAAAACACCGTGACTATGCTGCATATTGTAAAAATTATAATCATTTTAAATGTTATAATCAGTTATGTAAAAAAAAATATTTATTATGAATGGGTAAAATCTTGTAGTTTTTATAGGGATATGAGTCTTACATGGTTATTATCTTATATAGAAAATCCTTATTTTATTGGATTAAATTTTGCTGTATGTAATAGTGATAAAAGAGGTTACAGTCAATGAACTGAATGTCATATACACAAAAATTGGAAAAATGATATTTGCATTGCTTGTTAAGTTTTCTGTATATATCTATTTATATGTATCCTTAAGTCTTAAAATAAAATTGCTTTTAATACAAATTTATAATGTAACAAAATGAAAATAAAATGTAATAAAAATTTTTCTCATAACACCTAATTATTTATTATATATACTTTTCTTTCGTAATATTAATTTCAATTTGTGAGAAATTTTTGACACATACATATAAAAATATATATTCCATTCCTTCATCCATTTTTTGGCTGGTCCAACGGGGTGTGTCAAGTAAATTTCGTTAAAAAATTTTTGCAATTTGTAAACTCAATAGGCAATACAAAGTTTGCTAGAAAAATAGTATATTACGCTGAGTGCAACCGAAATATTTAGAACATGGAATAGACATTGCGTTTCATAAAGTTTTACCACAGTATGAGGATTTTGCAGGGGATCCTCGACCAAAATTAGTCATAATGGATGATCTTATGTGAGCGAGTTTTTTGCTGTCTTGTGGAGGGAGGTTTAAATAAATCATAAGGCACATTTTCTCTTTAAATTATATTGTAACCTTACAAATATACAAAGGCCTAAGTAGGCAAATAAAAGTATAGTATCGTGTATGTATTAGGTGTGGTCGCGTTCGGGTCTCGCTAATTACTGTCGCGGTCGATCTGTAATCGGAAAGAAAATGTGTCGTTAGAAGGTGTGAGAGTGTGTGTGTGTGTGTGTTTGTATATGTCTGAATCCAACGGCGGTAGAGGCAACTAGGCAGTTTTCGGAACATACCGCCAGCCTTCGCCAAATACAGGCGAATAGTCATCCTCTTGAGGGATGATGCAGATTTTAGAAATCGGTTGAGTGTAGCTGGATGTTGCAGTTTTCACCTTCACGACTCGAACTAAGCCGTCTGTGCCTGGGGGACTGCAGTGACTCGAGCTAGTGGCCACTTGTAAGGTGGGCACAACTGTGAGCGCAGCAGGCAAAGGTCACCGATTTTTACCTGATATTGTTTGCTACGCCACTTTGGTCGTGGTTGTAGGCTCTGAAGATATTCTTCGGACCATCGACTCCAAAAATCCTCATACATATGACGAATCATTTGCCATTTGTCTAGGTGTGATGTTGCATAGTCAAATACAGATGGTTCAGGGACGGTAAGAATAGGCACACCGATTAAGAAATGTCCGGGAGTCAAGGCATTTAGATCTTCTGGGTCGTCAGAAATGGGTTGAAGCGGGCGTGAGTTTAGGCACGCTTCAATCTGGGCGAGCAGCGTTGTCATTTCCTCGAAGGTCAAGAGAGCTTCCCCAATAACTCTTTTAAGGTGATACTTGACAGACTTGACGGCTGCTTCCCAGATGCCACCAAAGTGTGGGGCTCCTGGTGGGTTAAAGTGTCACTCAGTCCCATCAGTAGCCAGGAGACGGGCAATTTCGTCATGCTGAGCACTGGCTTGCTCAAACAGGCACCTGAACTCCTTATCTCCTCCAACGAAGTTGAGGCCACAGTCTGGCAGTAAAGCGCTTATAGGCACTCAAGAAATCAGCTGTTGAGTAACCTGAAACGGCTTCCAAATGAACTGCATGTGTTGAAAGGCACACGAAAATGCAAATACGAGGGTAGTTCAATAAGTCTTTAGAATGACCAACAGATGGCGCGCGAATCGCTCCAAATCATCTGTTTTCAGTCAGCACCACTCCCGACTAGATATATGGTGCAGTCACAGTCCACATCTTCTGAGTTTACGTGTTTTCAAAACCAATTGAAAAAAAAAAATTGCTTGTTAAGAAAAATTGAAAAAAACGAGTTCAAAGCGGTAATTAAACATTTTCATTTAAAGGGTTTAACTCCATATGAGATAAAAAATGAATTGGACTCAGTTCATGGCACATCTGCCCCTGCCTTAGCAACGGTTTATAACTGGGTAAATGAATTTAAGCGTGGTCGTACATCAATAAGTGACGAACCACATTCAGGAAGGCCCGTAGAAGCAACTACTCCCGAAATCATCAATAAAATCCACGATATGGTGTTGAAGGATAGAAGATTAAAAGTGCGTGAGTTAGCTGAGGCCACAAGGATATCTATAGGTGCAGTTGTTTCAATTCTACATGAAAAATTAGGCATGAAAAAGCTATCGGCAAGATGGGTGCCGCGTTTGCTCTCAGCTGAGAATAAACGCAATAGAGTGGTCGCCTCTGAGGCTCTTTTGGCGCGCATCAGTCGGAATCCTGAGGAATTTTTTCGTCGATTTGTGACTGTGGATGAAACATGGATACACCACTACACTCCTGAGACAAAGGAACAATCCAAACAGTGGATTTCCACAGGCGAACCAGCTCCAAAGAAGGCAAAGACCGTAAAGTCAGCTGGTAAGGTTATGGCTACAGTTTTTTGGGATGCACGTGGAATTATACTTATTGACTAATTGGAAAAGGGTAAAACAATTACTGGTGAGTATTATGCATCATTATTAGAGCAGCTGAAAGAAGAAATTTAAAAAAAACGACCACATTTGGCGAGAAAAAAAATTCTCTTTCATCACGACAACGCCCGAGTTCACACATGCTTCGTTTCAATGGCTAAAATTGAAGAACTAAAATTCGAATTGGTCGAACACCCACCGTATTCACCAGATTTAGCCCCCAGTGACTTTTTCTTATTTCCAAACTTGAAAAAATGGCTTGGTGGACAGAGATTTACGGACAACGAAGACGTCATTGCCTCTGTAAGTGCTTATTTTGAGGAACTTCCGAAAACGCACTTTTCTGAAGGATTAAAAAAACTTAAAAAGCGATTGACCAAGCTCCAAGGAGATTATGTTGAAAAATAAAAAAAAATTTACCCCAAAAAAATTGTTTTTATACTTTATTCTAAAGACTTACTGAACTACCCTCGTATAACCTTTGTAGGGTTTAGCTCCTCTACCCTTTGAGAAGCGCAGACAGATTGGTCCTGCGTAGTCGACTCCTGAGTGAAGGAGTGGCGCGTTGACTCCATCAAGCCACAGAGACTGCATAAATATTTTGAATGATGTTGTCACTGGTGTAATCCATCCCAGTTGATCGTATAGCTGGGCGATAACCGATAAGGCATTTCTTTTGGTGACCTTCTCGGACACAGATAAATTAAAGTCAAAGCAAAAGACATCGAGGAGAGCTTGCCATGCTATACCTAGCATTGGAATTGTTTGAGCTTGAGGCCACGAAATGTGCTGAGTAGTGGCTTGCTGATCGTCAGGCACATCATTCAATAAGCTTGGGTCATTTGCGGTCCATTTGCTAAGGGGGAACCCGCCTACCTTGAGAAGTTCCACTAGTTCGTGCCTAGTTTTTATGGCTTCTTTCAGAGTATCTGCTCCAGCAAGGATGTCGTCTACGTACGACTGTTTTAGTAACATTTGAGCCGCATGAGGAAATCTAGCACCCTCATCTGTAGCCAGTTGTTGAAGAGTTCTAATGGCTTGATATGAAGAAGGGCCAAGACCATATGTAACCGTGCACAGGTTGAAGATTGTGATGACTGAGTTTACGATCCACAAAATTTGTTAAGACACTATATCTTCCTCTGCGATCAGAATTTGCCTAAACATCTTCTCAATATCGGCTGCGAAGACGTAGCGGAAAATTCTCCAGCGCAGCATCACATCAAATGGGTCGAGCTGGAGTTTAGGGCCTATATGAAGGCACTCGTTAACTGAGAGCCCGGAAGGCAGTTTGACTGCCCCGTTGAAAACGACGCGCAGCTTATTAGTGTCCCCATGAGTCTTAAATACGCCATGATGAGGCACGAGGAATGATAGCGAACCCTTTGGGGCTGAATCGAGTGTTGAGAACTCCTTCATGTGGCCAAGAGAGATATAATCTTGCATAAAATTATTATATTTCTCGCAGAATTCAGGCTGTTTCTTGAACCGTTGCTCGGTTCGGTGTAAGGCGTGGAATGTGGCTTCTCTAGAATCGCCGAGATCAGGCAGGTTGGAGTTGAAAGGCAGACGAAGTACATACCTGCCATCGGCATTTCTTTTGTGAATTCTAACGAATTGATTTTCAAAATCGCGCTCATCCTTGGTAAGAGGCACAGGCTTTTCCGACTCGACTTCGTCTTGTTGCCAAAAGAGAGTAAGAAGGGCTGCTAGATCCAGATCAATGTGGTAAGGGAACCTGGAGACGGTGAGTGAGTCGCTGATTGAAGCGGGAGAAGAGCCGGTGAGAATCTAGCCCAATCCAGTTACCTGTGCGATGAGGTTACCATCAGGGTTTTTACGAAGACCTTCTTCCATTAGCTGGGGATATTGATCTAACCCAATAAACAGTTCAACTGGATCAGTCGAGTTGATTTGAGGATCGGCGAGAGTCAATCCTTCCAGAAAAGTTTCTGTGTTTGACATCGGCCTAGGAGAAGGCACGTAATCCGTAAGACGAGGCAGAATTCATGCCGTTAACCTAAAACGATTATCACTTTTGAAATAAGGTGAAATTACAACTGTTGCCTTTGATCTGGCTGTATAGATGGGTATCGCTCCCACGCTTGAGACAGGCACGAATGCAGATTGACGAGGTGTCTTCAGACGCTGGGTGAGTCATTCTGCCATGAAGGGTGCCTCTGAACAGGGATCGATAAGCGCTAGAGCATAAGAGGTGCGGCTATGCTCTGAAAATACAGAAACTCGTGCCGTGGCGAGCAAGAGAGATTGTCGATTTGGAGGAGTTTGCGTTCCGAGTAACGTGACGCCAGTTTTTGTAACTTGCGGCACATTTCCACTGACAGAGGGTTCGGCGGTTGCAGGTTGGTGAAGACCATGTTGAGGTGTGGCGCCTGGAGTCAGCGCCGCCCGTGATTGAGTGATTTGTTGAAAACCTTGAGATTGAGTGGTGTCTGGAGTGGAGTTTCGAAAGCTTCGATGAAGCAGTGTGTGATTTCGACTGTGACAAGAGGCACAGGTTCCCTTTGACTTACAGTCGTGAAGGCGATGCACTCCAAGACAATTGAAACAGAGCTGTTTTTCTGAAACAAATGTGTGACGGTTATCGAGAGAGCAGGCTTTAAATTTGTCACATGCACTAATGTAGTGATTTCCATTGCAATAAGAGCAAATGCGAACGTGAGGCTTCGTAGCATTATGCACAGTAAGTCCAACATAATTCTGCTTCTTGTTGACAGGTGGCGCTTTCTTCGCTTGCGATTGACCACCGGACGGTAAGTCAGGTTTCTGACATGTCGTCATTTCTAGCGCTTGAATGCGCGACTTGAGGAAGGCATCCAACTCGTTCCATGTCGTTGGTGTGGTGTTGTCGCCCAGAGAAAGCTCCCTGTCTCTGCGTGTTCTGGTGTCAAGACGTCTGACGGTAATGTGGACTAGGATGTCGTCCATCTTGTCAACTGGCCTTTGTAGTTCTTGCAGCGTTTCAACTACTTCTGTTGTTCCATCTCTAAGAGCTTTTAAGGCACTAGCAGATTCCGATGTTACCGGGCTAAGCTGAAACAATGACTCAAGACACAGGTGGATTAACGTACACTTGTTGTCATAATGCGTTTTTAATCGCGTCCAGGCACGACTATAATTTTCACCTGTCACAGAAATTTTTTTAATCAGGTTGGCAGCTTCGCCAGATAGACTGCTTTTTAGATAGTAAAGACACTCAACGTCTTCAATATTTGAGTCGCGTTTCATAAATGCCGTGAACATATCTTTGAACGACGGCCAATCAGAATGATTGCCTGAAAATTGAGGTAGACTGATGGGGGGCATCTTACGGAACGCAGGCTTTGATTCAGCAGGTGTAGCAGAGAGAGTGGCACTAGGTGCTTTGACTTTCAATGCATCGAAGGCGTCTAAGAATTGTCCCTTTTGTTCTAAAAAGGTTTTCTCAGCGCTTTCCATGAGTCCCTCCTTGAAATAATTCTTGCTTTCATCGTCAACAGTCGCTGTCTCCAAGATGAGGTTATGCCTTTTATGAATGGTAGCCCATTTTGCGTCAAGGGCTTTCAATCTAGCACGGATAGATCCTTTAGATGTTTGTCGACCTTTCTTTTTAGGTTAATAAATGCACGAGACATTAAGTCCGCGTCCTTCACTTGTTTTTCGACAAGTTGATCCATGGCGGTGATTTAGTCTATTGCAAACCGTAGTACAAGAGTGTACGTCCTTGATATGCTGCTCCACGGGAGAGCGAGAGAAAAAATGCGTAAATACGCTAATATGTATGCTGCTCCTCGTATGGGAGAGCGAAAGAAAATATGCTAAAGGCACCGAATGATCAGCTGCTCCGCGAGCGGGAGAGCGAGAGAGAAGATTTTTCGCAAGCTTACTACCTGTGTGAGAACGATGCGCGGCTAGCTACTTGCACAGCTCAGTGAGAGGCGAGAAAAAGGGGGGGGGGGGGAGAGAGAGAGAGAGAGAGAGAGAGAGAGAGAGAGAGAGAGAGAGAAAGCGATAGATAGACTGCCGCGTAAGCGGAGAGAGTTGAGAGAAGCGAAAGCGTTGCTTCGGCCGAGTGCCGAATGTTTAGGCAGCGCGGCTCGGCTCGAGCTTAGGTGAAATTTCGAGCACGCGAGAAAGACCGAATTGGCCAAAGCGTTGAGCGAGCGCATATAAACAAACTCGCTCGGTGCGACCTACACACATACACACTAAGACTTTTGGTCGTTGAAATTCGTTTTGAATTTCGGTGATTTAGAGGTGCTCTAAAATCACGCACGATTTATGATTTTTCACTTGCACCTTTCAATTACACTGTTTTGATGCTTCTTTTGCCTAAAATTAAAGATGATGCCTGATTTTCGACGTGTTTATTTTTCCTGCGTTGAATGATATGCAGCAAACGACAAGTGAAGACACCAGAATGCACTTCACTGGTTGAGGCACTAGTGTTTTTTAGATGCACGTGAATTTTAACTGAGATGTCACAAGTAGGTAGTAACTCCACTAGCTTGTTGCTCGAGATTTACTGTGAATGGTTGAAATGCAGCTCGAAGGACCAGAAAATGAGCTAGTTTTTTGCTGTCTTGTGGAGGGAGGTTTATATAAATCATAAGGCACTGATTTTCTCTTTAAATTATATTCTAACCTTACAAATATACAAAGGCCTAAGTAGACAAATAAAAGTATAGTGTCGTGTATGTATTAGGTGTGATCGCGTTCGGGTCTCGCTAATTACTGTCGCGGTCGATCTGTAATCGGAAAGAAAATGTGTCGTTGAAAGGTGTGAGAGTGTGTGTGTGTGTGTTTGTATATGTCTGAATCCAACGGCGGTAGAGGCAACTAGGTAGTTTTCGGAACATTATGTGAGAATAAAAAAATACTGTTGTTGATATATTTACTAAAGGTAGTAATCACAAAAACATTAGTGTAATATCTATTTCTCAATATTTATTAGAAATGTCTCTTAATGCTAACTACATGATGATATTTAAAAATCCACCTGACCGTGCTCAAACTCAACATATGGTTCGTCAAATTTATCCTGCAAATCAAAAATTTGAGCAAGAAGCATATATTGATGCTACATCTACTCCTTACGGCTATTTATTTCTCGATTTAAAACATACAACCCCCAAAAGTTACATACATACCCGAAAGGTACATTCGTGTGTATTTCCAGATGATCCTTATAATTTTATGTACGTCCCAAAAGATATAAAAGGAGGTGCAGGGAGTTTAGAAATGCTGCGCTTTTAATGACTGCGACAAAAACTGGGAAGTCACTCGACGCTAACACAGCACAAGTTCCATGCAATTTGTCGCTTAAATAAACAACAGAGAAATGCTGTACTCAAAGTTGCAGACCGTCAATTAATTAAAGGTATATGCCATTGTGTATTAAATACTCTGAAAGGTATTAAATTAACAACAACTTAGAAGAATAAATTACAAAAGCATACAAAAATATTACGAAAATTAATAGATAAACGTTCCAATTCGTGGATAAATAAACAAAAATTTATTTTACTGAAAGGTGAAAGCTTTTTAACTGCACTTTTACCTATATTAGGAAGTGTTCTAACTAGTTTCATTCTGAGTGGATTGTAATAATAAAAAGTATTTGCAATAAAAAAAATGCCGCATGGACGAAAAATGGTTTTAGTACCGCATGAAAAGGTTGCGAAACTTAAAAAAAAAGAAAACCTCAGTTCAAACACCTCGAAATTTTTTGAGTAGATTAAACATTGAAATAAGAAAAATATTAAATTCCAAATTCGGAGAACGAAGTAAATGGCAGAAATATCAAAAAATTTTACATCGATATTTATCCTATCTTAAGAATGTATCAAATAATGATGATGAAATCTTTCCTTCAGATAACGGAGTATCTATTGAAAGAATTATAGCATCCGTACCACATATGTTTCGTCGTAAAGCTGATATTTTATTATATTATTTCTCGGATCCACATATAAGTTCCCGACATACGTGGGACGAGAGAGTAAATATATCTATGGATGGAAAATTAATTGAAAAATCTAACATTATAGATCTTGTGAATAATGCATTACACTCTAGAACAGTTGTAAAAGCAGTTGGTAGAGAGTATTTTGCTCATCTTTTATGTGACATTGGCGTACCGCAGGACTACATAGGTAACAATGCCTTTTTACTTAGAGCTCAATCAATAAATACTGAAAATAACATTAAGCACTCTATAAACTCTTCACATACAAAATCGGGTTATAGTATACTGAATAATTCTCGTTCACATTCTACACCAAAATCTTCATTTGTATCATTTAATAAGTCGATTTATACATCCACCAGTTTCTTCGACAACACAATAAAACGAAAATAATTTTCTGAAGTAGCGAAAGGTAAAGATAATGAATAACCACGTATAAAAAGAACGTTGAGAAAACTAAATAACTCTAAAAACATGTGCTAAAAAAGCCACACCCTATCAAGAAAGTACTGATTCGTGGTGGAAATTTTCAGTACATTGAATATGGATAACGAAGATCATAAAGTATTATCTAATGTTTATTACAATCCTAGTGATGAAGCTGGATTTGCCGGGGTCTCTATACTTTACTTATAAAAATACTAAGAGATACCTTGATATATTACCACAGCTCCTGATAGCTTATAATAATGCTGAACATTCTATATAAAGATGCCGTAAGCTGCTGCCACTTTGTGGAATTCCTATATCGCAAAATGTAATATGGATGCACGGTATAAAACCACTGTAAGAAAACCTAAATATTCAATAGCTGATGTAGTGCGTATAAGTGAAGCAAAGGAGACTTTTGAAAAAGGGTATGAATCCAATTGGAGTGAAGAGATTTTCAAAATAATTAATGTGTTGAAACATAGAAAACCACCTGTACACAGGATTGAAGATCTAGCTGGTGAAAAAGTAGACGGCATATTTTACGAAGAGGAGCTCTCTCTAACATTAATAAGGACTTAATGAATACAACATTCAAAATTGATAAAATTTTAAAAACTTCTGGGCGTAGGTATAAGAGAAAATATTTTATCAGCTGGATAGGGCGCTCTAGCAAGTTCAATTCTTTGATTCCGGCTTCGGAAACAAAAAATATTTAAAATTAAAAATAGGAAAAACCCAATTTTATACGATCCTTCCATCCATTAGTAGTATGAACATATTTTCAGATATTACAACCATATGTTTTATCACTAGATTACCACAAGAAATCAGTTTAAAAGGAATTTGGGAAGTTGGTTTAGCAGACATTAATTTCCCACGTTCGTTTTTGCATTTACCTGAAAATGAACGGAAAATTATAATGAGGCATTCACCTTCAATATTAAATAGAGACCTTTTAAACATCGAAAAACATAATGAATATGAAGAGACATATCTTATACCGTTATGAAAATCATTTTAGCAATATTAGCCAAGATTATTGCGCCGCACATGCAGGCTTTAACATTATATTTATACGAGGCTTTAAATAAATTACGACACAGGAATTTAGGATAAAAGTATGAACACTTGAGGTTTATTCAATTTATGTCCAAGGTGTTGAACGCCAGCTGCGCGAATTCGCAGCACGATTTTACAAGTGTTCTATCGTCACACAGAATTAGTTATAAGTCTAAACTAACTACGGTGAGCACAACGATACGGTGGGAAACGGTATATAATTGACAGGGGAAGAAGTTAATACTCAGGGACGCGAATTCTACAGAATATACGGCGGTGAAATACAGGTGTAAAGACGGCGCGCGACGCGATGCTCGACACGCACGCGACACTAGATTTTCAATATATATATACTTGATATACACAATAATACTCTGTGCAACTTACTCTTTTCCAAATCCAGTGTGGCCTCCTTCGAGGGTACAAGTTGGTTGGTACACACGGTATGAGAAGATCAACGATAATGTCGAGGTATGGAAAACGGTTACAGGTTCGCGAATCGGAGCAAGCTAGTTCGAACGTTTTCGCAACGGATCAGGCAGAAAACGCGAGGTGTCTACGAACGCGGCTCAGTACGAAGTAAGCGAGACTCTCGCTTCCCTAGTGCTGACCTGGGTTCTGTTATCCGGTAATTTGCGATATGGGGGAATAATACTTGTATGGGTGAAGATTAGGGAATGGTATAGCGGTGTGGTAGTGTATATTGGGATTTCGGGTATTGTGTTGTATCGTGATGTATAATAGTTACATTGTTCTGGGCAAAGAGAGGTTTGTATGTTAGGGTTATGTGTATGAAGATTTTGTGTAGTAGTATAGAATTGTATTGATATAGGGTGTGTGAGTTGTGTGATAGGGACGTGTTCTACTTGTGAAAGTTGTGAGGTTTGTTCGGTAGGGTAAGTTGGTGTTTGTGAAAGTTGCGAAATTTGTACTGTAGGGTAGGTTGGTATTTGTGGGGTAAGTGCAGGTTGTGGGGCGAAACATCTATACGGTTCTATTAGGTGGATCGGTATTTGCGAGACACTATCAGATTGTACAGCAAGTTTTTCTTCAATTGTCTCTCCGATATGATTTTCAATTGCTTTAATCCCAGAACTCGTATCAACAACGTAATTTTGAGCTTTTGTCGAGATTTCAACTAATCGATTAAGTATCTTGTCGTATGTCCCTTTTGTTCTAATTTGACAATATTTCGCGCTATTCGAAAGAGTATTTAAATCATATATTGCGAATATGGATTGTACAATCTCTTGTTTGTTCGCGACATTGGACAAATATCCTTGCATCGAGTTAGTATTAATACATAAACAAGGTTTTTCTTTACATGCGATTTGATCATAATTGCACGGAACCCATGGCACAGCATTAGATCCAAAAATCAATTTAAGCTAATATCTAACTACTCGATCCAGTATTTCGTTATTGGTTCCTAATGTACTGATTTTGTTTATATTATCAAGACGCAATATATAATCTCATTCGTGATTTGAGTAAAGTATTTCGAAATTTGCTTTCCTAGCAACTATCGCTTCCTCGAGAAGTTTCAATTGGTCAGCCGTCGCCATTTTCAGGTAAAAGGACGTTACCTTTCTTTAATTTGAAGTTAGCATGACTGAGTTTAGCTCACTTTTGCTTGCTCACTAGAAAGTGCGTTCTGATATTACGACAGGTATATAAGAGAAAAGGAAAAAATAAAATATTAAAAAAAAACTTAATTTAGATCAAGAAAAAAAATGAAAAACCATGAGATCTCGAAGAAAAATTACGGACGAAGTATTGCATAAAGTACAAAAAGATGTATAAGTGAAAGCAATGAAACTAAAATAAATTTTAGCAAGCAAAAACGAAGCAAACCAAACTAAAATTCAGTACCAATATTTCTGCATGCATGCGGTAGGGGTACACAAGGTAAAACTCAACTATTGGGCAATTTATAGTAGGGTAGGAATCGGTAGGATCGTGGTATCGTTAAAGTTCGATATGGACTGAGGGGTGTGTGTTCGATAGGGCGGAATATTACTAATTATTAATAATATGGTCCAACTTATTTTAACGGAACTGGATTATTGTAAGCTAGTCTTGTTTACAAAAAAAAATAAAATTGTATTACAAAATTTAAGAATATTTCAAATGTAATCAAGGGTTGCTAACTAATTACAAAGTGAGGGAAAAAATTTTAATAGGTAATAATGGAATAAAAATTTAAAATGATCAAAGTTTTAATTTAAAGTTAAAATTAATTACGAGTACCATGAAATCATACGATTTTACAATTCCCTTAACAACGTCCGTTGAATAAATTAAACTTTTACACATAATATTTATTCGATTATACAAGATAAATAGAAAATATTTATGTTAAATATTTATTTCGAATTTTAATACAATTATTTACCACAAATAATATACTATACAAGTTTCAATTTCCAAGATTTTTGAACTCAATATTAAAAAAGTTTTATACGAAATTTCATACAAAGTGTACGAAAGAAGATTAGGTGTTATCTATTCGTAAAAAAAACGAACAAAATTTATCGAAGGGGAAAAAGTACTCACTTATTTTTGATAAATCCACTTTGCAACGATTAAATCACTGTGGTGATCGAGGAAGTACGACAAGGGATGCAGCAGGAGATGCACCTGGACAACTGTGCCGACGAAGGGGCACGAAGATGAGAGCTGCAAGGCCCAGGACTGCGTACTTGCATCAGGAGCAGTGGACACGGTTAACCTCGAAGGAGTTATATTAACTCTGCAGCTTGCTACAATGCATTCCTCTACTGCCACTGCTATCAGGTGAAATCAGTGTTTTGTATACCACTGTGATCTACTCTTGTTAATGCTAGGTTGCTTCTAGGTGACTGACGAGTGCTTCGGTGACTGCTGCTGCTGCTGTTATGGAGGAGTGGTCATGAGCTGAGCTACGATACTGCATCTGAGAGACGACACTACCCCTACAAACCCTCCAAACCAGGTAATAGAGTTCCAGTTTGATTTTCGTGTCTGCTGTAGACAAACTCAGCTTTATATTTTCTAGGGTGCATGCTGCAGGCCTCCGGAGTATCCAGAGAAGCAGCCGCTCCACCCAAGGTGGATCCATTTATGCCTTTCAAGACATAAAACCAGGTGGGTATTATTCTAATACCATTTTGCTTATTTTCTTAAGTATTAATCCCTTATGTATGTGCTCTTAGGTTGGGTCGAGAGGAAGGGAATAAGGAGAGGAGACAGCAGGACACACTCAGCGCATCCCAGCCAAGTCCAGCCGACTCTAGCCTATGCAAGGCTCTATGGGATGGCAGCTGTGCGTCATCTTCAGATGCTTCAGGGTATTGCAGTTCTCGCTTGCTCTGTGTCATCGAGGAGAAGGTGTAAATAGTGTGTGTATGTGTATAGTGTGTGTAGTTGAAGAGTAGTGTGCAATTAAGTATTTTATAGGCAAGTTTTGTCTAGCATCGGACTTGCACTGAGCAGCTCGTTCGACAGACTGGAAATTTGTGTAACATACACAAAATGGGGTGTTACACCGTACGGTTTATACTCTAACATTACGGAATTAATGAGTCATTTAAGGACCGTACTAGGTGAAACACACATTAGGAATCAGATGTCTAGAGATCATAATAATATTTACGTATTTATAGAACGTTTGTGTAACCCACAAAAATGCTTTAATGATCATACAATCTCCATGAGTCACGCGGTACTAGATATTTCAGGATTTGTGGATGTTAAAGACTGCATTACTGTTGCTTATAATTCACAGGTGGGATCTTCTCCTGCAAATATTCTAAATGCACTACCAAAACAGTTATATATGTATTACAGATATACAGGGTGTCAATTAAGTCCCGGGACGGCTGAATATTTTCTAAAGTACTGCTTTTCTGGAAGAGGTCAAGGTCATTCCTTAAGTAACTTTGAACAAGGAACCCAACGGTGACCTTGGATTTGACCTTGAACCTCATTTTCAGGGTTAATTTGAGGTCAACCTCATTTTTTCAAACGGAAACCCCTATTTTTTATAGCAGAATCGGAAAGAGCGGAAAATTTTACATCCGGATATGTATTGAGGTATGGGGTTGAGGTAACCCCTAGAGGTCAAATAGAGGTCAAATAATGACTTCTTAAAAATCTCGCGAGTTCAGTGGTAAAACAAAACAAACAAAGGTCATACCCTAGGTAAATCTTTACGGAGAACCCGACAGTGACCTTGGATTTGACATTGAACCTCATTTTCGAGGTTGTTTCGAGGTCAACCTCATATTTTCAAATGGAAACCCTTATTTTTGATACCGGATTCGGAAGGAGCGAGAAATTTCAAGTATGGATGTGTTGAACAAGGGATGTAATTGTGACCTTCAATTTGACTTTGGACTTGACCTTGAAGGTCATTTGAACGTCAACTGGTTTTTTTAATCGGAAATCCCAGTAATAATACCGGAAACCGATAGAGCGAGAAATTTTACATTCAGTCCTTATTCTCACTTTTAGCGTTACCCAGAAACAACGACGTGGACGTAGTAAAATCTGGTTCCTTTGGGGTGCTCGATTAACGTGAGTCCCCTTGCCTCTCACGATTGGGGTGCTTGATTAACGTGAGTCCCCTTGGGAACAGCACATTTTTGTCTGGAAATGAGTACTCGGGGATTTTTGGGGTCGCTGAGTTAGGATCTACTACCGAAATTTCATTTTCTTCAAATCCAAGATGTTATGGCCATTAAACTTTGGACCTCTAAGGGAGAGGCAAGGGGACTCACGTTAATCAAGCACCCCAAAGGAAACAGATCATACTACGTCCACGTCGTTGTTTCTGGGTAACGCTAAAAGTGAGAATAAGGACTGAATGTAAAATTTCTCGCTCTATCGGTTTCCGGTATTATTACTGGGATTTCCGATTAAAAAAACCAGTTGACCTTCAATTGACCTTCAAGGTCAAGTCCAAAGTCAAATTGAAGGTCACAATTACATCCCTTGTTCAACACATCCATACTTGAAATTTCTCGCTCCTTCCGAATCCGGTATCAAAAATAAGGGTTTCCATTTGAAAATATGAGGTCGACCTCGAAACAACCTTGAAAATGAGGTTCAAGGTCAAATCCTAGGTCACCGTTGGGTTCCTTGTTCAAAGTTACTTAAGGAATGACCTTGACCTCTTCCAGAAAAGCAGTACTTTAGAAAATATTCAGCCGTCCCGGGACTTAATTGACACCCTGTATGTGAACCATACATTGTTGGTGATGTACAATCGTCTTTACTACGAATCGTACCCGTTAATTACAAGGATTAGTGTTTCGCCTGAACTGAATATCAGACTTTTGCACCTATCAACTATATTCCTCTTTTAAGAAATAATTTTTGTACTTTCATAATAGATATAAGAGACCATCTTCGACGAATTATACCATTTCAATATAGAACGTCGACTGTAACACTATATTTTAGACATGTTGATGAAAAATATAAAATACAAGATGAGTAATTGCGCAACATATTATGATGCCCAAGTAGGTGGTGGAGATGTTGAACGCGTTTTTATTGGCTCACAAGCGCGAACATGGCATTGGTAGTTTTCTTGCATGGCTCTCGGAGGAGCCTTACCACTTATCAAACGGGGAGCTCTAGCTGTAGATACAGAGATTCAACGTGCAAGGATGAATCGTGCAGCGTCGTTCCTTTTAAACAAGGTTTACAAACAATAGCATGCGAATCACGCGATAATCTGAAAAGCAAAGATGATGAAAAAATAGAAAGTCTTATGACTGGTTCTGATTACAAAAGAGCTCTTTCAAGATGGAGTCCTCAGTTGTAGTAGGGTCGTAAAGGCAAATTCATTTCTTCTTAAACAAACTCTAAGAAAAAGTATCTGCTACGAAGTAAGAAAAAACGTAATATCGGATTGCGAAAACGTAATAACGGAAAGAAAAAATGCTGAATAATTGATATTTTTGGTCCTGCATAAACAAAATGTCTTTCTTACATACCGATTCCTGTGAATATACGAAGATGGAGCTTGATTTATTTTTTCTACCACCGACACAGATAGATGTTGAATCTTCCCAGATAATAGAATACAAACCAGTAACATTTTTGTCTCATTATTCACTAATATAATTTGTTATTCCAGGTACGGGGGATGAATATATTGATCTGGCTCATACGATATTAAATATTCATTTAAAAGTTGAGAAAACTGACAATGATTTAGCTGCTGACAGTTTGATTTTCCGAGTTCATAACTTTTTACATAGTCTATTCAGCCAAGTGGATGTTTTCTGTAATCAAAAACTCGTTTTACCACCAAATAATGGGTACCCATATCATGCATACATAGAAACTTCATTTAACTATTCAGAAGAAAAACTCCAGGGAAAATGAATGCTATTTTAGAGAAGAAAACTGGTAAAACTATAATTACTGACAATGCTGGTGCCAAAAAACATAGAAAGTTTATTCAAGGTATCAAACAGCTAAACTTGATCGGTGGATTACATTTCGACGTCTTCAATCATCAAAACTTTTTACTTAATGGTGTCGAAGTACGAGTACGTCCTATCCGTTTGAAGGATAGCTTCTGTCTTCTAGGTTATGAAACTACTGGATGCAAAATTCGTTTTCTGGAAGCATCACTACATGTACGAAAGCAGAAATTAGTCCAGGGGTTTTACTAACACATTGAAGAGCATTGTCGGAGGATACAGCAAAGTATCCGTTAACTCGCGTGGAGGAAAAATCCCTTACATTGCATACAGGTGTTACAGGCAAAATTTTAGACGTGTATTTTAGAAAAATTTTATATGTATTTACAGATTATATAATTCTGTAACTGTATATACTTTTGTGTTTGTGACAATATTATTCGAGGCCGAATTCCAAAATGCATAATTATCGGATTTGTGACCAACAAACTTAACGGAAATAGAAAAGAGAATCCTTTTAATTTTAAACATTTTGACCTTACTTACCTTTCTTTGTATATAGATGGAATGCAGTTACCAGGAAAAGCTCTTCAGCCTAACTACAGTATCACTTATGCGGATGCCTATCATACAATATTTAGTTGTACTGGTATTCATTTCTCAAATGAAGGAAACTGTATTTCATGAGACTCTTATGCTCAAGGACACTCTCTATATGAATTCAATTTAACGCCTGACCTCTCAGCAAACTGTAATACTCATTCAAATTTGGTAATAATGGAATAATCTGTGAATTGTATAGTTTATTCAGAATACGACAATGTTTTAGAGATAGATTCAGCTAGACAGATTATCGTTGACTTTAGGGCGTACTAGCCTTCAGTTAGCGTTTTTCTACTGTCTGGAAAGCAACCTCTGTGTAAAACTTAAAAATGGATTTTGTCATAGATTTGAAAGAATGTCATATTTTGAAAAAAGTAGCCGTAGTGTCGCTAAATAAGGAATATATCGAACATTGGGTAGCATCGGCTCCATACTCCTTTACAGATCTACCTATTAGTATACAAGTAAGAAACAACTTACTTACAAATAACATTCAAGGTATTCAGTGGTTAGATGATGATATACCTCTTTGTCAACTCCATGCTAATTTATGATATTCAACTTGAACTACTGAACATATTTTTGTGTTAGAAAATTGAAAATTTTAGAAGATGTGACACATTTTGCTTTTATTATGGTGTTATTAACAAAGAGATGTACAGTTGTGCTCTAAATAACGCAATGAACTTAAAGAGCCGGATTAATAGAAGTAACAAGGAAAAGCCATACTCTCCGGGAAACAAAATTCGATCAGAATTTAGGAGGTGTTTTCTGGTACTCAAAAATGAAGCCTAGTACCCGGTTTCTAGTCTATCTATAATTTTCAGACATTGTTCTCTGTTATTGATTATAACTCTTCATTTACTGCCTCTTTCCATTTATTTTTGTCAGGCGAAACTATTGCTTCTTTGTATTTCGTCGGATCATTATTTATGACTGCCAATACTGCACAAATTTCTTCATCTTCCTCTTTATCATCCCTTTTCTCTTCATTAATTTTATTTACTCTGTATTTAAAATTGGGATCTTTCTTAGGATCTGTTTTTGCTTTTCTTTCTGGTATTTTTCTAACTTTTGGTTCTGTTACTTCCTCTTCTATGCTCTTTCTCATAGTCGGTCTGCCTTTGTATGTTAATTTTTCATTACATTTTACATGTCTTGAATTTAGAAACTTCAATGTTTGTGGATGCCACAGCAAGTAGCCTGTGGGTGTATATCCCACGAGAATAACCTTTATTGCTCTTTCTGAAAATTTGTTCTCTGGCATTGGTATCTTTACATAGGATACACATCCAAATCTCTTTAGTTCCTCTAAGTGATTATTTTTCTCTGGATTAATCACTGATAAAGGTGTTTCGAAATCACTTCCCTTGTCAGGTGTTCGATTGTATGTGTATGGCTGCTTCTGTTGACAGTACCCACATGGTCGGTGGCAGACCTGAATCGAACATAAGTGCGCTGATATTCTTCTGTATCGTTTTATTAAATCTCTCTGCGGTGCCATTTAATTGTGGCGTGTGAGGTGGAGCAAAATCACTGCTGATATCTTCTCTTTTCATGATTTCAGCAAATTCTCCTCCTGGAACTCTGTACCGTTGTCTGCTCTGATATAACAAACTTTTTTTTGTTTGCCTATTATAATTCTTGTGTGTTTTAAGTATCTCTGTAGGCATTCTCCTGATTCACTCTTATGTTTTACACTGTAAGCTCTGGCATATCTTGAGTGGTCATCCACAAATGCGATTATAAATCTGTTTTCTCCTGGAAAAGATGCTGGTGAAATCTTTCCCATTGTATCTCTGTGTATTGTGTGTAATGGTCTGTCTGACCTCTTGTATTTTTAAATGGGAGATTTTCCATTTTAAGTTTCTCTTCATATTTTTGCATCTGTTTCAAGTATTCTAAATATGTGTGTCCTAATCTTATATGCCACAACATCCCTTCACTTGGTTTGTACTTTCTTATCTCTGAACTATTGTTCTGATAGTTCTCTTGAAGCTTTTCTATTTCAGATTCTTGTGGTATTTTATTTAGATCTAAAATTTTTCTATTTAATTCCTCTTGATTAATACCATACTCTGTTCTATTATTCTCTTCATTTTCTGTATTTTCTCTAGAGATTTCCTGTTCTATCCCCCTTCCAATCTCTGATGGTTTCTCGTTACGACTCGTAAACGTATCTGCTTCCGTTTGAGATTGTGTCAGGAAATCTTCTAACGACACTAGGTTTGCCGTGACAGTGTATGTGTCGTATTCATCCTCTGTATTTATAATACTCTGGACATTGAAATCTATTAACCAGTTTGGTTTTTCATAGTATCCGGTTATGTAATTTTGTTCGGTTGTTTTATCAAATATTCTTAACTCTATGTTATCTAGATATATTCCACATCCAGTATCTGCAAATTTTCTTAATGATAGCAGATTATCCGCTATATTAGGTGCTGATATAACATTTGATAAAAGAATTATCTCATCTTTAGTATTTTATTTTAAATACAAATTTCCCTTTCCATCAATCTTTATATTGGCAGTCTTGTTTTTGTTTGCACTCTTAATTTCCTGCCCTCTACTCTTAGTGTAATTTTTTAGTACAAAACCTTTACTAATAATGTGTTCGGTTGCTCCCGAATCTGCTATAAAGCTAATCTCTTTATCATTCAAATGTGTATTTGTTTGCTTACCTGCAAAGTTAGCTTTGGCGTTGTTGTTTTTGTTGCCTAGTCTTCTATCTTTGCTGTAGGGTTTGTTCCTATTCTGATTTTTAAATATTCTTCCTCCGAATGTATTTTTACCTCTACCTTTCGTGTTAGTGTGTAGTGTGTTAATATTATTTTGATTGGTTTTATCATACCGTTGTACGATGTTGGGGCACTGGTCACCTTTGTGTCCCCTGATTTCATTGCAATAGTAGCAAAACCACGAGTTGTATTGCCTCAGGGGGCATTCGGATGCCCAGTGTCCCACCTTGTTGCACCTATAACACTTCGTCTCTGGTTTCGCTTTCGGTCTCTGGGCTATGTTTGCTTTTACCTCTGAAACTCTGGGGTGTTGTGCCTCAATCTGTAACAAACAGTTTTTTATTTCCTCCAGTGTCATCTCAGAGCAGGTCTGGCCTCTTATCAAGCAGGCTGATCTCAGCTCGTGGCTTGATTCACTCACCGCATGATAAAAGGCTGACCTTTTCTCTTCATCGGTTAGTGGCACTGTCGTGTTGCAACTCTCATATTCTCTTATAATATTTTCAAACTTTTCCCAAAAATCTATAACTTTTTCTTTATTTGATTTCTTAATAGTGTATAATTTTTGTCTGACTGTGGCTTGCGTCACGTTTGATTCAATTCGTCTAATCTCTCTTATTTTCTTTAAAATTTCATTTGACTCTTTAATATGCAAAATCTTTTTGTAGTAGTTAGCGTCGAGGTGATTTATTATGATGTCTCTTACCAAATTCTTAAGTTCAATATCTCTTTCTGAATTAGTATTTTCATATTTCTCTGGATCAGTTAATACTTTTAACAAATCATTCGCCGCTAACTCTGAGTTCAACCAATCGAACCAAACATCAAGATTGCCTTTGCTTGTTAGTTTATAGTCTCTTTTAATCTGTATTTTATTTTGCATGTTGGACTCTAAGGTTTTGTTTAATTTAGAAAAAGTTTTATTCATTTCATCTAGTGATTTTAAGTTGACACTATTTTCAGTTTGTTCTGGGTTTGATTCTAGTGTATTTTCCTTTGCGTTTGACTCTGGTGTTATGTTGTTTTGTTCTCTTGTTTGTGCTATCTGTGTATCGTGTATATTGTTTTCGGTAGAGTGTAAAATATCATTTACCTCTTGATCTCTGAAGGCCGCTTGTAATAACTCTGTGAGAGTTTTTATTTCTGCAAGAGTCGTCTTGCTGATTCTCATTCTCTCTTTTTCTTGCTCCGTCTCTTGCTGGAAGAGATTTGCCAGCTTTTGAATCCCTTCATTGGAATCTTTAGACATCTGGACGAGGTTTTTGGTGACCTCGGTCTGCTCTTTCATGACCTTTAATAATTCAGTCATGTCTGAAGTCTCTGGGGTTGCTGTTGCAGTAATCTCTATAAAATATTGTTTTATTATTTTAATGTTTGGGCTTACACTTGGTCGTACATGTTATAGATATAGGGGTGTTATACATATGGGAACACCTAGTTTTGACCCCGGATTCGGAAAGAGCGGGAAATTTTACGTTCAAAATCATATTGAAAAAAATTTTTTCAAGGTCAAATCAAGGTCAAACTCTGAAAAGTCGGTTTAAAATCGTTTTTTTCCATGAACCATAGGGTAAGCTGGTTCAAATTGATCGTAGGATGTAAATAAATTTTTAAAATTGTTTATTTTTTTATGATTTCTAGGCAAAAACAATCCGAAGTGAAGTCAAGTTGACCTTGAGATTAAAATGGAAACCCACAAATTTCAACTCACAAATCTTAACCCCACAAATCTCAAAACCAAAAACATTCTATCAGCAAACTTTAAACCAACACACCCCAAACTCACATATCCTATTTTTTTCTTTAATTTAAATTTTGACTTTGTATTTGCATTTTTTATTAATTATTATTTTTTTTTTGCTTCTACAATTATCTTAGTTGGATCCTAATTTTTTGAATTATGAGCTGTCAAAAAATGTGATTCTTTTTACAAAAAAAACTCATAACTTCCTAAAAAATAAAGATACAACATTTCTGTTTTGTACAAAAAGCATCGTAGCTATTTTTTTTAGAATCGAACTATTAAAAAAAAACTTAATATTAAAAATGGGCGGAAAATCTTAAAATCGGTGAGCAGTTCAGATTTAATTAATAGAACCATTGACGGAACCTATTTTCTTCGTAGATGTGTTTTTAATGATTACATTATCAAAATTAGTATTTCTGAAATTCGAACGCTACTAATTCACATTATTTACATAAAACAAAAAAATAAAAGGAAGTTTTAGTTTTATTTGCAATCAAAATAAGAAATAATGCTTTATTGAATACCTTTAATGTTTTGACGATTATTTTAATTTAAAATTTAAAATTAAAAAAGTGTTTCAAACGAAGTATTTATGGCAAATACAGTTAGCTAAATAAAGTTACCGTAATTTTCCAACGTTTGTCCTTTTTAGGTGCGACCGTATACGGGCAAGCCTTATAATTATTAATATTTTTGACACCATTTTACTATTTAAATTTAATAGTAATTAATAGCTGGCTCTGAAATGGCTGACTATCCGCCCAACGAGATCGTTGATATGATTTTGGTTTTAGGAGCAAGCCAAAATAATTAGCGTGGTGCGGCAAGACTTTATGCTGAACGCTATCCTGACAGACGATACCCTGACAATAGAGCTATCAGACGTTTAACTCAAAGAGCTCGTGATGGACACATGGTTCGCCAACGTAGGTGCCATGAGTATGATGAAAATGATAATCGAGTTGTAACTATCCTTGCAATAATTCATCTTGACTTTTTTGAATGAGCACTATGGTAACAGATGGATTGGTCGAGGAGGTCCGGTTAACTAGCCTGCTTGCTCACCCGATCTTACATCACCAGATTTTTATCTATGGGGGTATTTAAGAAATGCTGTTTTTGAGCAACAACCCACTACAAGAGCAGATATGCAGGATAGGATTTGTCGAGCATGCCCTGCCATTCCGAAACAAACTTTGCAGAACACCGTTCGCCATTTTCAAAGGCGTTTGACTATGTGTCTTGAAGCAAATGGTCGTCATTTCGAACACTCTCTTCGAGGTTAAATAAAAATTTATTTACATTAGTGAGAGGCGAGGGGACTCACGATAATCAAGCAACCCGAACAGTGAGAGGCAAGGGACTCACTATAATCAAGCACCCCGAACAGTGAGAGGCAAGGGGACTCACTATAATCAAACACCCCGAACAGTGAGAGGCAAGGGGACTCACTTTAATCAAGCACCCCAAAGGAAACAATCCTTACTACGTCCACGTCGTTGTTTCTGGGTAGCGCGAAAAGTAAGGTTAATACATTTCTAACAGAAGCTTCAACGATCTTAAAGTTACCGTTAAAAAATCATTTTGCCCTTGAGAAAAATTTTTCAGGGTTCAGGATGTGTGGGTTTGGGGTGTGTGGGATTAGCATGCGTGGGGTAGGGATGTGTGAGACTGGGGGGTGTGGTATGGTTGTGTGGGACTGGGGTGTAACAGTTTAGTATGTAAGGGCACGAAGTTTATGGGGTTAGGATGTGCGAGTTTAAGTTCTGTTTACTAGGATTTGTAAGTTTTGGGTGTGTGGGTTCCCCTATTAAGCCTACGATCAATTTGAACCAGCTTAGCCTGTGGTTCATGGAAAAAAACGATTTTAAACGGACTTTTCGGAGTTTCACCTTGATTTGACCTTGAAATGACCTTGAAAAAATTTTTGTCAATATGATTTTGAACGTAAAATTTCCCGCTCTTTCCGAATCCGGGGTCAAAACTAGGTGTTCCTATATGAAAAAACCACTTTGACCTTGAAATAACCTTAAAGGTCAAGTTCTAGGTCAAAGATGTTAGCGCCATTGTGTGGCCCCCTTTGTCCCCTACAACTTTTGTCTGAACCGTTTTTCCCTATCTGTCTTAGGTTCCGAGAAATCCGGGTGCGGTGATTAAAATGGGTCACCGTGTATATACACGCACGCGGCTAGCTGATCGCGTTGACTCGCCCCACCACACGCCAGTCCCCTAGTCTCTCTGCTAAAATAAATTCGGAGAACCGCGCGTCTCGGTGGCTCAACGGCGCTTGCGCACGTGTTTTCTCTCTCTCTCTCTCTCTCTCTCTCTATAGAGTCGCTCTGCGCGGAGAGATCCCCCGCCTGCGCTGACGTGCACGTATTCTCTATCTCTGTCTCTCTTTCTTCGCGCGGCGAAATCTCCCACCGGCGTTGTTATGCACGTGTTTTCTCTTTCTTTCTCCCTCTCTCTCTAGAGTCGTGTCGCGCAGTGATGTCGCCCGCCGACGATAACGTACACGTATTCTCTGTCTCTATCTCTTTCTCTCTTTCTCTCTTTCTCTTTATCTCTGTATCTCTCTCTAATGACAGACTGCGGCGGGAGTATCAGGACCTTGCAGCTGAAGCTGAATTACGAACGAAGGAAACAAGGGAAAGATTTTTACAAAATAAAATTTCTGAAGCGATTAATAATAAGAAAGATATCTGGAAAGAGCTCAACGCTCTGGGCCTTCTGCCAAAGACAAGAGAGGAGCTTCATGGTTTCTCACCGGAAGAGCTCAATGCCCACTTTGCAGGGGTGTCGATCTCCCAAAATGAGGGTGATGAAGAACTTGACAGCGTCCTAACCACTGCCAGTGATGACGGTTTTGTTTTCCGAGAAGTCAGCTTCTCGGACGTGGTTCTGGCTGTTGCCCACTTCTCATCACAAGCCAGAGGGGAAGACGACATTCCCCAAAGTATAGTGGCTAAGGCTCTTCCGTTTGTGGGAGATCATATTGTTAAGATCTTTAACTCCTCTCTGTCCAGTGGCATTTTTCCGGGAGCTTGGAGGGGAGCTCGGTTGGTGCCTTTGAAGAAGAAGCCTGTCCCATCTACGGTGTCAGATTTCCGACCAATTGCCCTACTGAGTTTCCTTTCTAAGGTCCTTGAAAAAATCGTACACGACCAAATAACTAACTTCTTACGAGAAAATAATACTTTGGACCCGATGCAGACTGGTTTTCGACAGAATCACAGTACACAGACAGCACTACTGAAACTGACGGAGGACATAAGATCAGGCATTGACAACAACAAAAAACTATTGACTATTTTGTTAATGTTTGATTTTAGCAAAGCATTCGACACCATCTCACACACTAAACTGCTGCGTAAGCTGATGCGCATGGGATTCTCCAGGAGTGTTCTCCTGTGGCTTAAGTCATATATCATGGGGAGACGACAGAAAGTCGTCACAATCACAAACGGGGATTCAGGTTGGCTAACCACCAATCTTGGCGTTCCACAGGGCTCAGTCCTGGGACCCCTGCTTTTCAGCCTGTACATAAACGACTTACAAGACGCACTCGACTTAGATGGTGTCGAACACATACTTTACGCTGACGACTTGCAAACCTACACACAAGTGACCCTGAAAGGTCTTCGTGATGGTATCGGTCGCATGTCGGCTGTAGCACAAGCAGTGTCGAACTGGGCAACGTCAGCTGGCCTGCGCCTCAATGTCGGCAAGACAAAGGCGATCATTTTTGGATCTGATCACAACATCAAACAGGTTCAGAGCCTCGACTTGCAAGGCATTGAGATACAGACCGGCGTACACGTTCCCTTTGTCGATACAGTCACCAACCTCGGCGTGGTGATGGACGGAGGGTTGACATGGAAGCCGCAACTGAATGCGGTCAGTAGAAAGGTAAATAGGGCTCTGTATAGCTTAAAACTTTTCCGTTCAAGCACCACAGAGATACTGAGGAAGCAGCTGGCATGTGCACTGGTACTACCTCACTTAGATTATTGCTCAGTGGTTCTTCTTGATGTGTCAGGGGAGCTCCAGACACGACTACAACGTCTACAGAATGCATGTGTGAGATACATATGTGGTGTTAGGCGGGATGAGCATATCACCGCCTACAGAAAAAAACTGGACTGGTTAGATTTGAAGGTGAGGAGGGAGTATTTTATGGGGCTGCTGCTTTACAAAGCGGTTGTCATGCGGCAGCCACCGTATCTTACTGCCCTCTTTGAAAAAAACCAGGCCAGGACTTCAAGTAGGGGTGGTATGAAAGAGCTCTCGGTTCCGGGGTCGCGCACCGATAAGGGCCTTTTTTCATTCAGAGTTCAAGGTGCGCACCTCTGGAATTCGCTCCCGAGCAGTGTGAGGTGCCTGCCATCTTTTTGTAAATTTAAAACGGCGTTTAGCAGGCACCTTAAGCAATTACATGGTGAAGAGTATGTTCAGAGATAAAAAATGAGTCGAGTATTTATTTAGGCTTTTATTTATTTAAATTATTTATTTATTTAATTTATTTATTTATTAAAACTTATTTATTTAATTTATTTATTTATTAAAACTTATTTATTTATTTATTTAACTTATTTATTTATTTAAATTTATTTATTTATTTATTTATTTAATTTAATTATTTATCTTGTTTATTTATTTATTCGACGTATTTATTTATTAATTTATTTATTTATTTATTAAATATGTTTAGTGTTAATTAGGTGTGAATGTATTTATTAGCGTGATTGTTAAAGTGTTATGAATGAGTGTGTTTTAAGTTTGGACGTGATAGTGTACGCAAAGATTTAGCAAAGTATGTGTATGTATTCTTATATTTATATGTTATCTCTATTGTATTTATTTTTTATTCTATGTATTATTATTTTTTTTTTTGACGAAGCGTTTTATGTGATATTTGACTGTGACTAGTTCATTGCATTTAGATTTTATAAACTGACGAACTGATAAAGTGAATTATTATTTTAATAAGAAGTATGCAATAAGTGAAAGTAAGATAACAATTATATTAAACCGACTGATATTTTTTAATTATAAATACAACTACATGTACATGAAATTGTAAGATTTTGTCTTCTGACGAATAAAAAGTATATCTATCTATCTATCTAATGTGTTCCCGCGCAGCGAAAAGAAAATAATAACACTCTCCGGCGCTCGACATCCTCGTACGTACTTGAACGCCTGCGTCGTACGGTGCTTTCTTGCGGCGCGTGCCGCTTTGTATGTATATATATATATATATATATATATATATATATATATATATATATATATATATATACTGCGGTGTGAGCTCGTCTTTTCGCGTGTTCGGCGACCGAGTGAAAAACAAATGCCGACTCGACGAGACGAACTCCTCTGTGCCAAAATGTCCCCTCGCGTGCCTGCTCTCTTGCTCTCTCTCTCTCTTTTTCTCGCGACCGACAGAAAACCCACGGCGTTTTTTTTATCTTTCCCTCTCTCTCGGAAAAAAACGGCGACTCGATTTCGCTGTTTTCGCTCTTACGGACTATGCGACGATTTTCCGATTACGCTACCCGCACTTTTATGAGAAAGAGAAAAAAATAAAATCTCACTCTTGATGAACTCTTGACTCTGGGGGGTGGCCTCTTTGTAGCTCTGAAGTTTTCCTCCTCCACATAACCTGTTAGAATCGCTGGGATTGTAGGTGGTCCAGGGAAGAAATATAATTGCACATTGAGTTTATATAAAAGTAAACTATATATATTTAGAACTCTGCGCTCTCTGCTCTGAATACAAAAAATATAATTATGTATTAAGGCACAATATGCACGGCTCTGGAGATCGGCTACGAGGAAGCTGAAGTAGTTTCTGGCGTCCTTGCAGTAGAGATAGCGAGCACGGAGTGAGGACCTGTGGCGCGTGCAGAGGCACGCGCGCAGGAGTTAAACAGAAGAAGGGCGAGAGGGGGAAGGCGGGGAAGATGTTGTTTTCCCTTCGCGCTTACGCACGATTGACACAAAGTCTGGCGCTTCGCCGACACATACATGTATATTACAAAAACACCTTTTTCAAAATTGTCTTATTTTTAGAAATACTTATTTGCTTATCTTTGATAAATTTTGCCAAATATTGCGTAACTTTGAAAAACTTTCCATAACTTTGCCAAACTTTACAAGACTTTGCCAGACTATGCCAGACTTTGCCTAATTTTGCCTAATATTGCCGAGCATCCGAAATTTCAAAATTTAGAAAAGTTTAGCAAATTATGGTAAAGTTTAGCAAAGTTCGGCAAAGTTAGGCAAAGTTAGTCAATATTTGGCAAAATTAAGCAAAGGAATATTTCCACTAGGGTTAATCAATATGATGAACTATACTACTTAAAGAAATATTATTAATGAATTTTTAAAAATATTCTGTAATGTTGCAATGTTATTAAAGTTGTTATATCCAACTATTTACAGTGATTAATTCATGAATATCAACTTTAAAAATACAAATATTTACAGTAACTTATTTACGTGTTATATTGTCAGAAACGTTATAATGTGAAAAAAGGGTGCACTTATTTAAATTAAATCATAACAAAAAATTTTTTCATGAAAGTTTCGATATTGCAAAATGATATCCTATCATGTAAATTAAAGTATGATTTGACAAATAAACTACACCTTTTTTTTATTCAATTTTAATTTGGAAGGTCTCATTTTGTTTTTTGTAAAATTTCAGAAGAAGTAACGAATACATAAAAATTAAAAAACATTGACAATCTGCAAAATTACAGCCAATTGTTTATAAGTTCGTAAACTTGTTTTTATAAGCATGTGCATGTACAAGTGTACTATGCAGTTTTTTGCTGTAACTTTCAAGGAACGAAATGGGACCTTCCATATTAATATCGGATAAAAGATGAAAATGATTCGGATCATTTGTCATATTATAACGTTTCTCATACTGTAACATGTAAACAAAGTATTGTAAGATAAGATTTTTAATGCTTTAAAAATACAAAATGATATACTTTTTCATGTTTGAAAAGTACATTTATAAGTGGTTCTAAGTTTATCAAATTGTGACAGATACAAGGCTCCCGAAACAAAAACAGCGCATAACCCAATTTCAGAGAATAAGTTCATGTTATACGCGGTACTGATTTTAAACATCTTTCGAAATGAAATCTGATACGTACACAGCATTGTCACAGTGCATTTTTTTGTAGGAACCATATTTGTAACTTTTTCTTCGAAAGCAAAAGTAATTTCGAAAATTACAAATATGATTTCCATATAAAAAAGAATTTGCTATATGATATTCTACATACATATTAATTATTGTTAAAATTATATTCGAGCAGTAGCCAAAATTAGCGAGTCAGATACTACTTCTCATTTTATATACACAATAACATATTTTCCCCGATACATACATGGAATTTAATTTTATTTTTTTATTGGTTAAAAGGAAATAAAATTAAAAAATAGTTATATTACTAAATTTACATAATTATTTAGTTATAATCATATACTTATTACTATGAACACTAAAGTTCATTTTCTAAAAAATATGAAATACATAACGCATAACGACAAAATGTATTAATTAGCCTTATTTACTCCTAATCCATCCCTTTGAGCAGAATTTTTCGAGAATATAGGCAAGCTTATAAACAAACAGCGAATGTCGCTCATCTGTCAGATAACGACGCGGATACCGATTCGTTTATCCCATGACATAGGAGTATGTCTATGGTTTGTCCGCTAATAGCAGGCCGAGGAGTACATCCAATAATACTTTGGTCGTGAATATATCTCCGATTCTGCTGCAATAGCAGCATTGTTCTTTTATTAATGGATTTTATTAGAATTAACAGAAATAGATTTTTAAGATCAGTGCATTTAATTTGCCCATACCACCCCACTTTCCCCTATTGTATTTTTCTATGATGAATTTAAAAAATGGCTTTACTAATTAAACGTTAAATTTTTTAAGGTCAAGAATCCAAAGGAAAAAAAATCAATGTTGGGTGGATGCATTGAGATGGTCCAACTGAGATATACATGCAAATAAAAGCTCTTCTCGGTGGGAAAAAAGTTCTACAACTTAGTCCAGATACAGGTTATATAGCAAGTGAAATTTAAAATTTCGCAGTGCAAGAATTCTCTAAGAACGCTGTTGTTGCTGATTCACTTAAAGGATGCACGATTTCTTTGGTTTTTTTTATGGAATTGAGATTCCCCACTTTTTGGACAATAATCAGGAACCATGCCATCTTTGAGATTTCTGTAAATATAAATCAATATCGCCATACAGATTGCGCTTGTATTTGCTTTCAACAGTTGAAGATTAATAAAAGGGTGATAAATTTGATGCTGACAGTACAAGTAAAGCAAATGAAAGCAAATCTAAAGTTAGTGATGAATCCAATGTAGAAATAGACTGTGAGAATTATGAAGACTAAAAATTTTGAAGAAGACGAATATAAATCAAAATTAGAAGATTGTAATGTCTTTTCTGAGCACGAGTACAGTGCTGCTCAAGAAAGTAAGCCTGAAGATACAGCGGAAATTTACTGTCAACGATTCACTAGATCAAAATATTCCAAACTTCCTTCAGTCATAGAATTAAGCAAAAGGGATGCATACTACAATGAAATTACACTATGAACGCTGGATCCTCAGCATCCAGAGGATGATTTCCACCCCTTGAACTACGGCTATTACATTGGCTGCATGAAAGTAAATAGTGAAACGTTATTAAAGATTGACGTGCAAGATGACTTAACAAAGAAGTATGATTTTCCTTCTTCTGATTTGTCGACAAAGAAGAAGCACGAAATTCTGCACGATGATAGCTTGCTTAATGGGTACTGCGAGGGAAGATATGGCGTTGGGGTCATACCATTTTGCGATGATTCCTGCCAACCCATCGTTACATGGAAAAAGAATGGAATAGTAATGACACAGGAATTAGGTCAATATTAGTTTGATTCTTCAGATTTACTTGCAGATGCTGCCGCCGTTTGTCAGTATTTTGAGTAATCATTTCGTTGCTTCCTACGGAGACTAGCATCATTTAAAAAAGGTCTATTTTAAATCTTCATTTTTAATGCCATTAAATAATATAGATTTATCGAAGCCTCTATAAACTTATGGTGCTATCCGTGTGATACTCCAAGCATGGATGAAATTTTTTACTTTGGGGCTCTAAAAATTGTAAATTAAAATAGGCCTTTTTTGAATTGTGCTAGTCTTTGTAGGAAGCGATGATTTAACAATTAGTTTCTCAATATTGTACTTTTGCGATAAACACTGGACAATGTATTATAGTGTAAGTTAGTACATTGGAGACTAATATATATCTATATATATATATATATATATATATATATATATATATATATATATATATATATATGAATATGTTTATACGATTTAAAAAAGGCTTTAAACAATTAGTACTTTCAAAGTAGACAATAAAAAGGGCCTATGTTGTAGACAATAAAAAGGGCCTACGTTGTAGACAATAAAAAGAGCCTACGTTGTAGACAATAAAAAGGGGCTACGTTGAACGTAATATATTCACTACAGAATTTGTAATACTCATTTAAGATTGTAGTACATAATTGTATTTCACAATTACATTTTCTCTGGTGAATTTCTTCAGATTTACTTACAGATGCTGCAGTCGTTTGGAGCTGTCAAGTCACATGCAATTGCGGCAACGTTCATAAAGCGTAAAAGTATTTTCGTAAAGCTCTTAGAGCTGATCTTTTTTTTAATTATTTATTTTATGTTGCATATTATGCACCAGTAGCCTTCCATGGTAAAAAGAAACAGCTGACATGATCAGATTTTTTCTTCTTCTAAGAAAGTTATGCTAATTAAATTAGATATATGAAAATTTACTCTTCATAAGACAAAACCAAATAATTAATAGGTATTTTAAAATATAAATATCACTATTTTCAGTAATCATTTCGTCCCTTCCTACGAAGACTAACACAATTAAAAAAAGGCCTATTTTAAGTTTTCAATTTGAATGCCATTGAACAATATAAATTTATCGAGGGCCTTATAAACTTGTGGTGCTATCCATGTGATACTCCATTTTATATATATATATATATATATATATATATATATATATATATATATATATATATATATATATATATATATATATATATATCTTCTTATCTCTATCTTCTTCTATATATAAAGATACTTGTCCTGACTGACTGACTGACTGATTCATCAATGCCCAGCCAAAACCACTCATCCGATTAACTTGAAAATTTGTGAGTACCTTCTACCCACATAGTAGGTGCTCACTTAGAAACGATTTTTTGAAATTCCACCCCCAGGGGATGGAAAGGGTTAAAATGTGTTTTTTCGATTTTTTTACTATATTTCTGCGGAAAAAGGAGATTTCGAGACGGTTCTCGCGGCAAAAAGTCTGGAATATCATCAGGAAAAAAGCAATTTCTGGGTTTTTCGGAATTTCACTCCCAGGGGGTGAAATACGTCGAATATGCATTTTTCGTTTTTTCACTATATTTCTGCGGGGAAAGAGATTTCAGGATGGTTATTGCGGCATTATATCTGGAATATCATTACTCAGAAAAAAATTTCTTAGCTTTTTAAATTTCACCCCCAGGGGGCGAAATGCGTCAAATGTGCATTTTTTCCAGCTGTACTATATTTATGTGGGGAAAAGAGATTTCAGGATGGTTCTTGCGGCATCATATCTGGCACGACATTAGGAAAAAAACAATTCGAAAAAATCACACCCTCCGTGCGTGCAAACGGTTGAAACGCTTCTTCCATTTCTTACTAAATTTTCGCAGAGAAAAAAATTTCAGTATAACAGAACGAGACTGTTTCCGTGTCGTAACTTTCGAAATAATAATACGAAGGGAACGTGCAGTGTTGATATCTCTCATGAATTTTAAAGTATGTAATACCGATAAAGAGCCGCTAGATGGCTACGCTGAGCTTCAACCACAAGAGAAATAATCGAGTCTCATTATATATAGAGGCGATGAAGCCTTGAAAAGGCATTAGGAGTCTGAGAACTCTAGCCTATTGTGAGTAATATCACGGTTTTCCTGCGTTGTCACGATGATTGTGGAAATATTGAGCATAAATGGCGTTATGATGCCACATAAAGCAGTTCCCATGTTGGCGGATGGTGCTTGCCTCTTCAATGCAATATTTTTTCATCTGTACGATATTCAAGTTTTGTCTCGGGAGATTCGTATTCAGATTGTAGATCATATTGTTAACAATTGGCAATATTTTTCGATCATGTCTCATGATGATATAGGAAATAATTATAGAAATTCTGAGGAATACTCGATCGATATGTTAAAACATTCCACGTATGGAAGTTTATGCGAGTTAGTAGCTGCTGCACAAATATTTGGTTTCACTTTTGAGGTATATCGCAATGGACATCTGTATGAAAGATTCGGTGTAGAAGGAAGTCCCATTAAGAGACTTCGTTTCACATTAGACTTATCAAACGGACATTTTGATGTTTATTTGCCATGCAATGACGCTACAACGAGCCGCTAAAAAATATCAGATGAATCATCCGGAAATTCATAGAGCCGCTGCTTCTTCTTACCAGCAAAATCATCCGGAAGTTCATAGAGCCGCTGTTAGTGTTTATGAACAAAGCCGTTCAAGATTACGGTCAGAAAGGCGCTTACTTCCATGGAAGATTAAAGCTCTTTCCGGAATGAAATACGATCCAGAGATATCATATGAAACCGATAAAACTGTATCAATCGGCACTATGAGTCACAAATGCAAACACTGTGGCGCTTTAAAGTATAAAACTGAGCCACCCGGAATGTGCTGCAGTGCCGGCAAAGTGCAACTGCCACCTACTTTGCGTCTTCCCGAACCACTTTTCAGTTTGATCATGGGCTCTCACGCGGACCATGTACATTTCATGGACAGGATTAGAAAATATAATAGCTGTTTCCAAATGACATCTTTCGGAGCCAAACAAATCAAGGAACATGGATTTATGCCTACTTTCAAAGTACAAGGTCAAGTGTATCATTTAATTGGCGGTCTACAACCTTTGCCCCAGCAAAATCCTCAATTTCTACAGATTTATTTTGTTGGAGAGGATGAAAGAGAGGTACGTATAAGATCTGATCACAGATGACGTACGCCAGGATCTGGTAAAACAACTGCAGACGATGTTGCATCGTTATAACTCCTACATAAAGGACTTGAAGACTACTCTCGAAAAAATACCTCAAAATTGTAAAAACTTCGAAGTTGTAATTCATGCTGATAGGAAACCAGCCAATGCTCATCGTGGCCGATATGATGCTCCAGCAGCAAGTGAAGTTGCATTGGTCATAGTTGGGGAGCAGTTTGGAAAAAGGGATATTGTATTACAAAGTCATGATGATAAGTTACAAAAAATAAATGAGGTGCATCGTTCGTATGATGCCTTACAGTATCCTTTACTGTTTTGCCGGGGTGAGGACGGTTACTCTGTAGATGTTTATCAGATCGATCCAAAAACAAATTTACCTCTTAAAAAAACAGTATCTGCAATGAATTTCTATTCATACCGCATCATGATCCGAGAAACAGAGATCAACCATTTACTGTACTGTCGGTCTCTCTTTAATCAATTCTTAGTAGATATGTACGCGAAAATTGAAACAGAACGATTAAACTTTATTCGGAACAACCAGGCGCAACTTAGAGTAGACAATTACATGCACCTAAAAGATGCTATTGGGAGACAAGATACCGATGTCGCCGAACTAGGTCAGATGGTAGTGCTTCCATCGTCTTTTACTGGATCACCACGGTATATGCATGAAAAGGCCCAGGATGCTATGACGTACGTCCGCAATTTTGGTCGTCCGGACTTATTTATAACATTTATGTGTAATCCCCGATGGAGCGACATTACAGAAGCATTACTACATGGCCAAAATTCTTACGACCGGCATGATATCATAGTTAGGGTCTTCCACTTGAAAGTGAAATCGCTTATAGCATTATTAACGAAGGGTGAATTATTTGGAGAAATGAAATGTTACATGTATTATATTGAATGGCAGAAGCGAGGTTTACCTCACATACATATTTTATTGTGGCTTAAACTACGTTTCACTCCAGATCAGATAGATGATGTTATTAGCGCTGAAATACCAGACCCAGCCGAAGATCCTCTTCTTTATGAAATCGTCAAGGCCAACATGATCCACGGACCTTGCGGTAGCTTAAATAACAGGTCGCCTTGCATAAAAGAAGGTTGTTGCAGCAAAAAATTTCCTAAAGAATTTCTGCAAGAAACTCAAACAGTAGATGATGGATACCCAAAATATCGACGTAGAAAACCGGAAGATGGCGGTTTTATTGTTGAAATCAATGGCATCAACATTGATAACCGCTGGGTCGTACCATACAATCCTGTTCTTTCGCGGATTTTTGAAGCTCATATCAATGTGGAATACTGCAACTCTGTTAAATCGATAAAGTATGTTTGTAAATATATCACCAAAGGCAGTGATCAGGCTGTATTCGCTATAGAAGATAAAAAAGACGAAGTTAAAATTTATGAAAGTGGTCGATACATCAGTAGTTCCGAGGCAGTATGGAGAATCTTAAGTTTCCCTATTCATGAAAGATTTCCAACAGTCTTTCACCTCGCTGTTCATTTAGAAAATGGTCAACGCGTCTACTTCGATCAACAAGATTCTAATCGCTTGAGGAATATCATAAATCATCCTCCTAAAACTACACTTCTTGCATTTTTGAATTATGCCAGGTAGATAGTTTTGCAAGAACGCTTCTTTACGTTGAAGTTCCATCTTATTACACATGAAAGAAAAATAAATTTGAAAGAAGAAAACGTGGGGATGGTGTCAGTGGCTGGCCTGAAGTAAATCACGTTAATCAAGCACCCCAATCGTGAGAGGCAAGGGGACTCACGTTAATCAAGTACCCCAATCGTGAGAGGCAAGGGGACTCACGTTAATCAAGCACCCCAAAGGAAACAGATCTTACTACGTCCACGTCGTTGTTTCTGGGTAACGCTAAAAGTGAGAATAAGGACTGAATGTAAAATTTCTCGCTCTATCGGTTTTCGGTATTATTACTGGGATTTCCGATTAAAAAAACCAGTTGACCTTCAAATGACCTTCAAGGTCAAGTCCAAAGTCAAATTGAAGGTCACAATTACATCCCTTGTTCAACACATCCATACTTGAAATTTCTCGCTCCTTCCGAATCCGGTATCAAAAATAAGGGTTTCCATTTGAAAGTATTAGGTTGACCTCGAAACAACCTTGAAAATGAGGTTCAAGGTCAAATCCAAGGTCACCGTCGGGTACTCCGTAAAGATTTACCTAGGGTATGACCTTTGTTTGTTTTGTTTTACCACTGAACTCGCGAGATTTTTAAGAAGTCATTATTTGACCTCTATTTGACCTCTAGGGGTTACCTCAACCCCATACCTCAATACATATCCGGATGTAAAATTTTCCGCTCTTTCCGATTCCGCTATAAAAAATAGGGGTTCCCGTTTGAAAAAATGAGGTTGACTTCAAATTAACCTTGAAAATGAGGTTCAAGGTCAAATCCAAGGTCACCGTTGGGTTCCTTGTTCAAAGTTACTTAAGGAATGACCTTGACCTCTTCCAGAAAAGCAGTACTTTAGAAAATATTCAGCCGTCCCGGGACTTAATTGACACCCTGTATAATGCTGTACATTCTTTAAATATTGGCGAAAAACTATTGTCAATCGTACAACTCTCCAATTATCTTGCATGGAATCAGATCAATCTCAATAAAAATTGTTAACTGCTTCTTTTATTAATATTGTAGAATTTAAAAAAAAATTTTCCATCTTTTATTTATGAATATAACATGATTTTTTAATAGAAAGCAAAGCAATAAGTTTGATAAAATTGTTTCTCATTTAACTGAAGTACTAGACTTTAAATATAAGATTTATTCTTTTCTCTCTTTTCAAAATGAAATTGCACTTGCACCAGTATCGAGGTCTCCAAGGGTTACTGCTGCAGCCGATGATACAGCAGCAGACTTAGGAACAGAACCGGCACTGTCTCCTCCGCCAACTGAAATTTTAGAAATTTATCATTATTCAAAAATGTTTATGCAGTCAAAATAGAATGATTAATATTTTTATTCATTTATTTAAAATTTCAATGAATTTTGATCCACTCATACTATATTTGAAGATTCTATTGTCTGTTCAAACTAAATAGACAAATCAGCAAATCGCAAAAATAATGTTTCTCTCAATTACGATTGAAGTATTTTACTATTTTATGTTGAATTTTGCAGATTGTAATACATAAATATGCGTTATGTTAATGTATAGATATAGTATGTGAAGATTTATAATGCAGTGAAATCCCAAATGGACTCTTGAAAGCTGCAGATGGACTTGGAATGTTCCTCAATTAACTACCCTATCAAGATTTAAGACACACTGCATTTATAACTTAAAAGTATCACTGTTTGTATAAAAGGTCCCCTCGCACATTGATCAAAATAAATAAATAAATAAATAAATAGTCCTAAAAATGAAAAATATTTACCAGGGTTTTTGAGCATTCGCACAACAGATTCTTATAATTGAGATGGTCCATCTGAAGTATCTTCAAAAAAGTTGTGCAAGTGTACCATTTAATAAATATTCTACTGCTCTATCTGGATTCTTAAAACTATACCCTTCGTACCTGCTCAACTTTCTCTCGTTCATACCTTAAATGTTAGAAGAATTTGTTAATTTTTAACACCAAATATCCATAATTCCATTCCATCCGTCCATTGCATTATATTCTTCACTCTTCAATATCTCTTCGATAAGTACTTGCAGCAGAGACTAGCGGCACTTGCTAAGTATTTTCAGGTAACCTGATAGAAGCAGTGGTTTAAACTTTTGTATTAATTTCCTATAAATAACTACCACAAGACTCAGCAGCTGATGGAACCCCAGGCGTGAGGGTTTTCCGTCGCGTGAGGCCGACCGAACACCTATGCGCCTACATTCTCCAAAAAAACTGGATTTACCTAGCGAAAGCCATATTTGCCTACTATACTACTACTACTGAACCGATTTGGAAAACTACGGAACCGATTATAATACACTTTTTTTTAATGAAAGAGGTTGATCCTGTAGACGTGCTATTGCATCACTGATAAGGGGAGACAGGGTCTCGAATTTTTATGTAACTTTGGGGATCAACTTTTGGAACCTAAAAATGAAGCACAGAAACCGTAGTTTTATCCAATGGGTCTTTAAATCTGATATAGAGTAATACACATTAGCATTACTCATATGGACAATGCTAAAAATCAGAGATATATATATATATATATATATATATATATATATATATATATATATATATATATATATATATATTATCAACGATAATGAAATTCGCCGTATCTACCATGCAAATGCGGATTGGATAAAATCACGAGTATTAGACTTCATTTTTAGGTATCAGAAAACGATCCCTAAATTTCATCAAAATCCATGACCCGCATTCCGTGGTCCCCCCTTGTGAGCCAGTATCGAGCCAGTAATACGTCAGTACTGGCGTTTTGTTATGTGCGTCCGCCGAATATTCCGAAACTACTGAACCAATTTGGATAGACTTTTGGATTTTGATAAATAAAATGAAATTTGGCCGGAACAACTAAAAAGTATAAAATAAATAATTTAAATAGAGACGAACCGATTTTGAAAAATTTTCTAAAAATAATAAAATAATAATCGATACAAACCTTTTCGAAGTCGGTGCCGAATTTAAAACTAACTTATAGTATCTTTTTTATGGATATGATTCAGAAATGATACTGGTTTGGGTTTAAACACATATACTTATGATGCCTCTAAAGTGAGACCACCGTAACTCGGTGAAATTCGGCACCGACTTCGAACAGGTTTATATCGATTATTATTTTATTCATTGTAGATAAGTTTTCGAAGTATATTCAATTTTTTTCTGAAAAATTTTTTCTTTAAATGGAATCAAATTTTTAAATTTTAAAACTAGTGTATTTGGACTCTCCAAGGCATAAAACATGTTTGTACGTTAATAAAGACAAAAAAATTTGTCACCATTACGAAGCTTTCTCTTTGAGAAAGCAATAACACGGTGAACAAAGAAAATAAAAGTTATTCTGGTTATGGTAAAAAATTTAAAACCAATTCTTTTGACAATATAAAATTATTTTAATATATATTGTTAAATTATTTCACATTATACTAGCTATAAACAATATGTTTATTATAACTGATTTTAATACTTGATGCATTTTTGTTTAATAATATTACTAACTATATTGACTTGTTAAAAATAATAATTAATAGTATATTATTTTCAATAATTTTTCAGAAAAATTGAAATTTAATTACTATGAATTTATTCGGACCGGCACAGTGCTCCCAAACAATAATGTACCATCGCCGCTCGTTAAAGCAATATGAACAAACTAGTCATGGTTATTGTGGGGTACACTACTGACTTTTATTTTTATTTTAGCGCCCTAAGTACAAAATATAAATATAAATCTGTTCTTTTTTTTATAAAGCTGGACTTTCGTCCATCTCTCATTCTCTTGCACATTCATTGTGCTCATTTCTTTCACTCTTTCTCTTCTAATTCCTCGGTTACGTCCGCCCACTCACCGTACCCCACCTCACCGACCTTCGACAGTTGATTAGTTTGTTGGCAGGCATCGGCAACTCCGAGAACACCCGCTATAGGTCCTCTTCCTCGATGACCGGTAGTTCTGGGATCAGTTTCCCCCATAGTGTTGTTGATGGTCAGAGCTACGCCTTGCCAGGATGTCTTCTCATCCCTCTCCTTCCTTCGCGCCAGAGCTTCCCTGGCCTCTTCCAATTTCGGGCTCTAGCCCCTAAGATCGAGATCGACGTGGGGACGTACTCCTCCACCGGTGGTTGGAATCTTAGCTCAGACACGGAGAGGGATGGTTCAGGTATAACCTCATGCACGGCAGCGTCGTGTTCCTCCTATTCCTGCTACCAAGCCGAGAACGGAGAGAGAGGCATCCATGTAGTCTCTCATTGCATCCATCTCTGCTAAGCTAGCCTGGCCCTCGACTGGTACCGTCGCAGCGGCCAAAAACAGCTCGAGCTGGTAGGGACATTAGTGTCATGAATACTGGTGACCCCTCTCCTACACTAAGCTCCACTCGGTTGGGTGCTCAGCCCAGCGTTGTGGAGATGTCGACTCGTTTCCGTTTTGACAGTAAACTGGCGGCCGGCATGATCACCCGTACACTTGTGCCTGACTAAGGATCCTGTAGAAAAGGGTTGGAAGCGCCTCGATTAGCCTTCCTCCTCTGCCTTTACTTTTTATTTTTTTCGGTCGGTGCCAGAGGGATATAGGTGATTCCACCGGCTTTCCCTTTCCAAAGTACACCGGCGGCCTCGCTTCCAACCCACCGGCCCGCAGCGCGCGGCATCCAAAAAACACCCATCAGTCGTGTATGCGTATTTCCCGGGGTATCTCCCCGACGGTCTGCGTGGTATTCCTTCCCGAGGATAGTGGGTCGGTCATCAAGCGTTTGTCCGCTTGAGCCTGTGCGCCTATGCTCACTGCTGTTGGACCTGCACTGCCGACGAACCTCCCGGAGAGTCAGAAATGAAAGCTCTCACACACTATTCTGTTCCTGAAGAATGAACCTCAGTACTCGATAGTATTGGTCATATGCTGGGATGTTTGAAGTACAAACATTGAGGAAACGCAAATCAGCGGGTTATTTCTGGGTCATGTGGAGACAATCGGATATTCACCAATACATTAGGGCGATTGAGGATACTTCAGATAGTATCAACGAAAAGACAAACCAATAGGTGCCTGAGTATTTCTCTCTTTGTCCTGAGAAAGTTTCTTTTACCCCGTAGTGGAAAAGCGCCAAAGGTGACGGTGACAATGACAAACTCCTTTTCCCGCGGGTCGCTGCTTGCCGTATATTTTTTATAAAAACTTTACCCCTGAGATACTTAGGCTCTTATGACAAATTTATAGGAATCTTCGACAAGAATTATTATTGTTGATATTAAAAGAAAATATAACCGAAAGAAAAAAAACGAGGAGGCTCTTAATCAAGCAAAATTACTGGTTGTTTTCGACACTTTTGTAGAGTTGAAGAATTCCATCTTTTGCCGTTATTCTCTCAACAAAACATTGATTTGTTGATTTAACTTATTTATCTATTAATCTTTATTATTATTTAATCTATTTGTGACTTTAATACTACTTTATTCCCTATGGTAGGGTCTTAAATTCGATAAATGGAATTTTCTCGCTCCTTTTCAAAATAGGGTCGTACAGTAAATATGTGTCGAGACCCACATTTTGTAGAACATCGAGATGCCCTTCGTTAATGTTGCCGCCTTCGGCATCGGATACATTATTAGTGCTTTTACCAACACTTGGTCGCCGCTTTCGAATACGAAGAGTGTTTTCTGTGCATTTTTTCTCCACCGCTCTATTTTTTAATCCGCGGTGCGCATGTTCGCGAGCCAGTGTAATTCTATGTTCGCGAGAGATATTGTCATCTACTTGCGATAATTTTATGTATTTTTCCAAAATTCGGGTTGGTTGAAAGCCCAAATGTAATTGCACAGAAGTTTGATTGGTTGTGACTCACTCTCCCGCGTTGGTGGCCTATCCAGGTAACTTGCGGATGAGGACTAGCGGTACTGAACGCTCTCGAGGAGCCACAAGCGTCGGCTTTAGTGCTCAGCATCTCACCCGCCACTCACTTTAGCATTTTGGAACCCTCCTCCTCAAGCATTCCCATGTACAAATTTATCTGAATAAATAAAACCTCATTTTATTTAAATATCCTATTTTTTATTGCAAAATCCATTTCCCCTTCCCACATCTACAGCCAGGATGCACTACGGACCTTCCGGCATCGCTCTAGGAGGTGTTGACGTGCAAAGCTAGGCTTTCGCCAGGAATCGTCTCTCGCAACCACCAGTGCGGTGTACGAGGGTACGCTCTCAAGGTTTATTCCTTGAATGCGCGCATAACGCATACGTGTAGAGTGCGCGTGTTAAACGGAATTTCCCTGCTTGCCGAGCACGAGTGCTAACGCGCACTCGTTTCTTATCGAGCTAGCAAAAGAACTTCACACTGCATTTCAGAGCAGTCGAACGTGGTAGCCCTAGGAACACAGGATCTCATATCGTGAGGGATTGATAAGGGAAATCTGCCGATTTTTCACTTTCAAGTCCAGCACGCGAACCGCGGATCCTTATCTTTGTGATATTCAAATAACCTTTCACGAAAAATGTATAACAAAAGTCACGAAAATAATCTGGACAGTTACATTGGCGCTCGGACTGGAACTTGAAGTATGATTCGAGGATTTAAAATACGCGCGAACAGCAATTAAAATACGTGCGAAGTAATGGTACCGGAGTTAGAATTGTCATAACAGAGGTGCGCATTCACTCGCGGTTAAACAACCTTAAGGGTCAATTAAGTTGATTGGTCACAACAAAGGTAGAGCATTGGCCGACAATTTCGCGTCTTGACGACGAGGTGCGTGCATTAAAATTAGAAAATAAAATTATAAAACAAGCAATGGCACAACAGAGTCAAGACGTTCAAAATTTATGGGGATTCGTAAATGAGACGATACAGGCAGTAAATAAGTTGACCGTAAAAACAGACAAAGTTTGTGGTCCTTTGGGGTCTTTGGCTAGCTCGACGATAGTGAGAATCAATAAAATTGAAAATGGACAGCGATAAAAGAGTCATAAAATTAATGAGCTTACCCATCGCTTAGATTAATTAAAATTAAATTATATTGATTTATAACGCGTCTGAAAACAATTCATCTTTGGATTCATAATATTTAACTTCTTTTTAGTTAAGCACATCAAAATCACCGAACACAGTAAAGGGGTTTGAGAACATTAAAGTTAAAATTATATACTTTCCTTCTTTTCCTTTCATACGATGATGGTTGAATATCCTCATCTTACTTTTATATAATATTTGTAGGGGGTAAGGATAAATATAAGTAACGTTATAACTTTGAAATTAAGTGAGAAAGTAATATATCGTTAAACTTTGTTTCGAGTTAAAATTTGAAAAATGAAGAAAACCTTGCAAAATAAGAGGCTGTCTGGGGCGTTGTTAACCGACATTGAAACACCGGCTCCCGCGGGTAGTTTAAACACCGAGCAAAAGAAACACCGTGATTGGGAAAAGACTGTGTCGGAGGAATTAAAATTTGGTAATGAAAGGCAGGACGAGCTCGATAATGAGCTCGAAGAATTTATAAAAAATTCTGAGTCGCCAAAATCGCCGTCACTACAAGCGTCGCATATCGAAGCGGTAATCACGGATTTAGGTGCTCGGATTAACACGCTTTCTGATTTAATACAAAAAATACACATCGATAACGCAATAAAAAAAGCAGCACGGGAAAGATCTCGAAAAATAAATAAATACTTGGAAATATCGTGTTGGCATGCTCGAAAGTGAGAATGATAATTTGATCACGAAAAATACGGAATTGGACATAAAATTCGAAAAGTTAACGAAACAAATTGAGGAACATGATAGCTGCGGGGAGCTCAAAAAAGACGTGCTCGCGCAGATAGATGAGGTGTATGATAAAAACGAAAAAACCGTAAAGAACTTGGAAGAATTGATTAATTAAAACAAATCAACTTACGCCGACTCTGCAAAGACCAATGACGTATCAAGGAAACTCAAATTACATATACCTAAATTTAAGGGGTTAGAGTCTGAGAGACTGACGAAGTTATTATTCGAATTTGAAAATTAGTTTGCTTTATTATGACCATACTTATGGGAAACTGTATATATTATTTTGCAGACTTTGATAAATGATGCGTACAATTGTTGGTATTTAGAAAAAGGTGAAATTAATAGCTATAAGGAGTTCGAAGAAAATGCAAAATGCAAAGCTGAGTTCGGACAACAGTACGCGTCCGACTCCATAAATCGCGTAAATTATACGATACATATTTTCGGTTTAGCAAAAAGCGCGAATTAAATTTTCGGAAGAAGAAATGGTGTTAAAAATCGGGGAACATTTCGAACGGGAGGTTAGATTTGTGATAACTGGACAGCAGGATAGGGATAAAAACCGTTTATTCAAAATTCTGACTGAGTGCGATAGCGATGATCAGCGTTCGAAGAACGATCGCGCGGTCATAAATCAGTCCAACGATAAACGAATTCTCGGGATATTCTCAGCAAACTAATAACTCGACTAATTTCCGCGGTAATTCAAGAGGGAAGTATGAGAATAAAATAACTTGACAAGCTAAAAACGGCCACGCGACTCAAACTGTAAATATCACGCAAAATAAATAGAACGACAATGGGATAATCGTAACATGCGGAAGTAGAAAAATAAAAGAAATTATTTACACAATATCATGTACACAGCATCGATATGGGAGATAAACACGACCATCTGGCTTGGAGAATGGAGCATTAGTTGCCTCCGCTATCTCGGAAACAGCGTTAGACCTTGTTGGACACACTTCCATGGAATCACATACTTGACACACTCGGGTTGTTTGTACATCAACGACAAAAGTCGTTATAAGAAATGACCTATTACATGCTTTTACTCAAAATTATTTTGGAAGTCCTTAAAGGTTACTTTTAATGACTATGTAGATTATATAATAAATTATAGAAATTAAGTTTGTTAACAAAATTAAAATGACCAAAAAAATTGAAAAAATGATTATACATATACACACACACACACATATATATATAGAGAGAGAGAGAGAGAGTGGGAGAGTGACGGATATAGAATTAGGCGCGAAAGAGAAGCATCGCAGGTAGATTTAAGAAGAGAGAGAAAACGTTTTTGCTCCGATTTTGGTTTTGATACACTTGAATTTAGCGTAACTATTTTATAAAAATTAAAATAAACGTTTAAAAAGAATTTAAAAAAATGAAGACAGAAAAGTTTGTTTATACTCCAGATCTCCGAGACGGACATGTTGTACTCCGAACGAAACCATTTTTTCCTCTAAGTTTGGTTGTCAGTCGACCTTGAGAACGAGACTCCGCAAGGCGTTGATTCAAACTGAAGTCTTCCATGTCCACGGCCTCCTCATCGGTTTCTTCTTCTGCAGAAGTACTTAAGTCGTTCTCGTCGCTGGGAATTTCTTCACTATCATTTTGTTCCCCAAACTCGTCATCTGAATCGTTATTTTACAATAACTCCTCGCGTATACACCGACGCCGCAACTTATACGACATCTGATACGTAAATAAAAAGTTATATATGATTAAAAAAAATTAAACACAGTATAACACAATACACTAACTTTGTTCCTCAATTTTCACTGAGAAAAAAGCAGAAAAAATTTGTCATAAAATATATGCACTCGAACTTTTTTGGCACACTAGGGTACAAGTGAGGCCACATCACTTTGTACGACTGTCGTACAGAGACTAACGGTCTAAAATTGACGCTACTTGTTTGGAGACATAGTTTTACATTCAAACTAATGCCAGATGGCGGGACAAGAATGATTTTTTTAGATTTAGGTACTTTAAATTACCGAAGAATAGGTGTGAGGTATTTTGCACCCAAGTGTGTCAAACAAGTGTTTTAATAAAGAATACACAGGGTTAAACTGGACCGTTTATAAAAATATCATCCATCTTAGAGGATCCGCGTGAAACGTAACTACATGACATTGAACCAGAAGGGGAAGACATATAATTCACTTGTTGTCCGGAAACTGATTTACGTTCTCATAGAATCGGGATAAAAGCTTCGATTGATATGGGTAGCGAAGTCACTACAATTTCCAAAGAATTTTATTACGCAAATATCGAACAATTTAAGAAATATCCGACTCTACCGATAAGCGATAAAGTAATAAAAGTGCTCACGATTAACATGGGGGTTTAGAACCTAAATTATTCCTTATTATAGTACCCAAACTAATAAAACCTTGCATCATAAGCTATAATTCAATTAAAGCTCTGAAGATATTAATAGACACGATGAATGAACAAATATTATTTCAAATAAACTACAAAGATGGTATTATTAAATACACAAACAAACGTTCCGCGTTAAACGAATATACGTCATATGTTTAGTTTTACTAAGAGGTTTGAACAAAACAACTTCGAATTTTAATAAATTTGTGGTTCTTTTCGTGGTTGATATGGTAATTAAATTAAAAAACTTTGATAAGCACTTACATCATTTACCACTGCTATACGAAATGTTACTGTCACACAGCTTAAGATTAAATTTAAAAAAGTCGAGTTTTGTTTGTGAAGAAATCGAGTTCTTAGGATATTTTATTTCAGCGCACGGGATTAGGCCCGATCCTGACAAGGTTAAAACGATAAAAAAATTCAAAAAGCTAAAAAACGGTCGCAAATTACGAAATTTACTTGGATTTGTAAATTTTTATACAAAATTAGTGAAGAATTATTCACATCACACCAAACCTCTTATTGACTTATTGAAAAAGAGCGTAAATATAACTATATCTAATTTATATCGATAAAAACAAAATTGATATAATATAACAGTATGAGCGTAAATTATAACTCATTGAACAACTCATCAGCAAGAAGCGATCAATGGCATAAAGGCGTTATTCGATGCAAATATTATACAAAAATATTCTGATCCAAAACGTCCATATATATTGACCACGAATTCCAGCGATTTTACATGTGCAGCCGTATTTTCTCAGTTAAATAACGATGGGGATGAGGAAGTCGTGTGCTTTGTAAGTAGGACATTAAAGGGCATCGAGTGTTCATATTTCACTACGCAAAACATATGGTAGCGCTAGCGTGGGTGCTAGAAAGGTTAGATATGTTTTTGTGACGGGCTGTAAAACTCTTCGTACGCACGGATCACGAGGCTCTTACATTCTTAAAAGTTTGCAAATATAATAACGCGAGATTACAAAAAAGGAATCTCACGATTCAACATTTTGAACTCGATCCAGAGTATTTACCGGGAAAAGGAAACGCTGTCGCGGATTATTTTAGACGAGTCAACGACTTAGAGCCAAATCGTGAAGAAAATAAGTCAGAAGTAATTATCGCCACGATAGTTAGTCAATAACTAAGCCGTACGTTAATAAATTGTTGCAAATATATAGCAAAAAATGCAAAGAAATGACATTCTCGCTTTGGAGATAATGAAAAAATTAAAGACCGGAGATGGAAATATTAAACAGTATGTAATACGGGATAATCTATTATATAAAGTTATGCCGGATCGTATAAAAATATACGTTCTCGAAAGGGTTGAAATTATTCGTAACTGAAATACATGAACTCTATGGGTACATAGGGGCGAGAAAAGTATATAAAATAATTTTGGAATATTTTTTTCCCGAAATTTGAGAAAAAGGTGTCGCAGCAAAACGTGAAAAAATGGAATTTTTCAACTCTACAAAAGTGGCGAAAAAATTCGAAAAACACTCGATGTAGTATAAACAAATCGTTCATGATATTTTAAATCAGTATAGCATAACGAGCCCCCCACCGTGTTTCTCCTTTACAAACGTGCTGATGAATCGCCCTAATTCGCGATGCACGCGCTTTATTGCATTGCTCTGAGAGTGTCTGATCGACAAATATACTATACGTACGCCATCATTTTTCAAGGTTTCATTCCATTTTTTGCTCGTGAATTGCATTCCGTGGTCAAAAAATATTGACTCTGTCTTGCCATACGTAGGCTCGTAATCATAAAATATGTTTCTAATCATAGCCGCGGTATTGGTTTTTTCAGAGTGTAAAATACTACATATTTACTAAACACATCTATGCTGGTTAAAATGTATTTGACTTCTCCCGCTGAGACAGGCAGAGGGCCAAAAAAATCAATGGATAATAACTCCCGAGGTTCAGTTACAAGTATTAGTTGCGTTATTTCATCATGTATCCGCGTCAAATACTTGGTCTTTTGACAATTGTCAAAAAATTACAGGAATTCCGACACCTTTTTTCTCAAATTTAGGGAAAAAAAATTTCAAAATTATTTTATATACTTTTCTCGCCTCTATGTACCTATAGAGTATATGTATTTCAGTTACGAATAATTTCAACCCTTCCGAGCACGTAGATTTTTATACGATCCGGCATAACTTTATATAATAGATTATCCCGTATTAATTACTGTTTTTTAATCTTTCCATCTGCGGTCTTTAATTTTTTCATTATCTCTAATGCGACAATGTCGTTTCTTTGCATTTTTTCTATATATTTGCAAAAATTTATTAACGCACGGCTTAGTTCTTGCCTAGCTATCGTGACGATAATTATTTCTGAATTATTTTCTACACGATTTGGCTCTAGGTCTGTGACGCGTCTCAAATAATTCGCGACAGCGTTTCCCTTTCCCGGTAAATAATCTGATTCGCGAGATTCCACCTTTGTAATTTCGCGTTATTATATTTGCAAGTTTTTAAGAATGTAAGAGCCTCGTGATCCGTGGGTACGAAGGTTTTTACAGCCCCTCACAAAAACGTATCTAACCTTCCTAGCACCCACGCTAGCGCTAGAACAAAATCGCTAGAATTCGTGGTCAATATATATTGACGTTTTGGATCAGCATATTTTAGTATAATATTTGCATCAAATAACGCTTTTATTTCATTGAACACTTTTTGCTGCTCAGTTGTTCAATGAAAATTGACCCTCTTTTTCAATAAGTCAATAAGAGGTTTGGTGTGACGTGAATAATTCTTCATGAATTTTGTATACAAATTTACAAATCCAACTAAATTTTGCAAATCGCGACCGTTTCTTAGTCTTTTTATTTGTTTTTTCGTTTTAACCTTTTCAGGATCGGGTCTAATCCCCTGCGCTCAAATAAAATATCCTAAGAACTTGATTTCTTCACAAACAAAACTCGATTTTTTTAATTTTAATCTTAAGCTGTGTGACTGTAAACATTCGTATAGCAATGTTAAATGATGTAAGTTCTCATCAAAATTTTTTTATTTAATTACCATATCATCCACGAATAGAACCAGAAATTTATTTAAATCCGAAGTTGTTTTGTCCAAACCTCTTATTAAAACTGAACCTCTTAGTTTTAACGCCAAATGGCACGATATTATGCTCAAATACATTATTACCGCCTATGAAAGCTGAGTATTTTTTACACCACTCTGCAAGTTTTACCTGCCAGTAGCTACATGTAAAGTCAGTAGTATTCTTTACCGGTTTCCCCGCGCATCTTTGCGCATTTAATTTTCATGCATCTAAACACAATCGAACAGAACCGTCCTTCTTTTTTACGACTGCAACGGGATTAATGACCGAGCTATTTGATCGTCTGAATAATTCGCCATTCTAACATCCTACCTATTTCATTTTCTACCTGTTCCGTATATGCTAATGGAATAGGATAAGGCTTTATGTAGACAGGTGTATCATTTTTTAGTATTAATGCATGCTCACATTTTGTTAACAGACCCGGCTGGTTCCTCGAACACTTCTTTGTATTCTATAATTATTGCTTTCGGTTTTTCCTTTCGTGACTCGCTCAGATTATCGCAAGAGTTTATTTTTTCATCAATCTCAATTATTGTTATCTCGTACGATTCTTCGCGGCAATCGATATAGTCCACCTAATTCTCGTCGAAGAAATTATCATCATTGTCTTCGTTTTCAATGTACTCACTCGTTTCTTCAATACGCGGAGACGTATATTCGTTTAACGCGGAACGCTTGTTTGTGTATTTGATAATACCACTTTTGTGGATTATTTGAAATAATATTTGTTCGTTCATCGTGTCTATTAACATTTTGAGAGCTTCAATCGAATCATAACCTACTCTAATAACCCTTCTCTCTCTCTCTCTCTCTCTCTCTCTCTCTCTCTCTCTCTCTCTCTCTCTCTCTCTCTCTCTCTCTCTCTCTCTCTTACTCTCTTTCTCTGAAAACAAATACGAAATCGGAACAATAACGGTTGTCTGTCGCTAGGCGGAGAAGACACCTTTTCTTTGCGATAAATGAGATGTATCAACGTACAATGTTATTTTAGTCCATCCGGTAATGCTTTAAATGCTAATATCATTGCAGAGTTTTGGAGCTGTCTCTTTGATAAGAAGACGATTGATATTATCGTTGAAAATACGAATAAAAAGATCGAAGAAGCATGTCTGTTACTTGTAGCTGATGATGGAGAAGAACCATATCATCATCACACATACGAGATCAAGATAAGAGCGTATATCGGACTGCTTTATTATACTGATCTGTGGAAATCAAGTAAAGTCAATGACAACCGGCTCTGGGACAAAAAAAGACGGAATCATATTCTACAGGTGTACGTTTGCCAGAAGCTGATTTACTTTTTTAACGGAATGTTTACGTTTTTATGATAAGAATACGCGAAATGAAACTGAAAGATTTGCACCTATTCGTAAATTATGGGATATTATTCTCGAAAAGTGAAAGCAAAACTATACACCTAGTAGCCAATGTACTGTTAACGAGTAGTTGCTTGGATTTCGAGGACGTTGTAAATTCAGAGTTTATATCAAAGATAAATCGGATGGCGATAATGATAAATATGGAATTAAAATCATCAGTCTCAACGATTTAGAAAATTTCATACATGGTAAACAATTATTTAATATATATATTTATAGTGGTATTGTTGAATTTAGTAGTTAGAAATAGATTATATATATACATACACATTTTCTTGTTTCCTTTTTAGAGATTTATGCAATACCGTATTTAGGCAAAAATACTGCACTAGTGCAAAGGATGAAGCCATTCCAGAATATGACTTTCGCTTGGTCACTGAGCCTATTTATAACAGCAATCGTTCAGTAACATGTGATAATTGGCATACTTCGATATCTTTACTTCAACGTATGCTGAATAAATCTTACAAGTTAAAAATAACTAGTAAAGTGATAAAAAATAAAGGAGAGATTCCAACCGAATTTAAAACGGTTCCGATAGAGCGACCGAGTAGAAAGTTTACTCATGCGGAGAACTTAACCCGTTTTTCTTTCGCTCCAAAAAAGAAAAATAATAAATTTGTCATTATTGTTTCTTCTTTTTTGCATACGGAAGAAATAACAGATGGAAAGCCTAATATTGTTAGGCATTATAATAGCGACAAAAGGAGGAACAGATAATTATGACATACTTTGTCATTCTTACTCTGTGAGCGGAAGAACAACGAGGTGGCCCATGAGATCGTTTTATGGAATTTTGGATTAGGCGATGGTAAACTCCAAAATTTTGCTACTGTATAAATTGAAAATCAATGGAAGCAATCAAAAAGGAACAGCAATAGAGTGTATTGATCAAGTGTACCTACATCTCGTTACACCATATTTACAACAGCGGTATGCGATCGCTACGCTCAGAAGAGACATCAGATGCGGAATCGCAGGAATTTTAAAATTGGATATTCAATCGACACACCAACTACAAACAATTGAATTTCTACATGTTCAACGATGTCCAAATTATACAAGAAAACAAGACAAAAAAAAACGGGAAAGCTTGTGCATCTTGACAACGTCCTATTTGTAACGACCACAGCTTTACAATTCACAATGATTGTACAGACCAATAATTTTTCAAAACACTTTTTACACTTTTTTTATAAGAAATTATGTTTTAATACTATTTTATAATGCATGATAAATACTGACTGCAAAATACGCAAAAGGATGAAAAACAAGTTGATAAACAGGTCTGTTTATTTTCAGTGACTAATATCACAACTGCAAAAGTCGTAGAAATCGAACTGGCTTTGTTTTAAAGATAGCACACTTAAACGATGGAAATAGGCCCGGAAAAGAGATTCATGTACATGATAATATATTTTATAATTGCTTCATATATGTATGGGTTCGAAGTTTCAAACGCACAAGTCGCGCGATATTTTGATTTTTTAAAATTGATAATTCCTTTGTTTTATACTGATCAAATTAGGCCAAAATGACTCAAAATGATGTAACAAACCCAAACAAATATTTCCAACCCCGTAAAACATCCCTTATAGGTGGTTAAAACATGAGGAAAATAAACTATAAAAAACGATTTTATATTTGTCAAAAAAATTATTTTATTCGATCTATTGGGTTGCAATCGACTCTACAAGTGCCAAGAGTATTAAATATTTTTTTTTCGTTTTCCGGAAACTACCCCTAGTACGGCCACGGGATGGAATGGGCAGAAATACACAAAGTAATTTTTCGCCGTTAAGAACAAAACTATTTTCGGCGATTTGCTTTGCAATTGACTCTACCGGTGCCAAGGGTGTTATGTAATTTTTTTCGATTTCCGGAAACTATGCCTAGTACGGACACAGGAGTTGGGATGTGCAGAAATACACAAAGTGATTTTTCATCGTTCAAGAACAAAATTCGGCACCGGGACTAGATTTTTTCAGACATATATGATCTTATGTGTTCATATCTAAACATACACACTCATACATTTTCGTATTCATATAATATTAAAAAAAACTATTCTGTACTGTCACGTATGAGCCCATGATATAGTCCTTTATGATCATATATGCTGATATATGTTTATATATAATTGTTATATATGATCATATATAATCTTACATAATCTTGTATTAACATATATGAATTATTTTTTAGCCGGGGGACTACTCATTATTTGCAATTGTGCTACTATGTTTATTATTGCATAATAAAGTATTTGTGAAATTTGTAGCAAATGCACAGGCTTTACTATATATTGACCTTGAAATATGCAATGACGATTCAGATATATTAAATAAATGTTTATATTAAATGTGCTGCCTTGATTTCGGTGTAATTTTAATAATGAAAAAAAAAATAACCCAATCTACTTTGTAACTTCCAGAACAATTTAATAATTGAAAGATTGTGGTTCAAAAGCGAATTTATGAGCGTGTAGGAGCCATAAATACTGGTACCGTTGCAAGGCGTTGTTTTCAGAACCCCCACAATTTTGCGGAAGCATTAGAAATCGATCCCGGATTTGTAACAGGTATAGCTATGGTACTATCTACATTCAAGTGCAATAGATCTTGAAATTAGGAGAACTTGAAGAGATTTGTTGGAAAACATATTGCAAGCATTACAATATTTTCCCGAAGGCACGCATGAACCCTTCATGCCACAAACTACTGATACATGGTTGCGAAGTAGCGAGAGTATTTTCAATGCCTTTGACGTGCTTTTCCGAAGATGGCAGTGAATCGTGACATAAGCTATATCGCTTAAATATGTTAAAACATGCTAGACAAAATATTAGGAAAAATAGAATACTAGATGTTTTCAACAGAGCCGTTTATTTGCTCGATCCCAAAATTTCACTGATAAATAGTCGAAAGAAAAACTGGGAAGGCGATAAAGTCTGCAGTAAATATAGAACGAGTCATAGAAGAAGGGTGAACTGTTTTTTAAAACTTCTTTCAAGGTATAAAGAGGAAAATTATTATTAACCGTGAACTTTTATATACTATAATAATTAAACATTTTTATCCGTGTCGTAAGAACGAAATAATAACTTATCAACATTTCACTGAAAATAAATTATAAATTATAATTGTATAGTTAATATTATGCACAAATCTCTAGAACTTTAAGTTTTTCGTGACTAATCACGTAATTTTTTTCAGTAGGGAGGGACACACCTTTACATGACTTTCTACATTAGTATAATCATATAATATTATATATACTAATATACTGCCAAATCAGACAAAACTTTAAAGTTTTCGAGATTTGCCCCTATATTTATATGTAATTGTTCAAATCAAATATTCAAAGTAATATTAAAAAAACTGAAAATATCAAATTTGCGTTCATATACCATGGAATCTTCATAATAGTTAAAAGATGATTGAAAGATGATTAAATGATGGTTAAAAATGACGTTAATCGGAAAATAATTACAAACGTACACACAAGTACGCATGCGCACTCATACTGTGATCAGCATTAATGTATATCATCATTAAAAATAAAAGAATAATGATAATTTAATAGAAAAAACAATTAGTATGACAGCAAATCTATGGTTAGACTTCTATGGAGTTTTTATAGTTTTCTATGACTCGACCAAACTTTGATTTAAAAATAAATTTTAACATATTATTTTTAGTAGTTCAAATTACTTTTGCAGACAAAGTCATGAAAGCGAGAGCGAATAAACGGATGCTGAAGATGATGATGGTAATATTAATATGATAATAACGATAATTTTGTTGATAAAGATGATGAACTTAGTGATCGTGAGTGATAAGAACTGCAATCAAGAACGATATGGATATGAAAAAAAAATTAAGAATAATATGGAAAAACGTTATATAATAAAATAAATGTTTTTCAACATTTTATACGTCGTAAATATGTGATAATGGTTGAAATATAACTATATGGAAACAAAATACATTTTTATAACTTTATTTACTAAACTCACAATCTATTTTTATATTACCGTACATCCAATGAAAGTTGACTCATTATTTATATTCAGTATCTTTATATTTACAATTTTTCGGGATGCAGATATTCATATACACTTCTGCTATATTTATTATATTCAATTATTACAATTAGTTTCTTACCACTATTATAACATAATGGATTTAAGGCTTATCAAGATTTTAGCCTATTGGGTTTTCAGGTTTAAGCTTGGCCTGTCTAGTTCAGAGTTTTAGATCAGGAAGTTTTGAGGTCTAGAGTAAGCCTTGTATGTAAATAAGAATAGTGAATCAATGGGATATTTAGATTAAAGTTTGGCCTCTCTGTATAGAAGAGTTTTTCGTTTATAGGGTTTTATCGTATAACGTTTGACCTATCTGTATTCAAAAGTGTTCAGAAAGTTGTAGGACTTTAACGTAATATGATTGGCCTGCCCGTGTATAAAAGTTCGGACGTTATGGGGTTTTTTAGGTATAAGCTTGATGTAAGTGTACATACGAATTTTTAGGTTATTGGATTTTGAGGTATAAGGCTTTGCCTGTCTATATATACGAGTTTAGAGGTTAAGGGATCTACAGATTTAAACTTGGCCTGCCCGTGTAAAAGAATTTTTAGATTATAGGGTTTCGGGTATGAGGTTAGGCCTATGTGTAAGTAAGAATACGGAGTTTATGGAGTATTCAAGTTTAAGCTTGACCTGTCTCTGTATAAAAGTTAGAATTAAATACGAATTTCATGACTAGAAAAATTACTTTAGTTTAATACAGAAGATGTAGATATTAATATAGTATTCTTTGTACGTTTTTTCGTACTTAACATGTATGTTTAACTAATCTACCTAGTGTATGTACAGCTAATTTATAATTGCATGACATAAGAGAGATGGGTATATTAAACAATTAGGACGGTTATGTTTTAGGTTATGTTCCGGGTCAATTTAAGTGGGGAATTTTAATTCAGTGCTATGTACTGTATAAGAAGTTATGTCAAACACATAATGAGAACTTTTCTTTTCTTATACTGCAATAAACTACTTACTGTTTTTATTAAAGAATGACACTTTTATACGATATTTTAAGGTTTGGACATTATTTTTTACTCTCTATAGTTCGTGAGCTGCTGAGACCCTAATATAAAAACATTAATTTTTATGAAAATTTTTATTGTTTTCATATTGTATGTTATGTTCTAGGCAAATTTAAGCGATGGAGTTTAATTCAGCAGCCTGAAATCTACATAAAGTATGTGAAATACGTTATGAATAAAGAGTTTTCTTATAATCTAACAGGCTTAATCTTTTTTCTCCAAAAAATAGCAATCTAAAACGATATTCTTAGGTTAAGATATTTTCTTGTATTTACTATAGTATGTGGGGTTATGAAAACACAGTGTTAATTGAGTTATTCTTATGTGAAACATGAAAATGGACATATTTAGCAATTGGTTCGATTTCATTATTGTAGGTTATGTTGTTGGTCAATTCTACTAGTAGATTCGAATTCAGCCATACGAAATCTATGAGAAATAATGTTAATCACATACTAAATAGAGTGATTTCTAATAGCGTAACTGTCAAAATAAGTTTTTTCCAAATAAAATGTTACTTTACACGATTTTTTGGAGGTTAAAACGTTATTGTTACAATTTCTCTATAGTTTTCCTATATTCTAAGAACATTTAACTGTAAGCTCAAAAAAATTCTTTGCATTATCTTGTTTCTATTCAAAGATCTACGATTTTTAAGAAATAAAAGTCAATTTTGCCGACTGTGCGGCGCTCGCACTGAGGAATCCCCTCTCACCGCCGCCGCAATCCCCTGATTAAACTCGCGACGCTTGTACTCGCAGATCATACCGCTGCCGATGCATTACCAAGCGTCGGTATATTACCTCGCACGACGCGGGTTTTTCAAATAATATAATATTCAGATTTTGCTGAATATTTGCTTTGACTATTTATTATTAATGGCGCACTAACTCAATAAATAGTTCATTTATAAATTTTATTTATTTACCAATTATTTATTAATAAAATTAAACTACTAGCTATAAACAATGTATGTATAATAAATGATTTTAATACTTTATGCATTTTTGCTTAGTAATATTATTAACTATATTGACTTGTTAAAAACTATAATACGTAGTATATTATTTCAAATAATTATTCAGAAAAATTGACTTTAATTACTATGAATTTATTCGGACCTTCACAATATATGCAGAACACATGAAACATTACAATTTCATTTGCAACAAGGTAAACAACGATGACTCTAGACGTGTACGCGTGCAATTTCGCGTACCTCTCTATGTTCGAGATTTAAGGGGGGGGGGGGGGGGGAATGAAAAAACACCGCTGCCAGTTCATTGGCTCTTGCTTCCTCAAACTAAATAAACTGTTCCAATATGAATTTCTTTATTCTAATACATTATTTTAAATTGCTATATTGCATTCTTATAAATAGCTAAAAAGGTGTTCTTTTATCATCTATTGTTGTCAAAAGGTCAATTATAAAAAACATAAGCTTGTGATCATAGATTGCATTATCGATTTCAATATATTAAAATAGATAAATCGCTATAATACAAAAACAAATCGAAGAATTTTTAATTTATTCTGATTTTGTATGTGTATCAAAATAGCAACTAAAAATTGGATTATATAATACATAATGACTGCGATATCTTCGAGATATCAGCAATAAAATTTAAAAAGAACACTGCCAATTCATTGGCATTTAGCTACCTCAAACGTTAAAAAATGTTCCAATATTAAATTATTTATTCTATTTAATACAGGGGTGAAAAATAGAAATGACAAATCTATTGCTTTTCAATATGTCGAAATATATGTGTATATATATGGGATATTCCATGTCAAGTCAGCAGACCAAAATATTTTAAACTAAGAACAAGGGGTAAAATTTTGGCAAATAATCATCAAAATATAAAAAAAGATTTTTAGTCCTTAATGTTAAAAGTGTAAAAAGTTATGTGAATACATGAAGATTGAATTTATTATTTTTTCCGTAACTGCTAACATTTATGTATTTTTCTTTTGAAATTATTGCACATTAGAGAAAAAAATATACAAATGTTTTTTTTTGCAAATTTTCTGGAGAATATGCTACTATTTTTTAAAAAACCTAATAACATTATTTAGGATTAGCTAAGAAAGTATACATTTACATTAACACTTAAGTGCGGTATAGGGCCTTTACGGTACTATACGGTCAAAGTTATAATGAGGCATGAGTATGCTCTATACTTCCAAAGTATATATATGGCAAATACCATTATATATGTTATTGTTTATAGTGGAAGACTTTATTTAGTGCCTTGTAGAGAATAATAATTTAATGGATCTGCGTGTTTTTTTTTACTATTAGATAAGTAGCATATTTATAAAATATAATACAAAATGAAAATGAAAAATGATGTACGATACCTTGTGTATGGATTGATTTGTTCTAGGTTGTGTGATGATCGTTAAGCAAAGCTATTAGACACTACATTGGTAAGTTTAAATTTATTGCATTATTTTCATTAGCATTTATTTAATAGAGTATCGCTTGAACTTTTGCTGCTGAATACCATTCATGCTGCTTAGATAAGCAAAATCTATATTGTATGAAAAAGTGTATTTATAATTAAAATTTATAATATTTGTATATAACCAGAGATTAGTAGAGAGATTTCCAATGCAATGTTAAAAAGGTGAGGAAAATTTCAGCGTGTCGCTGTCTGGCGGCTGCCGCCCGTACTATACACATAATTTCAGACAGCGGGATGGAGGGGGAAGCACGCGAGAAAAGCGGCGGAGGAGAATGTACGTACGTCCAGCGGAAGCTGGCAGGCGCAGCGGCGGCGCCGCGTTTACAATTCTGTTTTGGTTCGCGCCTACTCGAAAGGTTTATTTATTTCTTTGAGTTTTATATTATTGTTACCTTACAAAATTTTATACTAGCATTTATTATTATTATATTAAAGAGTGTTTCAAAGCTTAGTTTTTGCGATTCTTTAAAGAGCGTAAAAATGTTTGATAAATACTTGCATTACGTTTTAATGCAAAAGATCAGTATGTGTTATATTTTATTGTATGAGATATAATAATGATTATATTTACAAAATAATTCATCAACAACACCTGTTCAATTATTTACTATCAATGCAATTTTATTTCTTTATTAGTTTTCTTTTATTTATTTCATACTTCAAATATGACAGTGAAAGATTCATTATTGCCCAAACAACTTTTTTGCAAATAATATCATCTATTATTAATTTTTAAAGTAATATCGTAATTTTCACCGTTAACTCATATTGGTTGTCAACCAATGTTTTTATGTGTGTGCGTATATATATAACAATAAATACATGTTAATATCAGATATATATATATATATATATATATATATATATAATTATAAAGATGTTCACAATCCATATCAAACTTTCTGTAGTGTCGCGAACTCCACGTGCTAATTCACAGGACAATAAACAGATTCAAGCTTTTTGAAGTGCCGGAAATGGCGTTTTAACGGTTACATGACGATGACTATACATGGCCCTGTAAATTTTTGCTCGCGATTTTCGTATACAAAAAGTTTTATTATGAAAACATTGCGAGGCAATATAAAATTAATATAATATCGTCACCAACAATAAATACATGTTAATATCAGATATATATATATATATATATATATATATATATATATATATATATATATATATATATATATATATATATATATATATATATATATATATATATTATATATCGTTATTCTTGTCGATTCCACATTTTATTTATTAAACTTAGTCTTATTATTTGATTCTTTTTATATCGTGATTCTTGTTATTGTTTTTTATAACGATTCGTTTTTGTCTATTCGGTAGTTTTATTATAAAAACCGTGAAAATGAAATATTCTTTGATGTGTTAGGACTGTTTGCTTGTTGTTTTTGAAAAGCAACATAACAAAATGAACAAGCAAACAGTGTATGATCGATGTAATTTTGTCCATTGTACTAATGGGAAGCACAATGGCCATCGTTTATTTCAATTTCCATCATGACCAGTGCAACGACACAATGGATTAACAATTCAGGTAAATAATACACAAGTCTTTTACAAAATTAATTTTAATTAATTTTGAATTTTCTATTCGTATTTAAAAATTATAAAATATTTTATTAGATAGTTTATTTTATTTACTTTTAGATGTGTACATTTTTAAATTATTTTAATTTATTTATTTGTTTGAAAATTATTTAAATATAACAATAATGAACATTTTTCATTTATGATGTAGTATATAAAAAATCGAAATATAGGCGATACCAAAGTTGTATCTTAAAATTGTTTTCCTTCGTCACAGAGAAAAATGTGTGTATATATACTTGAAATCAAAATATAATATTTTTAGAAAATGTCCGTATATGAACGAATTCGCATAAATGTACGTATATGAAGAAATCCAAAAATATAAACTTTTTGGGATCTAGAAATCGCAAAAAAAATCTGAATGTGGGGTTTCCAAACCTTTTTTATTATGTTTTGAATTTTTAATAAAAACGTGTTTAAACAATAAAAATTGCCCATGTAACTATGTTTTTTTAGCAAATTATTTATTTTTTATACACAAAGAGAAAAAGATAGTAGAGATTACTATACACGTACACTAATCTTTACAATCATTTTCTCTCCATGAATATAGAAAAAAACAAGGGGTTACTGTACAGTTAATAACTATGCACCCGAAGGTAGAAAAAACTTTTTCCGAAAAGATAATAGAAGTAGAAGAAAAGACCTTTAATTTGATTTTCGTTCGTTGAAAATGGATGTTCCGGGGCAAAGTTATGACCAATATAAAAAGTTACCGCAGCATTTACGCAAAAGTTATGTACAATTTCAACTTTTTTATAGTTATTAAGAACATTGTTGTATAGTATGTAATATGCAATCTTTAGAGCCGTTTTTCTCAAAACTACTTTTTTCGCGATTTGCGCAACAGATTTTCATAGAATCACTTTCAACTTGGCATGCACGTTCTTTTTTATTTTTACGAGAAAAATAGAAAGCAATTTTTCGTTTTTAGGCATTTTAAAATTTTTTTTTAATAACTATGAAAATGTAACAATTGTACATAACTTTTGCGTAAATGCTGCGGGTGGGGATAAATGTACAGAAAGTTAAATTTACAGAAGGATACATTTACCGAACGGTTTAAATTGCTAAAAAAATCAATACCTATGGATAAATACCGATGGATAAAAATGCCGAAAGTTAAAAGTGCCGAAAACAAGAATCCCGAAAAAGAAAATGCCGAAAGTTAAAATTGCCGAAAACGAAAATTTGTACAAAGAAGTGCTTTTATTAGAATATGCGCCAGTATTATACTAATGTATTAATTGTTGCTACGTCGTTTCTTTTCAGTATTAGATACTTTTAGTTTTTACCCGTTGCCATTCAACATTTCGGCATTTTTAACTTTCGACATTTTTATCCATCGGCATTTTTACCCGTCGGAACTATCTTTTTCGGCACTTTTGTTAATCGATTACTTTACCCATTGGCACATTTCACTGTTCAGCAAATTTACCCTTCGGTGAAATAAATTCGACATTATTATCTTTCGGCACATTTATTCCCACCCGAAATGCTGCTGTAACTTTTTACGTTTAAAGTAGTCGTCAAGGGACAGTTCTTCCCTTAGCAATATCTGTGTTTGTAATACAAAATTTTGATTTTCAATTCTTTTTTCAGTTTATAATAGTATATTACGCAACTAGAGGTGAAAATGGGTTTTTCCAAGCGAGGATAATGATTGAGCACGAGTAAAAGTCGAGGGCACCGAAGGCGTACACGAGTGCGCAAAATCATCATCCGAGTCTGAAAATCCCCTTTTGCCCCAAGTTGCATACCGTATTTTTTATAACAAATGCATAAAAATGGTCTATTTTCTGTGCCTATAAAGTGGAGCGAAAATAGAGTTTTCCGAGCGTTAGAAATAAAGAGTATCGAAAATACTCATTGTCACCACGGAAATAAATAAATAAATTGGTTATGTATTTTTAGGTTTATATGAATCCTAAATCATATGATACTTATCTTTTTTCGGTAAATTTGAACATTGTATCAAAACGTAACACAAAAATTTTTTTAGTTTACTTTTGGAGGTCGTTCAATGCCTTTAAATGGCCATAATACAAACTTGTATATTTCTCAACCTACCGCAAGGTTTTGGGAGTCAAAATGATCGGATTGGAGTTTTTGAGATTTTGTTGTGTTCAAAATGCATATAATTATAGATTGAGTATGGGATTTTGAAAAATAAAATTATTGACCTTAGTTACAGCCTGATGAAGTCTGCAATAACTCAATTCTGGAGCTGAAAAGGAACAATTCTAGACTTGATAGAGTTATGTGCTCTAGAAGTTGATAAAAATCAAACTTATGTTTAAGAAGATAAAACGTGCACAGTACGAACAATATGTATTTTTTGTTGGCACATCGACTGTTTTAAAAAATCTACTCGATTTTGCATTTCTCTATTCTTTAATGTGTTATTCAAGTAATATTCAAACGCATTAACCGCCCAGTGTTTTTCTTTAAGAAAAAATGCGAATTATAAAAATTGAAAAAAAAATTTTACTTACGTCAACTGAAAACACAATTTTTAATGTAGGATTCTAGGAAAAAAAAAGTACAATTTCAATTTTTAATTCATGAAATGTTGATATTATTTTTGACACCACAATACGATCTTACACAATAATTTTGAGCAATTTTTTACCTATATAACCACCACAGAATGCCATTATATGTTTATTTATCAGTTATTTATACCTATTTTCAAAAAGTCACTTGCGCATCTAGTTATTTTCGTACATTGTAGAAGAAATTTCACATACTTACTTCAGTGCAACAAATAAATGTTAGTAACATTTATATTTTTAAACATTTTATCAACCGTATAAAAAATCCAATGAGTTTATGCATTGTAAATGGTTTAAAAATGATATTATGTAAAAGAAGTTTTATAATGACATAAAAATTGAGCCCAAAATTCTTCACAAAAGCTGCTAACTTTTATTCTAAACATTATAATTCATTTACTATGATAGTTATAGAAAGATTCATTAAAAACTAATGCGCGTACAACTTTTTAAAGTTAGAAAAGTCAGTTTCGAAAAAAACACGTTTAAAGATATAACTTTGTATGTTATCTAATATTAATTGTTTTACTTGAAGGTGTATAACCTTGTTAAAAAAAATGAGTTATGACATGAGACAACTTTTAAAACATTCTTACAATTACAAACATTAAGAAAAAAAAAAAAAAATTGATATTTTGGTCAAAAAACACCAGAATCCTACCTTAAAGTTAATAGAAATTTTCTATTTTGAGTACCTGCTGCTCTCCTTCGTAGACGATGTCTCGTCAACCTGGAGGTCACCCTGACAGCTAGATATCGTCGACATGGAGTGTTCGGTATCTTGCGATGATTTTAGTAAGAAATATTAATAAAAATATTAAAAAATATTAAAGAAATTCAAAAAGATTGATAGAAAACCAAATCTTGTAGAAAATAAAAAATGTGCTGAACAAAAACACCTGTCTTATACGTAAATGTTAAAAAAATGTAAAAAAAAACGTTTATAACGTTTGGTGCGTTGCTCTAAAATGTTGCACCATCCACACAAAATTACAGAAGTGTGCTTTAATATTTAAATTGATTTTTTTTTCGATCAAAATTCAAAGGTTAATGAGAATTCCCCATATATTTACTGAATTGAAATTATGTTTATTAAAATCTTGATTAAAATTATACACATATTTTTTGAACCTATACAGAACAGATTAAATAATTATTACCTTATTTGCTAAAATGGCCAATTTTTGAAATATATGTATTCAAAATTGAATCGTATTTCTTCTATTAAAATAGCATTGGTAATTGCCAGATATATAATTTGGAATAAAATTACGTCTTTTTATGACATCGTTCAGATTTTTCATATATTTGACGTATAAAGATAAAAAAATTGTTTTTCCGAAAATTTCAACATTACAAAGCTTTCTCTTGGAGAAAGCGAAATCATTTAGTAAAAAATTTCGATTTTATATGGCCCACGATAAGTTTAGTAAATCAATAAATTTCCAAAATGGTAGCTTTCAAGTATATCTTCCATCTCTTTATTTGTGCATATGTATGAGTGTGCGTGCGTGCGTGTATGTGTGTGTATGTGTATGTGACAATATAACTCATAATTTCATAAAATATAACTCACATTTTTCAAATACATATATTTATTATATGATAAAAGTGGGTCGAGTTTGAACTCAAGATCAACCCAATAACTCAATTGGACATACGCTTTATGTAATACATTATTTTACCTTAAATTAAAATACTTTTCGAAATACTATATTTAAATCGATATTTCCTGCAAGCTTAAAAAATGTTCATTTAAATGGATAGAAGGAACTTTGTTGAAATTACAAAAACGCGTTTATAATTTGTATGTGATATGCTATCAAACGTTAATTGTTTTACTTTCTAGACTATAGTTTTGTTAAAACATTTAAATTTGACATATTCTGAAATGATTTTAAATTATATGATGAACATTAAAAAAAATTGAAGGAATTTTCGATATAATGGTCAAGATTAATGGCGGAGTTCCTATTAAAACATATACATTGTAATAAAAAGAGATTACACGTTAAAAAGATTATTATTGTAAAATAAAAATTATTCCACAAAACAGATGATGATAATATAGTAAAATGTATTTTTAAATACAATGCTGTATACATTTTCTGTGATAACAAAAACTAATGAACGTATTTCATAAAAAATAATTAAATAAGTCGGACTTGAACCCGGAGCCAAACATTCAGATGCGAAAGAACACGACCCGCGACCACCAATTGGGAACTGGCATGGAAAAATGTATTGCGTCCGTCAGATAGATTATTGAAAAATAATTATATTTTATGAAAATAATACGGAAAAAATACTTTTCTGAAATTAAGAGTCATTAGATCCCTTTGAATGATAATAATGGAAACCTGTATATTTCTTGCGCTACCGCAAAGTTTCGAAAGTCAGGACGGTCAGATTCTGCACATATGAATGTGGGAATTTGAAAATATAAATTATTGACCAAGTTATAGTCTTTAAAAATCATATTTCATGATAAAATTTAAAACAATACATGAATTATGACTTTGATAGACTATACTTTTGGTTAATAATTTTTATTTTCATATTCTACATACATAACATAACTATGTGTATTTTTATCACAATAAAGCCTTAAAAATCTAATCCGATATATTTCTCTCTCAAAACCTTGCAGTAGCATAAGAAATGTACAGGTTTCCAGTATTGTCATTCAAAGACACCTAATGGCCCTTAATTAAAATAAAGGATGCTTTTAATAATATTTTAATAAAATATATTTAAATTTATTAACAATATATAGTTTTATTTAAATAAACGAGTTCGATGTCCCCGTCTTCTACCGATTTATGTACAATATAAAGTCGTTATATGGGTAAATCATATATGCTTATATATACTGTTGATTAAGATTTAAATTTATTATTTTTATTATTTTTATATTCACTTTCTGTCATAATTTAATTATACTCATTAATTAAAAACTCGAAATATCGTATTTTGTGTACGTCAAATGCCCGATTTCAAATATATTTTCATTAATCCTCACTATAAATTACTAATTAAAAAAATATAAAAAAATTACCTTAACACTTGAAAAACAGTTAGGAATTAAATGATCTGAATAATAATCACATTTTTCTCATAAAACCGGAATTAAATGGATTTGAATATTGTCATAGATTTTGTACATCGCAACGCAAAAAGTAGCTTAATGATATACAATTAAATTACTTTAAAAACTATTTTTAGTAGATAGAATATAAAAACAGTATTATTTTAAATAAGATGCTGCTTTATTTTTATTCTTAAAATAATCATAAAAGATTTAAAAGACTTTTAAATCAGCTGATTAAAAAACGAACGAAAAAAATGTCTCGTCTGCAATGCTTGTTTATATAGTGAATATTAATTAAATCAATAAAATAAGTGATTAAAATGTAATATTTTATGTACTTTTCACATACAATTATTTATGATACCTAAAATCCTTATATCTATCAGTAAAATTGCAAAAGTACATCGATTTGTCGCGTCCGCAATATTTATCCGCAACACTCGTTTTTTTAAGGGGACCGATACACCTTAAAATTTTAAATTAATTGATAATACATTTTACGGTAAAACTAATGCACTTATCATATATTACCTGATGTTTTAGGTAAATTTGAACATTTTATCAAAATATAACTATCCAAATTTAAAAAAATTAATGAAGGTCGTTAGGTCCATTTGATTGGCTATAATGAAAACCTCTATATTTCTTCGGCTACCGTAAGGTTTAGAGAGCCAATGAGATCGAATGGACACTTTCAAGGTTTTATTATGTTCAAAATATGTGTAATTAGCGTATGGGTGTGGGAATTTGTATATAAAAATTATTTACCAAAGTTATAGTCAATTTGAGCCATATTTCATATTAAAAATTTAAAAAAACGAAGAATTTTCGCTTAAATATACTATAACTTTGGTATATAATTTTTAAATACAAATTCCCACACCCTAGCTACACGTATTTTGAACATAATAAAACCTTGAAAGCGTCAATTCGATCACATTGGCTCTCTAAACCTTCCGGTAGTCGAAGAAATACAGAGGTTTTCCAAATTTTTTAAAAATTTGTATAGTTATATTTTGATAAAATGTTCAAATTTACCGAAAAAATCAGGTAATATATGATAAGTGCCTTAGTTTTACCGTAAAATGTATTATCAATTAATTTAAAATTTTAAAGTATATCTGCCCCCTTAAACGCCGCAAATTTAAGTCAGAACCTTTATTTATAACTTATATAATTTCATAACAATACTAGACGTGATATGTTAGTATTTTATAGTTATATAATGTATTTCGAACGACTTAAAAGTGAAGATAAAGAGAGAATATATGCAGCAGAAGCGAAATAAAGATTTACACGAACAAAAAGAACGGATTAAGCAGAAAAATAAATACAATAAAAATAAATGAATAATATTTTAAGCTTTTAAATTATTAATAAATACGTTTATAATCATTTTAAATATTTAAAGAAGTACGATTTATAGTTTTTAGATCATTAAAATTACAAATTTCTGACATATTTAAGAAATTAGGCACTTGTTTTAGGCTTGTTCGTGATTATATTTTAGTAGTTTATAGTCTTAAGAAATTGTGTAAAAAAATTAGAACTGTGATCCTAAATTAATTTTACCTGATTTTTAATGTGAAAAAGTCAAAGGTTCTAGAGATTTACCCATATGTACGCGAGAGAATTAAGCGAACGCGCGCTTTCAACCGGCAACTGTTGCTTTCGGTGAATTCGGTCTATACACACTTCTCCTCTTCTCCTTCAAGCGCGCACACACACTTCCCCCTCCGCGCTGTGATCAAATTATGTGTATAGTTCGGGCGCTCAGCCGCTAGGTTCGCTAGCTCACGACTGACAAGAATCGCCCCGAATCCGCCCATGCTCACTGGCAATCTCTCTACTAATCTCTGATATAACCCTTTATTTTCATAAATATTGTGTAATAACTTGTACAAACTACGGGTGAACTTTTATTATTTTTACATATTTACTGTCCTGATAATATTTATGAGCTATGACTACTTTTTTAATATGTTCTTTATTCCATCCAGTATAAATGAATAGAAAAATAGATCAAAATTATTCGACCACCAGAAATAGTATGTTAAATTAGTAAATTTTATGGATATTGATGTGGATTTGAAGGTCAGCAATATTTCCTGTACAACAGAAAAGTTATTAATTACATATTAATAATTGAAATCATCTGTAATCTTGTGTTTCATGGAAGAATGACACTTTAATCACCAAACATTACTTAAATCTAGTTAATAGTTACTGAAGGTGGCATCGATTTCTGTCTACTTAAGATTTTGTTTACTTGTGCGCAAATTGAATCTTGAGTACAGTTATTTAAAAAAAGTGTCTTCATTATTTACGTTTTTATTAGACATAATCCAAATGCATATCCTGTGAAACAGAATGACTGTGTTTAAGTGAAGTGCAATGAAACTGTGTTTTAGTGTAATTAGTGTAACCCTGCATTCCAGTATGTATTGGATGTTTGAATTATTGAAACCTGATTTGGCCAATTTTGTTACGACGATACCGCACTTAAGTGTTAATGTAGATGTATACATTCCCAACTAATCCTAAATAATTTTATTAGGTTTTTTAAAAAATAGTAGCATAGTCGCCACAAAACTTGCGAAAAAAAATATTGTTACATTTTTTTCTCTAATGTGCAATAATTTCACATGAAAAATACATAAATGTTAGAAGCTACGGAAAAATTAAAAATTCAATTTTTATGTATCCACATAACTTTTTACACTTTTAACCTTAAGGTTTAAAAATTTTTTTGTATATTTTGATAATTATTTGTGCTAAGAGAAGTGACGAAAATTTTGGACAATTAGAATCCAATTTTGATTTATTTCTTTAAATTTAAATAATAAGTCTTGAATTTTCACACTTCAAATACGAGTATATTAGCTAGAAAAGGACAGAATTTCGAAGGCCACAAAAGTGTCACGTTACGAAATTCGGACATCAGTGCAGTTCGACCGCATCGAGCAGTCACGTAGGCGCTGGCTTATAGTGCTAATGAGTGCGACGCGATGCGACAACAGCGTCGTGCCATCATCGGGGAAGGTAGGAACGACGTGAGGACCCGATGTGCGTACATATCGATAAATAAATTCTAGTACCATCGATGACTCATTAATTAATCCGAAAAATACAGAATTCTGTAGTAGAATTGATATAAAATAAAGTAGAAGAAATATAGATAATTAGAAAAAAAGTCTATCCAGTTGAATTGAAAAATACAATACAATTATTTTGGAGTTAAAATAGCAATCAATAGGAGAGAAATTAAAATAAATGTAAGTGACACATTTTATAATCGATTATCCTCGAATAAATACCTATTTAATTATTGTAAATAGATAAGCCCGTACGGGATGTTAGAGAGAGAAAACGCAAAAATTAATATTAATATTAAGTAAAAACTTAATAATTTGCAACAATTTTACAGTTCTTTCTGAGATTAAAAAATTTTGGTCTGCTGACTTGACGTTGAATATCTCATATATATATATAGAAATATAGAAATTTAAACTTATGTTCACAAATAAATTTAAGATAAAATACTATTTAACTAAAGAACATCTTAAAAATATTCATTAAGTGTAATTATTCGAGTTAATTATTCAAAATAGTTTATTCAAACTCATTTTAACTGTGTACCCAAATATTAACTCTATTAAATTATATACCTTACAAATTGTATTGAAAAAGAAAACATAAAAAATATATTGATTACTAAAAAATTATCTACAGTCTTCTTTTATTTTGAAACTATTTAATACAAAAAATGTTTGTATTCAAATTTTGAAACTACTTAATACAAAAATTTAGGTTCACGGTTAAAATGAGTTTGAATAAACTATTTTGAATAATTTACTCGAAAGGTTATACATAATGAACATTTTTAAGATTTCCTTAGTTATATATTATTATCTTCCATGCTGAAAATCATCAAGTGCTAAAACACGTGCAGAGGCACGTGCAAAACCATGTGCAGAGTCACGTATAAAAGCATGTGTCAAATCACATATTGTTGCACGTATAAAAGCACGGGCCAAATCATGTGACGGGTAATTTCACATACCCTGTCACATGCTCTCTCCCACACAGACACACACACACAGAACATGTACTAACCTTTTATAGATGTTACAGGTGTCAACGCGGTAAAGGGAGAGAGAGAATTGCGAGCCGCATAGAGAGAAAGAGAGAGAGAGTATAAGCAGGGGGCGCGCAGGGGCGCGAGCCCCGATAGTTTTTCGGGAGCTAGTAGAGACGTTTAGGCAACCGGTAGAGACGGACGCGGGATATTTCACGGAAAGCGACGGATGTCATTGCGACGACCACCCGATATACCTGCGAGCCGGCCACCGCTATCCCCAGGGATTGTCTGGGGAAGCATTACTTATCGTGCGTCGATCGCTGTCGAGTACCAGGATTAAGGTGAGTCAGCAGTTATATCTCTCTCTCTCTTCCCGGGATATTCTTTCTCTCTCTCTATTTCGCGACACGCCTGCGAGGACGCACACTCCGTGTGAAGTGCGTGAGTGTTTTCCTTCCCAGTATTTGAATATATACATATTTTTATAGCTTCAGTGTTGTTTCTGGCTTTTCCCTTTTCCCCACTCGTTAATGCTCTCAACATCGATAATGGTATGTACCGCGGGTTTTACCGATTAAAACCCCGTTACAATCATGTGCAGGAGCATGTATAAAAGCATGTGCTGAAATGGACCCATTTAATCACATGTTTCACACGTGCATCAGCATGTGCTCCAGCATGTGCTTCAGAACGAGAGTAAATAAATATAAAATGTAAAAAAAAGTTTCCCTGACCGGGGCACGAACCAGTAATCTCACTAGAGGCGAATGCGATTTAATTTCATATTAACTTGGCGTCATTTATTGCTTACGCACGACGTAATAATTGGGGGCCTACTCTCTGGGATATTTTAATAGCAATTAGCGCGGATAGCAAATTTTTTATTTTCGAAATTCAAAATTGCCACTGTATAGTCAGAAACGAAATTAAAAAATAAAGATGCAACTGATATCATAAAGAAACACGTAACGATAACTGATCCAAATTTTTTTCGAATTATTAGCATTTTTACAGCAACGATATCAAGTCGCGAGTGAATCGATTCCTGAACGCGCCGAAGAAGTAAATAAAAATTTTACAAGACAATATTGATATATCAAAAATGCATGATGCGCGTCAAGATGATTCGATGATAGACATACTTTCAGAATTAATTCATACTAATATTAGTTGCAGAGAAATTATAGAAACTATTTCAGATTAAAAATCCATTAGAAAGTTAAACAAAAACGCAGCAATGACGGAAACAACTGCCTATCAATCTATTATTGTCTCAACAAATACGACAAACCCATCCAACACTGATCCTAAATTTCCACTACAAAATAATGACAACACTGAAAATATTGACATTGAAAAAACCTCTCCACTTTTTTCTACTCCAAATGAACACAGCACATCTTATCATACGAACGATTTAGCGACATTAATAAAAATGCGCTTGTCCGGACGAGCATTAAAAAGTGCACAGCAAAGAACTTCTCTTAATATGGAGGAAATTATAATGTATTTTGATAGCATATACAGGTCCGCAAATCGTTTTCACGAATTACTGGATGAATTAGCAGTAATGAAATAAAAATACAACGAAAACGTCGTTTCATTTTTAAATAGATTAAAACCATCCGCACAAGATCTTAAATCCGAATTAGAAGAAGATGGTGTAGGATATTTTATTCGTGGTTTGCAATGGGTTATAAAAGGGCAAATTCGAGTCTCTAGATGCAGCGATCAACCAACCAATTGACATAGAGCGCGATTATGCATGCCAAAATAGAGACGAACAAATGAGAATACCACAGCCTCCTACACGAACAAAAATTAACGAAAAAGAATCTGCATAAATTAAGTTAGTCGATAGCCAAAAGTCAGAAGCCTGTCAAATATGCCATAGAAAGGTTCACGCAGAGCCTAATTGCTGGTACTATACCAATGACGCCGGTCACTCCCCAAAAAAGCACTTGGTCCACGCCCGACCGTGAAAAATTAATACTGACTAACTCACAGGAGCGGCCACAACCTGTCATGCAACCGTGGAAAACACCCAAAAAAATCAATACTCCAACTATGTTCCCTCTGCTAATGTATCTGAGCCAAACCAAGCTCAAAATAGCGCTACTAAAGCATGTAATTATTGCAAACAGGCCGGTCGTTGGGAGAGCGAATGTAGAAAGCTTGCATATAATAAAAAAAATGCGAGAAATACAGCAGGGAAACGAAAACAGGTTCGCGGAGAACAACACAACCAGGGAAATCCCACAACTGTAGCGTCAAAATTATACGAGAAACAGTCAGTAATACAATTAATAAAAAGAATTGTTTAATTAAGCATTAATAATTGTTCACCAACTATTATGCTAACAAAAAATTGTTGCCCGCAACCGTTGTCGCTAATGCTACATACCGACGCTGGTTCAGCACTTTTGAAAATCTCAGAAGAACCGCGTAATGTTCGAGTCGATGCTAACGAAATTTTAGAATTGACCGGTAACAAAAAGTAGCATAAACACTTATGGCAAAATTCCAATACAATTTCATGATTTAACATTTTACTTCACTTAGTACCAGATGATCTTCCTATCGAGGAAGACGGTCTGCTCGGCAGTGATATCATTATCAATTATGATGCAGACATTAATTATAGAGAACAATATTTGATAATTGATAATTATAAATTGCCTCCAAATTACCATAAAATAAAAATAAAAAAGTACATAAGTTTTTGATCGCTACTTTTACCGAAAAAGAACAACAGAGCGTGCAATCAAAATCCGAAAATTTGCCAAATTCAAGCTTAGAAAATCGAAAGTTACAAAGTCAAAAATTATATACGCAAATCACTTCCAATTCAAAATCCGAAATCCGATACCCGAAAAACGAAAATTTTACTTATATAACCGAGATTCGATACCCCGAAAATCGTGATCGAAAATTTGAAAATAGTAAATTGAGCGCGCAAAATCAAACTCAAAATAATTAAAAATTAGAAAATCAATCAAACTGCGATATTCGAAAACCGAAATGGTGGCAGAAGCAGGAACCGGTCACTCCTAGCAAACTACCGCAAAAGTCTACCAAAATTAGCATTCTGAAATTAGAAAATAAAAAATGGAAAAAATAATATTTTCGCTCTTGTTTCAGAAAAGAAAAACATCGTTGTTAGAAGCAAATGAGAAAACGCTCCTAGAAACTGATACAAAATCACTGTTAGAAGTAAACAAAAAATCGTAATCAGAAATTAATGACGACGTATATTTGGAAGGAAGTAAATTTGCATATGATGAAATTAAAAATTGCTTTAAGCGTGAGTTTTAACGTGAAATTTTAGAAAAATTGAATTATTTATTGAAAGTTATTAAAGAAAGTCACCAAATAAATAAATTCTTATCTGAACAGTTTAAGAATCTAACCGGCGAACAGAGAGTTTCGGTAGAATGGATCATAGACCACTATGCGGATAGATTGTATCTAACGGGAGATAAGTTTCCGGCAACAGCTGTGCTCGAGCACGAAAGCCCCCTCACTAGTAATGTACCCATTCGTATGAAACAATTCCGTCACCCTCCTGTACGAACTGAGGAAATGAATAGGTAAGTACACGAATTGCTAGATAACAATATAATCGAGCCCTAGATCAGCTTTTACCCTGCACTGGTATTTTGCATTGATAAAAAGCCCGATTCAAAAAGCAATAAACGTTATAGAATGATGGTAGATTTCAGAAACCTTAAAGTAATCATACCTTATTACAATCACGCTGTACCCAATATAACTTATATTTTAGACAAATTGGGGCGCGCAACATTTTTTTCGGTATTCGATTTAGCTTCCGGTTACCATCAAATTTTTATAATAAAAAGAAGGTAGACACAAAACAGCCTTTCATTGTAATTTGGGCGCATTTCATTTTTGTAATAGCCGGTTTGGTCTTAAAACTAGTGCATCAGTTTTTCTCGCTCTTATCACGGCACTAATTGCAGGTATGAAAGGTGTAGTAGCATTTTTTGATGATATTTGTATTTTCTCAGAAACTATCGAAGAACATTGGGAAATAATAGCTGAGCTGCTAAAAAGATTAATAAAAGCTAACCTGACATTGCAACCAGATAAATGCGAATTTTTAAAGGAAGAAATTAATTACCTAGGGCACATTATAAGCAGCAATGGCTTGAAGCCCGATTTAAAAAAATAGAAGCACTAAAAAAATTTCCAGTGCCCATAACAGCAAAAAATAATGAACAATTTCTGGAACTTGCTAATTATTATAGACGTTTTATACCTAGTTTTGCAAAAATAGCCAGACCTCTAAACCTTTTACTAAAGATAGATCAACCATTTAACTGTGAAAAAAATTTCCAGCATGCTTTTGAAAATTTGAGAGATCGATTACGTGAGCCGCCAATCTTAATACATCCTAATTTTGATAAACAATTTACTGTTTCGGCCAATGATAGCGGATACGCGATGGGGGGAGTGATTTAGCAAAAAGAACTTCCGATAGCTTTTGTATCACGAGGTCTCAATCCAGCTGAAATAAATTATTGCACTTTTTCGAAAGCAGCTTTACATATAGTATTTTTTATAACGCAATTCAGACCATATTTATATGAAAGAAAATTCACACTTATTACAGACCATGAACCATTAGTTTGGCTAAATTCGCACAAAGATCCGAGCTCTAGAGTCACGAGATGGAGATTAAAATTGGCAGATCACAATTTTGAAATTAAATATAAGCCGGGCGCAATAAATACAAATGCCGATGCACTTTCGCGAAATCCAGTAGAGTCACAAATATTAATCATTAACGATGCCCCAAATATCAATTTGTTAGCAATTGAGCATGAGCAACCCAACAACCAGAATGACCTAGACAGAGAGATGAATAATCAAGCGTTAAGGCCAGGTTACTCCAAAAAACGTGATTTTTTTCAATAAATTTTATTCATAGTACAAAACATGTTGAGTAATCAATTTTTTTTACATATAAAAGCACATATATTAAATTACTTGAAAAATTTTATTTTTTTTTGTTCAAAATGGCGGTTATGAAAATGGCTGCTGAAACTCGTCTGATTAGTAGATGAATGACATCATTTCTTGGAAACGAATTATCTGAAAGCAAAAAACAAAACGGTTTCATGTTCTGTATCGAATTGGCTATGGCCTTAAGCAGAATTAAACATTTTCAATGAAAAAAAACAAAATGGCGGACTTTTGAATTTTTTCATTTTTTCAAAAGTCCGCCATTTTGTTTTTTTTCATTGAAAATGTTTCATTCTGCTTGAGGCCATAGCCAATTCGATACAGAACATGAAACCGTTTTGTTTTTTGCTTTCAGATAATTCATTTCCAAGAAATGATGTTATTCATCTACTAATCAGACGAGTTTCAGCAGCCATTTTCATAACCGCCATTTTGAACAAAAAAAAATAAAATTTTTCAAGTAATTTAATATATGTGCTTTCATATGTAAAAAAATTGATTACTCAACATGTTTTGTACTATGAATAAAATTTATTGAAAAAAATCACGTTTTTTGGAGTAACCTGGCCTTAAGAAGGCAGGTAAAGCCCGCCGCCGTTGAGCCACACGGCATGATGTGCTGCATCCAAGCTCCCGTACCTTGCGGCAAGATAGCAGCCGGAGGTCGTACAGTGCTGACGAAGACAGGCCGGTGACACATTACACAGACACTGCAGCTACGGCGATAGTAGAAATTCCCTCCCTCGCAGCCGCGTCGTGCGGAAATTTTCAGGGGAGGGAGGCGGTGAAAACATGCACCCTGAGGAAATGCAGGAAAGTCGTGCACGCAGCCCCGTCACTACAACTGCCGATAACACTGCGAAATTTGATATAGATCTTAATGTAACTACTATTTTAAAGAGAAATTCAAGCGAGTCTAATGAGCTACTGAAGCTCACACATCATGACTCACACACAAACGAACTCCCTAGTAAAAATATTATTCATTGTAGAGAAATATTATTTATGAGAAAAGATAATTATTTATATTTCGTCAATTGCATAGGCCAACCACTAGATGAAGGAGCAATGCAATTATATGAATTAAATAAACTACCGTCTTGATAATTTAAGTGTTGGTGAACCTAAATTAATTAAAGTTAATACTTGATTTCATATAGTAATGCCACTTAGAAGCGAGCAACGCGAAAATTCAATAAATATCATGAATATTTTGCAAATTATACTTAATAAATTGAGTTTCATTTTAATTGAAAAGGAGATTAATACATTTAGCATGGCAAAATTAAAAATATTGAAATTGTTGAATTCAATCTAATATTAAACAGCATTAAAAAAGATTTATATTTAACATACATTAAATTCATTATCTGTCTCGGTCATATATAACATCCTCCTCTTTCTGCACGTGCAAAAATTATCGAAGAAATGCATTGCTCTACGATTGGTGGGTACAAAGGCGTCAATAAAACTTATAATAGAATTAGACATAAATATAATTGGGAAAATCTTAAGCAGCACAAAAGTTCATTCCAAAATGCAAGCAATATCAATTAAAAAAATTAGTTAGAATCAAAACCAAGCAAAATTTAATTATTACTGATTATCCAGCATTACCGTTCGCTAAAATAGCTCTTCATATAGTCGGACCATTGCCTAAAACTAAAATTGGTAATTAATACATACTTAGCATGCAAGTACAATTTTCGAAATTCGTAATTTTTGTTCCCCTTCCCGATCAGACAGCGATCTCAGTAGCTGACGGATTTATAAAAAGATTAGTTTATATCTTCGGAGCTCCTCAAGCTATATTAACAGATCAAGAGATTAATTTTCTGAGTAGATTAATGGCACGCGTAGCCAGAAGATTTAAAATCAAGCAAATAAAAACTACCGCTTTTCGCCCCCAGTCGAACAGTTCTCTCGAGCGAGCGCACGCGCCGCTGAGCAAATTTTTTAAAATGTTTATTTCCAAAGAAGCGGAATGGGATGAATGGATTGAATTAGCCATGCTTAAACATAATTCCAGGCGGAGTGAATCGACTATTTTCACTTCTTACGAGCTTGTATTTGGGCGTCAAGCGTTACTAAAGTCAAGCGATCCTCCCGCCGCCGACGACCTCTTACCTGCGTACGCCGACTACATGCGAGATCTTATCTGACGCCTGAGCGCCTCAAGTGAAATAACTGCCGAAAGAATTTCCCTAGCTAAGGAGAGAGCGAAGCGATATTACTACTTAAAGGCTAATCAGGTAGAAATAAAAGTAGGTGATTACGTTTGGTTGTAAAAGGGGCCCAAGCCACATAAATTCGGCGATCCTTATGCTGGTCCTTATTTAGTGTTACATATTTGGGAAAAAGAAAATGTAAAGATACAATTAATAGAAAAGCAAATGAAAGTAGGCATATGAACCGCTTGCGCTTTTCGCATGTGAAACGGCAATAAAAAAACATATATGGGACATTCTTAGTCAAAAAAGCCACCCCCTCTGTCCAAAAATCAGAGCCACAAAAAATTCGTGTCCGGGCTTAAAATTTAGCTTAATATATCTACTTTCCATTACTGAGTGGCCTTTTTGAAAAATTCAAAATGGTGGGCTGGTGCAGCTCTAACAATACACCGATATCACCAGGGAATATCAGTTAAATGTTCTTAAAACTTGCAGGGGCAAAGAAAAAATTAGTAAAAAGGTTATTTGCATGTATTTTTTCCCACTGAACACGAATCCACTGTTAGTTTTGATCTATGGGGCCACCTTTAATTCATAACCTCAAAAAACAGTCGAAAAATGCAGTTTACGTGGCTGAGACTCGAAATAGTGGTCAAAAAATTAGGGACAAAGCTTATTCGTATCTATTTTTTTCCGCTGAATATGAATCCATCGTTAGTTGTTGTCTCTGGGTCCACCTTTCGTCCATAACTTCAAAGAACAGTCAAACATTGCAGTTTTACGTGGCTGAGACTCGAAATAGTGGTCAAAAAATTAGGGACAAAGCTTATTCGCATGTATTTTTTTCCACTGAATGCGAATCCACCGTTGGTGTTGGTCTCTGGGTCCACCTTTCATCCATAACCTCAAAGAACAGTCAAATAATGCAGTTTTACGTGGCTGAGACTCGAAATAGTGGTAAAAAAATTAGGGACAAAGCTTATTCGCATTTTTTACCCGCTGAATACGAATCCACCGTTAGTTTTGGTCTATGGGGCCACCTTTCGTCCATAACCTCAAAGAACAATAAAAAAATGCAGTTAAGTGGCTGAGACTGGAAATAGTGTACAAAAAAAGTTCATCATCATTCTTCGTTGGTTTTTAACAGAGGAATACAATGCTGTTCTCGGTTTTAACCTTGACTCAAAATCTCATTTTCAAGGTCATTTCAAGGACAACTGTTCAAAGACAAGGTCAAATTGTTTAAATTTGACACTATTTTAGCTATTATTTTGACAGGAATGTGATGTTTATGATGGTATTGTGTTCCTTCTACAGGAAGCTTTGTAATTGTAAAATTTTCAATTTCATAAAAAGGCGTTATAATCATGTTTTAAGGTTATGGAGTCCAAATCCCGTGTTTTTAGAAAATGTTTGTGTGGGCATATGTGTTTTTAATTTTGCAGTTAGATGTAGGGGCTACTTTTCGAAAAATTAATTGAACACAAAAATCAATATTTAATTAAATACTATGTTCCCAATCGTATTTGTTTAATTGCACCTTTTTCGAAATAGAATAAGATGTTCTTCTCCTAGATTTGATTAGTTTGGATATAATTAGATTTTTTTTCTCATCATAACCAACATCGAATATATCTTACAGCATAAAATATTGTACGTTAAAAGAAAATATGTACTTTCCTCTATCATTTTATGCTTTCATTTTTTCAAATAATCTTCCGAGGATAGTTAAATGACATTCTTTTGTTGTGCATAACTCCTCCTTGAAGTCATTGTTTCTTCAACAGTCCTTCTAAGCAAAGTTGAAGGAAATTTCTTCTCGCCGCGTAACTGCTAGCGTAACAGTCCTTTTCAGGATAGTTATAACGAGCTCTTATATTAGCGAATTCATTGTTTCTTCAACGGTCCTTCTAAGGATAGTTGAAGGAAATTTCTTCCAGGTGGGTACAGACTTGCGTAACAGTCCTTTTCAGGATAGTTATAGCGAGCTCTTACAGTAGCGAACTCATTGTTTCTTTAACAATCCTTCTAAGGATAGTTGAAGGAAATTTCTTCCAGGTGGGTACAGACTTGCGCAACAGTCCTTTTCGGGATAGTTGTCAAGCTCTCGAATCATTTGTAGTAATCAACTTTTCAACAGTCCTTCTAAGAACAGTTCAAGGGAGTTCCTTCCCGGTCTTGCGCAACAGTCCTTTTAAGGGCAGTTTTAACATCATGTCAAAAAAAATCCGTACAGATAGGTGCATCAATACTTATAACGATGAAGGCGTACCTAATCATAAGGGTTCAAATTTAAGAATAATATCAAAAGCATTACTGCAGGAGAAGCATAATTTACCAGTAACTGCCATGGTATGTAATGATTATAGATTAAAACGTTCATTGAATCGATCTGATAGCTGTATGAATATAGTCGATTACAATGATATCAGTAGTATGAAATGTGATGATACCTCGGCAGACCAAGGTACTGAGTGTCCAAATACTTCCTTGACTACTGAAAAAGATGATTCATCTACCAGGTTACTTGAATTGGAAGAACTTCTGCAAGGATTAAAAGATAAATTCACAAGTTTGGAAGGTAATGATCCCATGAAGCTCAGAATCCTCACTATCGCGCCAGAATCTTGGAGTATAAGACGAATTTCAAAAGAGTTTGATACTTCCCGAACTTTAGCTAAAAAAGCTAAAGAATTACGATCATCAAGTGGTGTTCTGGCCGATGTTACAGCAAGAGCTGGTAAAACTATACCAAATGCTACAATTACATTAATTAATGATTTCTATAATGACGATACTGTTGGTAGAATGATGCCAGGAGTCAAAGACACGTGTTCAGTTAAAGTTGATGGTGAGCGTATTAAAGTGCAAAAACGGTTATTGTTAATGGATCTCAAAGAACTGCATACATTGTTCAAAAAGACTTACTCAGATCATCCAGTTAGTTTCAGTGTTTTTGCAAAACTCCGACCGCAACATTGTATTTTGGCTGGAGCAAGAGGAACTTACTCAGTATGTGTATGTACGATTCATCAGAACTGTAAATTGATGCTTGATGCAATTAAAATTAACAGCTTAACAAAAGAAACTGAAAATCCAATTCGTGATTATCATGATTGTTTGAAATCAATTGTGTGCAAGACACCTACGCCCGATTGCTACGAGTACCTAGACCAATGTCATAAATGTCCAGATATTTCATTTTTTTCCACGAGATTACTTGAAATTTTAAATACTGCCTTTATCGATCAGGTACAATATAGTGTATGGACAGCAACTGATAGGTCAACTTTGAAAACAGTTACGAGTGAAGTTTCTGACTTTGTAAATGAATTTTGTGACAAGCTACTGACTCTTAAACCGCATTAATTCATAGCGAAACAGCAGTCTCAATTTATTTCGTCAACAAAACAGAATTTAAATAAAGGAGAAGTACTTGCTATGTTCGATTTTTCTGAGAATTATTCATAGTAAGGTAGACCATGATAAATCAACACAACACTTGAATAAGAGATTCACAACGGCATTAGCAGTACCCGAAAGTTTAAAAAACCACTCGTTTACTATTCAACAACCAAAAACGGTAGTTATTAAACGATTTTCTAATGCTACCAAAGGAGTAGAAATTTATGCAGAAAATGCTTAGTATTTGATCCTTCAGAAACAAAAAAAAAGAAAAAAATTATTTTTTAAGAACCATTACCAAAATAATGCAAAATACGAAAAATCTAATTATATCCTTCTCTAAAATCGTTTATTGTTCCAATATGCATAATATAATGTTTGAAATATAGAATCTGTATGTTTTACTCCACTAGAAGTAAGATTTACTCAGCTATGCTCAACTAAACAATAAAACACACATTCATATGGAGAATTTATAATCACACGATTTTCAAACTCCATAACCTCAAAACATGATTATAACGCGGTTTTTTATGAAATTGAAAATTTTACTATTACAAAGCTTCTTGTAGACGGACGCAATATCATCATAAACATGACATTCCTGTCAAACTAATAGCTAAAATAGTCTTAAATTTAAACAATTTGACCTTGTCTTTGAACAGTTGTCCTTGAAATGACCTTGAAAATGAGCTTCTGAGTCAAGGTTAAAACCGAGAACAGCATTGTATTCCTCTGTTAAAAACTAACGAAGAATGATATCGGTGTATTGTTAGAGCTGCACCAGCCCACCATTTTGAATTTTTCAAAAAGGCCACTCAGTAATGGAAAGTAGATATATTAAGCTAAATTTTAAGCCCGGACACGAATTTTTTTGTGGCTCTGATTTTTGGACAGAGGGGGTGGCTTTTTTGACTAAGAATGTCCCATATATAAAACTTAATTATTATTAATAAAATATAAATAAATAAACGATAATGCGAATTATTTATGGCTGTTTTCTTCACTTATGGATACTCAAGCTGGATTTTATTCTATGAAAAGTATTAATAACAAAAGTAAATAAATAAACAATAATTCGTATTATTTATAATCTCTTTCTTTGTTTATTGATGTTCAAGCTCTATGTTATTTAAATTAATTGTTACGCTACCTTAACCCTTTCGTGCACATAAGAGTTACAGCTATGGTGCGGGGAAACTGTTTACATTTCATAGGGTCCCGAGCCGCGCTGAATCCGAATCCGAGGTCAGATTTTGAAAATTCAAGATGGCGGATCCAATATGGCGGACGGGAAAGTAAAAAAATCGAGATTTTGAAAAACAAAGAATTTTTTCGTATTCTACGTGAAAACACAAATAGAAACTGTTCTTGCTGTTTTTTCGATATCTCTCTTAGTTCTTGAGTAAAATATTCCTTTTTAAAATCTGACCTCGGATTCGGGTTCAGCGCGGCTCGAAGTTTATGAATTTTTTACCCAAAAACTAAGAGAGATATCGAAAAAACACCAAAAACAGTATCTATTTGTGTTTTCACGTAGAATACGAAAAAAATTTTTGTTTTTCAAAATCTCAATTTTTTGACTTTCCCGTCCGCCATATTGGATCCGCCATCTTGAATTTTCAAAATCTGATCTCGGATTCGGATTCAGCGCGGCTCGGGACTCTATGAAATGTAAACAGTTTCCCCGCACCATAGATGTAACTCTTATGTGCACGAAAGGGTTAATGTCAGCTTTTATTAATAAATTCCAAAGCTTTGTTGTGTAAATGTTGTGCAAAATAATAGAACCTTGCTGAGTGCAGATGAAGCCCATGCTACCACTCTTATTGGCAGCAATTGACTTCGTGCTCATCAAGATTATGATTGGATACGATTGCGCACAAAAATTCACTAATTTTACTACCTTCTCACTTGTAGACATCGAGGAATGTGACATCCCTGATCCTATAATTAATAATACTCGAGCTCATGTTTCACTGTTACAAATTAACGATTTCGCGAGCACTCAAGTTCGATGCTGTAAAATCGAAGTTAAAAGAACCGTGCAATATTGTGGAATGTGATCCCACACAGCCACAGTAAGAAATGGTGAGGTCCATTACGTAAGAGAAAATTCACGAGAGGAATGTTATAAAATACACTTGCATCGTTCTATATCAATTTCAATTGATATTATTCAGAACTTGAGAATTAATGATACTACAACGCACCCTATGACCTTCGCGGGTACACTCAGAAGCGACGGAACTTGCCAAAACGCCGGTTATTACGCGGATCCTTACGGTGAATTTTATGACGTGATAGTATCCGGATATATAACAATACATTTGGAAGAACGATACAATTCCATAAATTTGAATAATAATAAAATAAAATTGGAGAGTGGCACCACATGCACTTTTTCGGAAGATAACTATATTGACGCAGATTTCGGATATGCGTTTTGGGACATAATGCCTTTGCACACGTATCAATCGAACAGGTATGCGAACCTATATACCGGGCCGGTGACTAAGATCACAGAGAGAGAGAGAGAGAGAGAGAGAGAGAGAGAGAGAGAGAGAGAGAGAGAGAGAGAGAGAGAGAGAGAGAGAGAGAGAGAGAGAGAGAGAGAGAGAGAGAGAGAGAGAGAGAGAGAGAGAGAGAGAGAGAGAGAGAGAGAGAGAGAGAGAGAGAGAGAGAGAGAGAGAGAGAAGAGAGAGAGAGAGAGAGAGAGATGAGAGAGAGAGAGAGAGAGAGAAGAGAGAGAGAGAGAGAGAGAGAGAGAGAGAGAGAGATAGATAGATAGATAGATAGATAGATAGATAGATAGATAGATAGATAGATAGATAGATAGATAGATAGATAGATAGATAGATAGATAGATAGATAGATAGATAGATAGATAGATAGATAGATAGATAGATAGATAGATAGATAGATAGATAGATAGATAGATAGATAGATAGATAGATAGATAGATAGATAGATAGATAGATAGATAGATAGATAGATAGATAGATAGATAGATAGATAGATAGATAGATAGATAGATAGATAGATAGATAGATAGATAGATAGATAGATAGATAGATAGATAGATAGATAGATAGATAGATAGATAGATAGATAGATAGATAGATAGATAGATAGATAGATAGATAGATAGATAGATAGATAGATAGATAGATAGATAGATAGATAGATAGATAGATAGATAGATAGATAGATAGATAGATAGATAGATAGATAGATAGATAGATAGATAGATAGATAGATAGATAGATAGATAGATAGATAGATAGATAGATAGATAGATAGATAGATAGATAGATAGATAGATAGATAGATAGATAGATAGATAGATAGATAGATAGATAGATAGATAGATAGAGAGAGATAGATAGATAGATAGATAGATAGATAGATAGATAGATAGATAGAGAGAGATAGATAGATAGATAGATAGATAGATAGATAGATAGATAGATAGATAGATAGATAGATAGATAGATAGATAGATAGATAGATAGATAGATAGATAGATAGATAGATAGATAGATAGATAGATATAATATTTATTTGTAAATGTTTACAAAAGTTTTTACATATAATTTTACATTTTAATGTCACACGTTGTCAGTTTCTTAAAATTACATATCACGTCGTTACTTAACTAAAATTAATTGCACATATGTGAAGTCAGGTATATAAAGTATTGCACTTTGTTGTCAGTTATAAAATTTGTTTTTTCTAAATCGTACTTATTATACCTATCAGTCGCTTGAATAAAATTATATACATACATTAACAATCGTTTCCATTCATACTAATAAATACATGCATACTTTTTTAAAATTGTTTTGTCAAATTAATAATTAAATACATTCACACTTAATTAACACTAAAAATATTTAATAAATAAATAAATAAAATAATAAATAAATGCGTCGAATACATAAATAAACAAGATAAATAATTAAATTAAATAAATAAATAAATAAATTTAAATAAATAAATAAATAAATTTAAATAAATAAATAAGTTAAATAAATAAATAAATAAATTTTAATAAATAAATAAATTAAATAAATAAGTTTTAATAAATAAATAAATTAAATAAATAAGTTTTAATAAATAAATAAATTAAATAAATAAATAATTTAAATAAATAAAAAGCCTAAATATATAATCGACTCATTTTTATCTCTAAACATACTCCTCACCATGTAATTGTTTAAGGTGCCTGCTAAACGCCGTTTTAAATTTACAAAAAGATGGCAGGCACCTCACACTGCTCGGGAGCGAATTCCAGAGGTGCGCACCTTGAACTCTGAATGAAAAAAGGCCCTTATCGGTGCGCGACCCCGGAACCGAGAGCTCTTTCATACCACCCCTACTTGAAGTCCTGGCCTGGTTTTTTTCAAAGAGGGCAGTAAGATACGGTGGCTGCCGCATGACAACCGCTTTGTAAAGCAGCAGCCCCATAAAATACTCCCTCCTCACCTTCAATTCTAACCAGTCCAGTTTTTTCCTGTAGGCGGTGATATGCTCATCCCGCCTAACACCACATATGTATCTCACACATGCATTCTGCAGACGTTGTAGTCGTGTCTGGAGCTCCCCTGACACATCAAGAAGAACCACTGAGCAATAATCTAAGTGAGGTAGTACCAGTGCACATGCCAGCTGCTTCCTCAGTATCTCTGTGGTGCTTGAACGGAAAAGTTTTAAGCTATACAGAGCCCTATTTACCTTTCTACTGACCGCATTCAGTTGCGGCTTCCATGTCAACCCTCCGTCCATCACCACGCCGAGGTTGGTGACTGTATCGACAAAGGGAACGTGTACGCCGGTCTGTATCTCAATGCCTTGCAAGTCGAGGCTCTGAACCTGTTTGATGTTGTGATCAGATCCAAAAATGATCGCCTTTGTCTTGCCGACATTGAGGCGCAGGCCAGCTGACGTTGCCCAGTTCGACACTGCTTGTGCTACAGCCGACATGCGACCGATACCATCACGAAGACCTTTCAGGGTCACTTGTGTGTAGGTTTGCAAGTCGTCAGCGTAAAGTATGTGTTCGACACCATCTATGTCGAGTGCGTCTTGTAAGTCGTTTATGTACAGGCTGAAAAGCAGGGGTCCCAGGACTGAGCCCTGTGGAACGCCAAGATTGGTGGTTAGCCAACCTGAATCCCCGTTTGTGATTGTGACGACTTTCTGTCGTCTCCCCATGATATATGACTTAAGCCACAGGAGAACACTCCTGGAGAATCCCATGCGCATCAGCTTACGCAGCAGTTTAGTGTGTGAGATGGTGTCGAATGCTTTGCTAAAATCAAACATTAACAAAATAGTCAATAGTTTTTTGTTGTTGTCAATGCCTGATCTTATGTCCTCCGTCAGTTTCAGTAGTGCTGTCTGTGTACTGTGATTCTGTCGAAAACCAGTCTGCATCGGGTCCAAAGTATTATTTTCTCGTAAGAAGTTGGTTATTTGGTCGTGTACGATTTTTTCAAGGACCTTAGAAAGGAAACTCAGCAGGGCAATTGGTCGGAAATCTGACACCGTAGATGGGACAGGTTTCTTCTTCAAAGGCACCAACCGAGCTCCCCTCCAAGCTCCCGGAAAAATGCCACTGGACAGAGAGGAGTTAAAGATCTTAACAATATGATCTCCCACAAACGGAAGAGCCTTAGCCACTATACTTTGGGGAATGTCGTCTTCCCCTCTGGCTTGTGATGAGAAGTGGGCAACAGCCAGAACCACGTCCGAGAAGCTGACTTCTCGGAAAACAAAACCGTCATCACTGGCAGTGGTCAGGACGCTGTCAAGTTCTTCATCACCCTCATTTTGGGAGATCGACACCCCTGCAAAGTGGGCATTGAGCTCTTCCGGTGAGAAACCATGAAGCTCCTCTCTTGTCTTTGGCAGAAGGCCCAGAGCCTTGAGCTCTTTCCAGATATCTTTCTTATTATTAATCGCTTCAGAAATTTTATTTTGTAAAAATCTTTCCCTTGTTTCCTTCGTTCGTAATTCAGCTTCAGCTGCAAGGCCCTGATACTCCCGCCACAGTCTGTCGTCATTGGTCCTCGAATAGCGTCTTCGTACGGAGTCACGTTTTTTGTAAAGATGTATTAGCTCAGCATCAACCCATGGTGGATTTGTTTTCTTTTTCGGTATGAATTCTTTTAACGGTGCAATTTTATCTATCACAGCCATGAGGTTGACACTGAGGCACTCTAATTGACTGTCAACACTCGCCGCGGGACCATCGATCCGCGACCAATCACAGTCAGCTAGGCGAGACAGGAGGTCGTCTTGCTGGATCGACTTAAAATCCCTGTAGCTGAATGATTCAACCACAGGGGATGCAGCAGTTTCGACCCCAATCTCGACCTCTATGATGTTATGATGACTGGGAAAAGGCGCCGGCCGATTGTCCCTGCTCAGTACAACGTCATTATTATCTGTCAAGATCACATCAATCCACGTGTGAGAATCCGTGAGATGATGAGTCGCACCATGATCAATTATTTGAAGGTTAAGATCATCAGCCAACCGTCTAACAAATTTCGCATCGGCTGACGTTCCGAGTAGGTTCGCATTCAGATCTCCCATAATAATTTTGTGACTAAAGTCTTGAGTATGTATCGTTAGTTTGTCTATTAAGTCCGAGCCCTGTAAAAACGGTACGTGTGGTGGTCTGTATATTAAAGCAACAAAGACGGGGGGAAGGCTGCCCTGCTGAACACTGCACATTAAATATTCAGGTATAAATGGTCTGCCCTCCTGTGTTGTTGGAGAACTGCTTAGTAAATTTGCCTTGAAAGTGTTATGAATGTACAGGACTAGCCCGCCTCCTAGTTTGTTGCGATCAAGTCTAAGTAGTGAGTAGTCATCGATCTGAATGAGATCACTCCCAACATCAGGGTCAAGGTGCGACTCAGCAACCCCAAAGAGATGGTAGGTAGGACGAGCTGAAAGGTGTTGTTTAATCATGCCAATGTGCCCCTTCAGTGAGGTAACATTGACAAAACCTGCCCTCAGTCCCTTACAGTGAACCCCCCCAGCAGTGTCTGCGGATAGTCAATTTTTTGCAGCAGTTGACGGAATTACATTATTATCAATCTCGATTTCATTATCAACAGTTTTTTTTTTCAGTATTTACAGTTTGAGATGGTTGATTAATGGCATATGATGCCACAATTGTCTGTAAATCAGCCGCAGATGAAAATTCATGAGAGACATCGCCATCGCGCCTCTTCACCAGGAAACGGCCCCCTCTATGCCAAACATATTTAAAATTAAGTCTCATCGCAAGGGCCTTGAGACTTCTATATTTAATAAAACATTCTTTTGTTAACAATTCATTTATAAAAATTTTCCCATTTATAATCCCATCCCTTGTGTCCTGGTCAAGAGCTGCAATGTCGACATCTCTAGCATGAAAGCCAGTGATAAGCTTTTTGGCTCGCATTATTCTCTCGCCTAACGCACTGCTGGAAAGGGTAACAACCCATGGTGACCTTCTACGTTCGCTGTTTGTATCTGCTAATGCCGCAGCTGTCGATTCTTCTGACCGAAGCAGGCGTGTGCCTATTATATCAATTTTTTGTGTTGATGGAAGAACACGGCACAGTATCGCGTGTGCGACGTCAACACGCTTAGAGACATCACCGTCGAAAATGTTTGAAATAATGAGCTCCGTATTACCGCTTTTAATGTTTTTACTGTGCATTGTCCCCCCATCAATCGTTTGCACCCGCGTGCTTCGTGCAGGTGATGCCGCAGCGTTAGCATTGTCGTTATTATAATTGTTCAAACGCCTAGACATTTTATTTCTACTATTTACAATCTGGATAAACCCGTCATTATTGCTTTCACAATTGTCAATTGTTTCGCTTATATCACTATAATTGTCAAGTAAGGTACTATTCGTAGCAGACGCATTATTATTAGCAGTATTACATTTTTTTGTACTTATAAGAGAAACGGTATTGTTTTGTGTACTGGGTAGTACTGCGATTTTTTGGAATTCTATTTTATTTAGTATGAGTTTGTTATCTTTTTGGATGTTCTCAACATTTCTTTCAATTTTCTCAATAGTAGTAGTATATACAGAGGTAAAATCTTCTTTTGTTATTATTTTTTCTATTTTTGTTATTATTTCCTTGTTGTCAAGTTCAACTCTATTGATTTTGTTTGTTAAATTTAGGAAATCGTTTTCAAAAGTGTTTAATACAAGATTATCAATTTTAGTCTGTGACTCGAGATTTGTCTGCTCTAGATTATCGATTTTATCAATTAACATATTGTAATGTACCTCTGTATTGGTCAATAAAGTGTTCGTTTCTACGTTATTATCATGTAATTTTTTATTTTTAATTTTTAGGTTATCTATTTCTTGATAAAGCACTTGCTTCTCCTTTTTCATCTCCTCCAGCTGGGAGTGTTGTTTCGACAGTTTTTCCTCAATTTTTTGCAGCTTAGAGTCAATTGAAAGTGCTAAAGTATGTATTGCTGGTAACGTATTTAGCCTATTTACAATTGCCTCCAATCTGCCTTCAATAGAGGTGCAATGTCTAGCAAGTGCATTATCAATGTTTCTTGAAGTAGAATTCGCGTACTCCACTAGGCAGGAGACCGTTGTTCCCTTTTTTAACGCGGTACTATCTAGCATACGGATGACTGACGCATTTATATCATTAATACTGCTGTTATTTTTGGAGAAGGAGGACTGTGAAGTATTATTAGCTCGGTCCGCATTCTTGGCCGTGACGTCACTCGGGGATTCCCCACTGTGCTCTGCTCCTATACTGGAAATGGGCGGGCCTAGTGACGTCACAGGAGACTGTGAGGCCAACCGGAGTAGGCTGCTGGTGGGGGCGGGGCTTAGCCCCTGCAACGGAGAGAGTGAGGAGTTGGTGGGCGCGGCCTTGCTCGCCTGATTGGTGCGAGCAGCTGTTGCAGGCCTTTTATTGGCCGGAGTGGACGCGGCTAGCTCCTTCTCTTTCCCACTCATATTTTTGCTGGCGTTCGTCGCGCGCGCGACTGCCGACTCGAACATCGACCTCTTCGAGTCGATACATGCCTGGCACGCTACCGCTTTAGTATGTAGCTGCAATGCGTTCCTTTGTACGCGGGTAAGCACTGCAAGAGGCTTGCACGCCGGATGGTAAGTAATATCGCATATGCAGCACTTACGTAGCGAGTTGCTGCTCCTAGGAACCTCCCCGCAGATGGCGCAGTTGTCGACCATGGTGTTAGTGGCGACAAAGATGAGTCGTGGAAGGTACTGATGGTGTGTCTAGGATGCAGCAGGTGTCGCCTCGGTGGTCACGTAGTTGTAGTTCGAGTCGGCAGATGGCGCCTTGATAGTATGGCGCTGCGTGCTGTGTGTCCAGAATGAAGTGGTACCTCTGGATTATGCTTCGTGCTTGGCTCCCGCCACTCTGCCGTATTCACCTCTCTTAACCTCAAAAAACACCTGGCCGGGTGTTGTTGCTTGGATGTTGAAAACTGTGCCGATGGACCAGTGGAAGCTGTGATTTATTATCACAGCTATGGTTGGAATGTTCCACTGTGCAGGCACCACAACAGACCGGCTCACAGGCGCAGGAGGCAGCAGAGTGCGGAGTAAAAGCAGGAGCCAAAACACGAGCAGGTGCACCTAGCAGACGCGCGACACACACTCCTAGATAGATAGATAGATAGATAGATAGATAGATAGATAGATAGATAGATAGATAGATAGATAGATAGATAGATAGATAGATAGATAGATAGATAGATAGATAGATAGATAGATAGATAGATAGATAGATAGATAGATAGATAGATAGATAGATAGATAGATAGATAGATAGATAGATAGATAGATAGATAGATAGATAGATAGATAGATAGATAGATAGATAGATAGATAGATAGATAGATAGATAGATAGATAGATAGATAGATAGATAGATAGATAGATAGATAGATAGATAGATAGATAGATAGATAGATAGATAGATAGATAGATAGATAGATAGATAGATAGATAGATAGATAGATAGATAGATAGATAGATAGATAGATAGATAGATAGATAGATAGATAGATAGATAGATAGATAGATAGATAGATAGATAGATAGATAGATAGATAGATAGATAGATAGATAGATAGATAGATAGATAGATAGATAGATAGATAGATAGATAGATAGATAGATAGATAGATAGATAGATAGATAGATAGATAGATAGATAGATAGATAGATAGATAGATAGATAGATAGATAGATAGATAGATAGATAGATAGATAGATAGATAGATAGATAGATAGATAGATAGATAGATAGATAGATAGATAGATAGATAGATAGATAGATAGATAGATAGATAGATAGATAGATAGATAGATAGATAGATAGATAGATAGATAGATAGATAGATAGATAGATAGATAGATAGATAGATAGATAGATAGATAGATAGATAGATAGATAGATAGATAGATAGATAGATAGATAGATAGATAGATAGATAGATAGATAGATAGATAGATAGATAGATAGATAGATAGATAGATAGATAGATAGATAGATAGATAGATAGATAGATAGATAGATAGATAGATAGATAGATAGATAGATAGATAGATAGATAGATAGATAGATAGATAGATAGATAGATAGATAGATAGATAGATAGATAGATAGATAGATAGATAGATAGATAGATAGATAGATAGATAGATAGATAGATAGATAGATAGATAGATAGATAGATAGATAGATAGATAGATAGATAGATAGATAGATAGATAGATAGATAGATAGATAGATAGATAGATAGATAGATAGATAGATAGATAGATAGATAGATAGATAGATAGATAGATAGATAGATAGATAGATAGATAGATAGATAGATAGATAGATAGATAGATAGATAGATAGATAGATAGATAGATAGATAGATAGATAGATAGATAGATAGATAGATAGATAGATAGATAGATAGATAGATAGATAGATAGATAGATAGATAGATAGATAGATAGATAGATAGATAGATAGATAGATAGATAGATAGATAGATAGATAGATAGATAGATAGATAGATAGATAGATAGATAGATAGATAGATAGATAGATAGATAGATAGATAGATAGATAGATAGATAGATAGATAGATAGATAGATAGATAGATAGATAGATAGATAGATAGATAGATAGATAGAGAGAGAGAGATAACGAGCGGCGGTAGCTCTATGTGTTAGAAGCCGAGGATCTCTCGTTCGCTTTTAAAAATATGGGAACCGTGCCTGTGTTCTTTTCAATTAATTAGGACCGAGCATCCGAAATTATTCATATTAGAAAATCTTGATCAAAAAAGATTCGAAGCATCTCAAAATAAAGATGTAAATAATATTGTCATTTTTGCATGTGAATTCTAAATTCGTTTATACAGAAAAACACATAAAGGGTCAAATGACTAAACTTTATCAAGATGTTCTTGTACAACAATGTCAATTAGATCGAAAAATTATTGCTAATACGTTAAGTCTAGCAACTATAGCTCCCGATTTATTAGCGTCCGAATTAATGTCCGGACCGGGTTATATCACCTTGTTAGCCGGGGAGGTCATGCATCTATTGAAATGAATGCAAATCGAGGTGCGAAACCAAAGAATGCTACCAAGAATACGGAACGCGCACAATTTGTGATACGGTCATTCCGGTTATGTATGTTTTTGGAAGTCAATGGTACAAAGCTCTGTGAAAAATTACCTAACAAGATGCGCCGCAAATCTTGAGACCGCAAACAAGACAATCTTGGAAATATAAAAGCCCTTTAGATTTGGCCAATAGTGGCATTTATACGTACGGAGACACGGAAAAATTAATAACGTTCATAACATTTCCTAAGGAGCGAACTGCAGTTTTGAATCAATTAGCACAAGGTTGCGCGATAAAGGGGAAGTTCATAACCTTCGGATCAGCAAGCGCAGCACTTATTACAATATTAATGATTTTTAGATTAATTAAATTCGTTCTTGATACCATCATACATGGGTATGCATTACATTCGCTATATGGGCTTTCTATCATGCTGTTTGGGGCGTTATGAAGTTCACTTACACATTTACTTTTACTTTCAGCTCGATCGCCAAATAACGAAAAAGATAAGGACATCGAACAAAATCAAACGCGAGGTACTCCGTCCACGTCCCCGCGCCACCGTCACCGCCGCAACCACCTCCGCAACAGGTGCCGACAGCGCCGAGCTTGGACAGTCCCAGCCATAGCCAGGGATGAAAGACGTTCGAAGTTGAAATCCATTACGTAAACGAAGGAAGCGGAACAGTCAATCTATAGTTAGTCGAGAACCGTCTTCATCCTGTTTTAGAGGAACCTCGAATACCATCGTTTCCGCCTAGAAAGAAAAGATTTAGGTACGATAATTAGATTGATACTAACTCACGCATTCTTTTACGCAAATTCGCTTACATTCGGGCACTAGCCAACAATATGAATAATCAGCAAAAACGCATTTTACTAAATGATTTTTTTCACGATCAGACATAGATTATCGTGGGTTGCTCAAAAGAAGGGGAAAAAGGTGTATAAATATAGTGATAGTGATAGTGTAACTGGATTGTTGCACGAATTTAATAATACCGGGAAATTAGATCAAATGGAAATTACCGAGATAAGTGTAAAAGTCGGCCAAAAAGAGAAAAACTTTGCATTCCGAAATTAAAAGATATATTTTTAAATCGGAAATTTATCATGATTTATATCACGCGCGTACTCATGCTGAGCAAATTCATGTACATCTATTAGACTTACAGAATCTCACATGCCGCTAGGTAATTCAAGAAATAATACACGTACATAAAAACTCTTCCCGTAGAATGAATCCGGCTCCTAAGCAAAATCCCTCAATTAAAAATTGAAAATTCTAGTTCTGTTTTAATTTTTTTTTTAACACGCATTAAATCATTTTTTTTGCGTCCATGGCAGTCACTGACGAACTAAGAGAGCTTGCTCTTATGTAATTATGCGACCATTTATGATACAGTCGTTTTCCAAAATACAGTCTCCTTTACGTCGACAAAAGAAACACTTCTATATTTTGCAAAAAATGCTTCGACACTTACGTTCACGATCCATTTAGTTTATTAGAATTTTATTACAACTTTCATATACTTATCCAGCCTCAATACGTATCTCCGACTAATTGTAAAACCTGTAAAAAGCAACTCCTATTCCCATCCGCGAATAAAATTGTGAAATTTGCATAAAAGCTTATTCTGATTTTACCTCCGCTATTTTAAAAGCATAATAAGCACACATTGACCACATTCGACTTATTATTAGTTCAAAATAATAAACTTAATCAATCAAAGAGTTAAGCAAAACTTTCAGGTTTACAGATAATGAATTAATTTATGTAAAATTTTAATATTCTTGAATAAAAATCAAAATCAAGCAAAATGGAGATTATTCGTAACGTTGAAAGACTGCATTACCAATGCGCTCTGTATGACATTTGCGAAGTGTGTTACTATCAACATCTTAGTCCATGTATGCGAAATTTTTATTCGGTAGTAATAATCAGGACTAGTAATCCCATAATAGAAATTGCTTCAAAATTATGCTGTAACATCTGCAAAAACGAAATTGTTTATAAAGTTAGAAATATTACACAAATTTGGACTAGCGGAGGTGACACTAAAATAATGTTATAAAACTCAGCAATGACGACCCGCGTCGCACTACCCACCTTTATTAACTTATCAGAGAGTTCAATTGCAGAAAGAATAAATAATTAACTTCTTGCGGCGAGCCGAAACTCATTATTAAAAAATTTAAGTAACCAAGCAGACCCGAAAAATGTGACGGGCGATTCGGAAAGTAATTCTGAAAACAGCGTAGACTTTTCTCTTAGCTCGTCACAAGACGTTAATGAATTAATACAGGCCATCACAAAAGAAATGCACGATCTGCAATTGAATTCTATGGCCGATACAATCCATAATTATTTAAAAACATTAGAAAAAGGAGAGCAATAATCACAGCAAACGATAGTATTAGGATTAACATATAATAAAAAACACACGTCGACTTGTTATCAACAATTCCGTATAGACCGAATTTTGTCAAAACATAGTAACAGCACTTTTAGTATAACTAAACTATATAACTTAAACAGAATATCTCATTGTAACGTTTAATTTTAAGGTATCATGGGCGCACTACTTGTATCAGTACTAATTACATTGCTGCAATTAGTATCGTCAGCAGGAAAAGAAGCAAAATTCCAAAGCATCCGAAGCCATCCAGGAATCGCATACGCCATAGTCAAAGACATTAGTAAAAGGAGAGAAATGGTATATGAAGCATCGGGCAATGTCACATCTGCCACGCACGATATCAGAAACGTCGATGTACACGCAGTAAGCACATCTTACCTCATTATCGAAAACATGCAGAAAGCTAGGGTTTTAGCAGAATTGACAGATACTCTCACAACCATATACATATGACATAGCTCTTAAAATTCGAAATATGAATTTAACGGTAAACAAAGCCCCATACACTCAGATTATAGTAAGGTTTTTCAATCTTTGAACGGTTTACGCAAACAAAATTTTGACGAAATTAAAGGCCAAGAATCAAACGCTTGTTTTATTCGTAATAATATTCTACCTCTCTTACGCAATTATCAGTAGAACAATATAATTAAAAAAAAATTTATTATTAATTTCAAATAAAAATCATTCTAAAAGAGAAGATAAAATCTCATCTACAAAAATAGCCTTAAGCCTTACTAAGAGAATGTCTATGAAATTAACCAATATTTACAAACAAATAAATGAAATCTTGAGTAAGAAAAATACATATTGCGAACTAGCGTGATAAAGCGGGTATTTAACGATATCGTCGAAAAATCTGGTTTAAGATTAGGTTTGGATATACAAAAATTAAATTCAGCTACTTTAGCCGAAGTATCCGACTTTTATATTATATCAATGAACGGGGTAATTGTAATCGAAATTGTTCTTCCGTTAATCGACGCCGAAACTTACTCTGCATACAAACTTATACGTTTTCCAGCGTTTCAGAAGTCAACTATGCACGTACACGTAGCTGCATATATTAATACGCGAAACGATTATATTGCGACTTACGGTAGCAACGACACACATTTCCATATGAGCGAACAGAAACTTCAAAATTACAAAAAATTAAATGATAAATATTTATGCACAAATGATATCGAATTCATAACACAAGTGACTTGCGAATATATAGTATTGAAAACACCTACATACAAAACATTACAAGACTGCGATATCGGGTTAACACTAGAAAAGCAAAATTATATCATAAAACCAAGTAATCAATCCACTTGGCATTTTTCAACAAACAACAATAACATGATTTTAAGTAAATGTGAAAACTCCATTGTTTATGCACCATTTAATGGATCAGGAATAATCGAGTTACAATCAACTTGTACAATTAACGTTAAAAATGAGTATTATCAAGGAGCAATGGGGTTCGTAAAGAAATTCACCCCAAGAATTCAACCATTATAATTATCTATACATAAAATCGAAATGATATTGCAAGCCGAGAAAAAGTATCCGAATAACGACTCTAGTTAAACACATACAACACATAGTGTGCAATATAATCCAATTTACATCCGCGAGCATTTTTATAATTCAGAAATACTTGTTCATATATAAAACAAAAGAACACTAAACCAATAACGACTTTTCACTAGCGGAACCGCCGAGGCGCCACGAGATGGGCGGAGAAAAAAGACTTAAGCTACTTCCTTCCCTTACCTTCCACTTCCCCTTACCTCAAAGAAAACCGAAAAAATTTTTTGCGACACAGCAAAGGCGCACTGCAGGGCAATCGACCACCAACTCTCACACCCTCAACATCGGTAGCAACCACTTCTCGTAACCATTCAGTTTTCAGTGAACCTGAAATGTCGCTAATTAAGTTTGTCCCGCACGGCGAGAGGGCCGCGAAATGTCCCGATATGGACAAATCAGTTTTGTAGCATATATCGCCTATTACTGCAGCATTTTCATCGGGGAGGCAACGTCATTCGTGCTCGAAGCAATTCAGCTTAGTCGCAGGATCCTTTGAAGCTAGAACGACTTTAACCAGCATCCGGATTTCAGCGAGACGATCTACGACACGGACGAGAAGACGACTACATCTTGCGTCAGTACCGCTTATCACAGCTACGAGAGCAAGGAAGAAGAGTACGCGCAGGCATATGCGGCGTCCAACAACACCTTGCTCACCCTAAAGACGACAACAAACCTCGAGCTCAACGAATGCTGTTCCTTGAAGTTGAAGGAGGAGGAGCCAAAGCCATACAAGGACCATCCTCAAAGTTTTTCTACGCAGATCCACGGACGAAGAGAACGGACCAAACTATCATTAAGAAACTACCCCTAACGAGGAGGTGACACAAAATTTTCTTGAAATATTTATTAAGACCTATCTAAAGCACCGGAAATTTAGGAATTGCTTGTAACTTAACTTACGCTTCTTACATACATCAAATAAATATCTCTAAGTATTTATGTCTTCTAAAATTTGCGTACCTCAAACATAAATAATTGCACATAATGACACGTAATGTGCGCATATAAAAAAGGGGAAGTATCCTAACTTCACAAGTAATATTTCAAATACTCTATTAAATAAAAATTATAAAATGACACTAACATATGGGCAAAGCCAAGATTATTAACAAATATATACTTACTGATCTACGCATCCACCCCAATATTTAACTAACTCCCCTCCGCAACCACACACCTCAATCACTCCCCTTCTATAACCCATAATTAATTCCTAATTTAGGCTAAGTATACGACCCCCGCGTGGTTATGTAAGCCAGGGCCCTCCATGGCGCGGCAGCCTTCTGCATTTTAACTTTGAGCCGTAAGCACGTACGCACCAGTTTGTTATTTGACTTTTCACTTGTAAAAGAGACACGCCCTTATCTTTGTACTTCTTATACAATAAACTTGATCTTAAACTTATTTGCTCGCGCTTATTTATTCACTGTGCCTACGTTCCTATTCATATCTCCGGCCACCACCTCGAGCATGAGAACGCCCGCAGTGCAGCGCAGCTGAGCCGAGCCAACTACAAGGAATCAAGGGCTACGTACACACACAACGTAAGTCTCTAAATACCTCACTAGCCTCTCCTATCCTGTTGTAAACTTGCACTTCCTATTTTTAGCGCTATCATATTAAATGTCATTTCCGGTATCCTGCTTTTGCTAATGCCTCAACGCCCAGGTAAATTATGCAAGTATTAACCAAAAATAGAGGTGAACGCGATTTAATTTCATATTAACTTCGCGCCATTTATTGTTTACGCGCGACGTAACAATGGTAATAATGGAAATATTTGTGTGTGGAACATTACAACTATTTTAAAGTTACAATCACAAAATACGAACACAAGGATTAGATAACAAAAGTAAAAAGCTGGTAAGGTAGAATTCTGGTTAGTATTTCATATCCCTTTGATTGCTGTATAATAAAAGAATGTTGCTTGTTGTTGTTGTCTTATCAAAATCAATTTTTCATATATCATATAACAACAATAAATTGTTTCTATTACGGCTTATATATTGCTTATACGTTAACGAAATCCAAGAGTCTGATTAGAAGAGTGGTCGAGGTGAGCGGCTACTAACTGTAAGATTACCGGTTCGTGCCCCGGTCAGGGAAACTTTTTTTTACATTTTATATTTATTTACTCTCGTTCTGAAGCACATGCTGGAGCACATGCTGAATTTCGTGCGAAACACGTGATCAAATGGGTTAATTTCGTCAAGTGCTTTTTTACATACTCCTGCACATGATTTAGCCCACGCTTTGATATGTGCTACGATACATGATTTGACACATGCATTTATACGTGATTCTGCACATGATTTTGCACGTGTCCCAGTACGTGTTTTATCACGTGGTGATTTTCAGCAGAGTTACCTTAAATTTATTTGTGAAAATGGTATGTATTATATATTAAAAAATATTTTAAACAACAATATTGTTTCATAATCTATGCTATATGTTTGCATAAGTTTAAACTACTAAATTACTAATATATATGAGTGAATAATATTGAGTGAAAGTTTGAGTGAAAGTTCCACGTCAAGTAAGCAAGTAAAAAATTTTAAAACTCTGAAACTTTAAGAAAATGATGTATTTTATACCCAAAATATGTAAAAAGAATTTCATACCCTTACCTCTATTGGTTCAGGATTTATACCAAACTGAAAAACATGATTATTTGCATTTTTTTCATTTGTCTCATAATGTATGTATTTTTATCTCTAGAAATATAAAAGATAAAAGTACTTTAGTTCGAGTTTTTTGGAAAGAGAATTTGATGCAGAATATGATAATATTTTTTGCATCACCAAATTTGATGCTTTATGACTGGTCCAAATTTCTATCAAGACACCGATGAAATTTTAAGCTGAGCGCCACAAGCAATTTTGTTGAAAATACTTTCAATGACAGTTTAATATATATATTTTAAGATAAAACAAGATATAGAATGGTACTATACGAGGTCTGTCCCAAAAGTATCCGACCTACCTCGATTTCTCGGCGCTTGATTTATTCTTCGTCATCCGGGGGGTGGCATCCTTAAAAGTAGTCCCCATTTGATTGAACAAGACGCTCATATCGATGTTTCCACTTATTAAAGCACTCTTGAAAGTCAGACTTCGGAATCGCCTTTAGTGCATTCGTCGCATTAGTTTCAACAGTCTGTTTATTGTCGAATCGATGTCCTTTAAGCGGCATTTTCAATCGAGGAAACAGCCAAAAGTCGCAGGGAGCTATATCAGGACTGTATGGAGGCTGATGGAGCCACGCAACACTGTGTTTCAATAAATACTGCTGCACAAGGTTTGATGCGTGCGCTGGAGCATTGTCGTGATGAAGAAGTCAGTCACCGGTTTCCCAAATTCTCGGTTAAAATTCGCCAAACAGTACTTTTTGGTATTCCAAGTTCATCTTCCAGTTCTCTCACAGTCAAACGACGATCTTATTCAACTGCGACACGCACACTCTCGACATTATCCGACGATGTTCCCGTAGAAGGTCGACCAGAACGAGGATCACTGTCAACAGATGTGCGGACACTTTTGAACCGCCTATACCACTCTTTTATTTGTGTTTTGCCCATACACTCATCTTTAAAGGCCTTTTGCAACATTTCAATAGTTTCCGGACAACTTTTACCGAGATTAAAGCAAAATTTTATGCAAATTCGCTGTTCGGTTCGTTCTGCCATTTTTAGCAATAAGCAAATTGCGACGAACACAAAAAAGTCGTTGTAAACAAATACACGCTGCGCGGGAACTAAGGCGTTTCATCGGTATCTCAGGCTACTGACGAGAAGGTTAGGAGTTGCTGGTGACGTTCGTACCCTCCAGACGTCGCCTGAGTCTCTCCGCGCGAAGATATGAACGTAGGTCGGATACTTTTGGGACAGACCTCGTAACTGAGATACGAGAAAAAATTAAAAGAAATTGTCTTATTTTATCAGAAACAGATTAACATGTTAAATCCCATACAAGTCTAACTTTAGTAAAATAAGCCAATTTCTTTTATTTTTTTCTTGTATCTGACTTATAGTACAATTCTTATTTTATCTTAAAAAATACACTTAAATTATCATGGAAATTTTTTTCAACAAAATTGCTTCATGCGCTTAGCTTAAAATATCATGGGTTTCTTGGTGATGAAAAAAATACTATCGTATTCTACATCAAATTCTCTTTCCAAAACACAAGGACTAAAGTACTTTATTATTTATCGTTCTCGAGATAAAAATAAATTAATTTTGAGAAAAATAAAAATATTCCAAATAATCATGTTTTTCAGTCTGTCATAAATGCTGAACCAATAGAGGTAAGGGTTTGAAAATTTGTTTACATATTTTGGGTATGAAATACACTATTTTCTTAAAGTTTCAAAGTATTAAAATTTTTCACTTCAAGTTTTTTCAATTCAGATTTTTTTAAGCCCATATATTTAAAGTTGGTTGAAGCTAAATATGACTTTATTGCCAAAATGTGCACTTCAATGATTTTTATAACAATATTTCATGTTATTTTAGAGTTTAATTAATTAAAAGGGTTTTGAACCATTTTTAACCGATTTCAAATATAAGGAGGTTATCAATTCGACGCTTATGTTCTTTTTATGTCTTTTCAATGATCATACATAACTCGTCGACGGATGAATCGAATTCGATAATTCATTTCTTTTCTGATTGAGTATATTCCACTGCTGGTACCATTAAAATTTCGAGCTAATACTGGGTCGATAGTACTAGTACTGGTCAATTAAACAGTTTCTGACATAAATATTTTCATCATTACTTCGCGAATTTTGCTCATTTGCGGGAAAAAAGTGTAATTTTGGTCTCTCTTTTCAGGGAAAAAAGTGGCCGTTTTCGTTCAGATGGGCATAAAAGTTTTCTCAATGTCGATCTCCCAGAGAGTCACCCGTGGCCGTATATATATATATAATAACTCAGAACAGAGATGAGTAGAAAGATGGGCAACGGAGGGGGTTTCGGCGCGACGCGTTTTGAAGCCGTCGCAGTGTCCTCACAAACTTTGGTACACCATATGGCGGCTTCGGGAAAAAGAATCAGAATGAAAGCCTTTTTAGACAGCAAGTAAAGAGTTTTCAAGAAAACGGAACAACGTTTGAATTTCGTCTATGCAGTAGCTTTCCTTCGATTAGCTCTTCCGAGGCGGTCGCTGTACTTCATTGTGCACTGAGCGCTCGGTCAGGTATCTGGACTCCAAGTTAATCTGTTTTGTTACAGTTTTATCACGGTCAACTTTTACGATATGACAAAACTAATTTCTTAAAAATAAACATATCATTGTACTTTTTAACCATGCAACAAAACGTCATTTATTATCAGTAAAAATGAAATTTAAATGAAAAAAATCGGATAATTTTAAGTAACAATATTAAAATTCGTATTAATACTCAGAATTCTTACCTTTGCGATTTATTTATAATGAAACATTTTTATTTTTATTTTCAAGAGAATCTATTGAACAATTTATGAATATTTTTAATGTAAGTTATTTATAATATTGGATTGCATTAGGATAGAATTTTATTTCAAAAAACAGCAAGTATAAAAATGTTGCAACATTTTTTTTAATATTTAGAGCATGCAATGAGATAATCATGTTTAGATAATTTTATGTTGCCTGTATAATATTTGAAAGTCAAGATTTTAGTAATTCGTTGTGCGTTGCATCAAAATTATATTGTTAAGGTGATTTATTCTTAGACTGATAGATAAATAAATAAATAGTTTGGATAGAGAAGTAATAATTATCTTTATTTTTATAAGTAATCTAATCATATAGCTTCACATTTTCATTGACATAACATTTTTACTTACATACATTGTTTTCTATTGTTTATATGTTCGTCGTTTTTAAATTTTTAGTGTGAAATGATATTTTCTAATTCCAGTCATAATTCATATATCGGGTATTTACATTTTTCGCAATAACTAAATTCTAATGCTTACTTACTATTTACTAATTTCCCTTATTTGTTTTATAGCTATACATATACTTTTTATCATTAAAGTAAGTAATTTCATTATTTCACTTCTAACTAGAAAATATTATAAATTCTGAATAGTTTTTAGCTTCTTATTAGTAGACGAAATTTTTGTCATTGATGAAGCCTTAAATTAGTTATTATTTTCTCTTATTTTAGCATATAGTTTTACAAGGAACAAATATTTAAGAGCTTCTATTTTATGTTCATAACAGCCATCTTTGTCTTTATCAAATCAATCAGAATAAACTGCTTTTGTATCTTTTTCAGAGTAGTTTATTAATGTCTGTAGAAGCTTCTTTTCATGCCAAAGTGGTTCATGATTTTTTAAAAGGAAGAGAGTTGCAAAGAAATCACTTTTTGGAATTCTTTTGTAGGCCTGGTTAAATACGAAATCGTAGGTGCATTTTGGTTTTTGTATTCATACTCTCTTAATGTAATGTACATTTCATCATTATTTATCGCACTTTCCGGTAGATATTGTAGAAGTATCACGACATTAATCACATGAAATTTTTTTAAGACATCGTGTGCTACATGGCTTGCAAAGTATGTTATTGCATTTTTTTCATAATGCCCTTTGCTCTCAAGTATCGTGTTAAAAAACAGTTCCTCACTAATTTCATCTATTTCTTTCTCTCCCTCACCCAATGAAGCATTTTTTTCATCGTTTGTTATTTTACCATTAAACACTACCTTTGTTTTCACTAAGTTATTAACTAAAAATTTTTATGGAACTTTTTCACTATCTTCATTATCCACATTCTTATTTATTCCAACTAATGGAAGTATGGAGAAAATCAGTTGAAATCATATGACGTATTGATAATCTATATAATCGCACTGAATTTGTGTTGCAAAGGGCTGTTGCTAATTCAAAATTATTTATTTTTGATTTAATTTCTTTATACATATCTATAAATACTCCTACTGTTAATTCCAATCCTTGAAAACAAGGTGGTCATATAAATTTATTAGACTTTAAAATCCTCCATTGCTTTACGAACTTTCTAAATCCTTCTAACGCTGTATTATTTCAGGATTACGATGTTACAGTGGCCTTTTTAGGGTATTTCGATTTTTCGCGCATCGAGAATTGCAAGCATCAATGACACTATTCATGGATTCGGAAAATCTGAGGACTTGTACCAAGTTTTTGATTGGAGCTCGCCCGATACGCCTGCTGTGTTGATAGCTGCAGCCATCCTCCTACTAAGCATTTGAAATGCTCTTTTTACATTCATACCCTCAAAAGCATTAGGCTCAAAATAAGCTTTTGTCAAATGTCCTAATAAATTAGACGTGTTACTGCAGTAAGTGCAGATCATTAAAATCAATAATAATTTGATTGTCATAGTAAATAATTTTATATTTACGTAACTGATAGATTAAACGCTTAATCAAATGCGGCCAATCGAAAGAGGCATAATACTTCTCTTGTTCATACATGAAAAATGGAGTATCAAGCGTCACACTAAAGTGTTCATTAAACGTTTTTTGATTCGCTGAACCTTGATCGCATGCAACGATCTTCACAATTGCTCCTACATTCTTAGCATGCTTAAGACCCTTTATAACAATTCTTGCAATCTCCTCGCCTGTTGCACCTTTTCCAGTAAAAAAATAAGCAAATATCTAACGACAATTATTTTCTAAGTTAATGCTATCCAAACAAAGTAATAATACTTGTTTTGTTCGTTCAGGTCTTCTGCCTAAAAATCCCATGTTGACTAAACCTTCAATCATGTTATATTTTTTTAAATATTCTTCCCATACTTTAATTGACATTTCATCCCATTTAAGGGCGCAAAGTCTTTCTGATGTTTGCAATTTATATAGTGCATTCTTAATTAAAGATAATAATGTGTCATCATATCCAGACTCTATTGCATAATCTGAAATCCAATTCCGAATTGTTGACTCAGAGGGTAAATTCAATCCAGCTTCTCGTAAACGCGAATAACAAGAAGCTGTGTGATAAAACATGAATTTTGCTAAGATCTTTTGTCTATGTATGTATGGAGTATTATTTTTATGAAACTGTAAATCTACCATTGTTCTATACAGTAAATTAATACATTTTTTATCATCTAAGTAATTACTATTTCCAATTTTTGTGATAAATCGTGATTTTGCTTTTCTAATCTATGCGACTCAGATATAAGATTTTTTAGTTTATTTCGTGCTATTTTTAACCGTTTACGAAATTTCAAATTTATTGTTTCCACTAGCGAAAGAGCTTTTAATTTTTACTTCAATTTTTTAATTTGTTTACATAATTTTAAATTAATTTTACGCAATGAATCAATATCACTTGGCAATTTTTTTACAATCCTCTTTGATTTATTTGTTGTAGCTTTTACGATCCTTTTGGATTTTCTTTCTGCATTTACCTCTGAGTCAAACGTTTTAAACTGAGTATTAATTTGGACATCAAATTCCTGATTTAAGTATTCCATATTACTGTCATCTTCAGTATTGTAATTGCAAAAAAATTGTTTTCCAGATGGATAAGTAACTGCCTGGCCGTGACGATCACTAATACTAATATCATTGTCATGGCTATCTTCATTCATTTCAATATTATGCATTTCGCCAATTATAGTAGATTCTTGATGATTGTTTCCATTTATAGTTGCTGTTTCTGTTGCTATTGCAATAAAATTAGAGGAACAAATCTTCGTGATTGCTTGTTTTTGATCATTGAAAATACTAATAGCATGGCCTTCGCTATGCATATTAATGTCTTGCGTTTCAACTTGAACAGTTTAAGAGTGTTTTTCGTTAGTACCTTGAATCAATGTAGTATCTGTTGGATTTTCAAAATAATTATTCTGCTTTTCTGTGATTTGGTGTAATCTTTCTCGTATATTATGTGGTATAGGATTAGTGCAATTATATAATCTCATTGCACTTATAAATGAGTCCTTTGAAAAGTGTTCATTGCATAAGCCAATGATACGAAGGGAATTTCGTGGTATAGAATAAAGAATAGGATTTCCTGAAATAAAACAAAAATCTAAAATTAGTTGTCAAACATTTAAAATAATAAATTTCGATAGTAGTGCGAGAAAATCACTTTACCCTAGTATAAAAAGGTTACACAAGGCTGAAGTCACATTCTCGCACATGTAATTTTGTCTTTGATTTCACAGAAAATCGAGCATATAGATAAGGTAATATGGTCATATTTAGTTCCGAATAACCTTAAATCTATAATCTTAAAAAAATCTAAAAAATTTACATGCATTCTACGTACAAAAGGAAGATTTTTTCTGATATTTCTTTTCGATTTTTCAAAGAGTTATCCATTTATATATAAAAATATAGGTTATTTTATAAAGAATTGAGAATAACATATAGATGAGTTAGGCTAGTCAAAATGAACAAATCTCAGTACTCAGATAGTACTACTAAAAGTCACTGAGGACATAAAAGCAGGAATAAAAGTCAATAAGAAACTGTTGACCATTTTACTGTTATTTGATTTTAGCAAAGCATTCGACACTATCTCACCTTCAAAACTGTTACGTAAACTGATGGGCATTGACTTTTCCAGGAGCTTTGTCATGTGGCTTAAATCATGTATAACAGAACGTAGACAGACAGTTATCACTAATATACATGAGGAATCAGATTAATTTACCACCAATCTTGGAGTACTACAAGGATCGGTTCTGGGGCCATTGCTATTCAGTTTAAACATTAACGACTTGAAAGACACACTGAACCTAGACGGTGTCGAACATATACTCTACGCTGACAACCTGCAAACCTACACTCAAGTGACCTTGCAGAATCTCCGAAGGGGTATCAGTCGCATGTCGACTGTCGCGCGAGCAGTGTCGAAATGGGCATCGGCAGTTGATCTGCGACTTAAGGGGTAACACCACTCTAGCGGCCCGAAAAAACGCCTAATTTGTACGATTTTTGACAAGAGTAGGAAAGAAGGGATCAAATTTCTTTTTTGAGGGTTTACTATACATATATTGAGGTACAAAAATATATTTTTTTTACATTTAAATACAAAATGGCGGCTATACAGCGAATCTCGTGAGAAGCCTTTTTCTCAAACCTCCAAACGGAAGAACACTTTTCTCGTAAAGTATGAGACCTGGAACAAAAAAACCAAATAAATTCTTAATCTATATAACGTTAACTTTGGAAGTACGTAGGAGTTTTTTGTTATTTCAATTTTTGTAGAAATGTTGCACTTATGAAAAAAAGTCGATTTTTCTCGAAAGAAAACGATGTAAATTGTTTATAAAAAAAAAAATTTACATTCAATCGAAAAATGGCTACGTACTTCTTTATAGAATCTATTTCTGAAGCTACAGTAAAAATTTCAATCCAATCCATGTAATGGTTTACAATGAATCTGTTCCCCCAGTTTGAAAAAGGCTTCTCACGAGATTCGCTGTATAGCTGCCATTTTGTATTTAAATGTAAAAAAAAAATATATTTTTGTACCTGAATATATGTTTAGTAAACCATCAAAAAAGAAACTTGATCCCTTCTTCCTACTCTTGTAAAAAATCGTACAAATTAGGCATTTCTTCGGGCCGCTAGAGTACTGTTACCTCTTTATGTCAGCAAGACAAAGGCAATCATTTTTGGATCTGATCGTAACATCCCTTTGACATGCCCTTTGTCGACATTGTCATCAACCTCGGTGTGGTAATGGGCGGAGGCTTAACGTGGAAGCCGCAAATAGATGCAGTGAGTAAGAAGATGAACCGAGCTCTGTATAGCCTGAAATTCTTCCATTGAAGTATCACTGAGGCACTTTGTAAGTAGTTGGCATGTGCACTGGTATTAGCTCACATTGATTACTGCTCAGTTGTTTACCTTGATGAAAAAAACAGGCCAGGAGTTCAGGAAGGAGGGATATGAAAGAGCTCTCAGTTCCGGGGTCGCGCACTAATAATGGCCTATATTCAATCAGAGTCCAGGGTACGCAGAACTACAGCTTGATTATCATTCTGAGAGTTATGCAGGTACTTTTGTATTAAAAAAGGGATGTCCATTAATTTTTTGGTGTTGAGCCGAATGATCAAACCCATTATTAATCGTTCTAAATAGGCATTTTAATCATATTTTAGCATAAATTGACTATTATTTTTACTTTTAGCAATAAATACAGCTCATTTCCGTTGTGGAACTTGTCAAGGTACTTTTGTACTAAATAAAGGCATCACCATGAATTTTTTGGTAGTCGACCGAGTGATCGAACTCTTTCTTTCTCAACCTTTGAGTTTTTAAATCGACTAAATCCATATAATGAAGGGTCATATGACCTTAAATTAATTTTTTTCTAAAGATACATAAAATTTGCATACGAAAAGTACACATTCAATTTTTGCATAAAATGTGCTCCTATTGAGCTAAAAGTCATTCATAACAGTTCCAAAAAGCAAAAAATGCTAAAATTACCGTCTTTGACCCCCTCTGGAACTCACTCCCCTGTAGTGTAAGGTGTCTTCCATTATTATGTAGGTTTAAAACGGCGTTAGGCAGGTTATATATATATATATATATATATATATATATATATATATATATATATATATATATATATATATATTATTTCTTTTTTAAACGCCAAATTGTACAGTCACATCAATATAAAATATTGTTTCTTCGTTTACTCGAAAAAGCGTATCACAATTATAAAAGTTAAAATGATATGCATAGTTAATTATTTGGAACTTAGATCCCTATCACAGGTCTTCAATGGTAAGAATACTTGTATTTCTATATCACATAACGTCAGAAAGTACAAAAGAAAAAAAAAATAAATTAAAATATATATCAGTCATATCATTAATCAATCACGTTAAGATATAAAACGGTCATTCACTTAACGCTTCACATTCATACTTATCTCTCATACTTATAAATACATACATAACAACAGTACCGTGAAAATAATAAATTAGGACTGAACAATATATATATATATATATATATATATATATATATATATATATATATATATATATATATATATATATATATATATATATATATATATATATCGGTGAAAAAAATTTGATACCAATGTGATTGTACAATTTTGTTTTTAACAAAGAAATGATATATCTATCTATCTACATATATATATATATATATATATATATATATATATATATATATATATATATATACAATCGTCTTAAAAAGACCTTTAATTTCTTTTTGGTACATTCAAATCCATTAAGAATAACTAAAAATACAGCTCATACAATAAAGGCACTTTTTTAATATCATCAGGTTGCCACCCCTAAAACTTGTGTCTATCTAAACCATTTTAGCTCTAACTTCCAGAAAACATAGTTCGAACATCCTGAAAAATAAAGCACTTTGTTTGGTTTTGTGTATTGTACATATATCATGTCTGTGAATATTTTTTCTAGCCTGTTTTTTCCACCTAAAGTAAACGACATACTATTAAAGTTTGACGTAACTTACATCAGGTATTATACATTGCGGACAATTCTTTGTACGGTAAAAATAAAGCTTTCATTGATGACTTTCTGTCTACATCCTGTTATGCATGATTTAAATCACAAGAGAATGCTCCTGCAAAAGCCCATGCGCATGAGTTTACGTAGCAGTTTTGAAGGTAAAATAGTGTCGAATGCTTTGCTAAAATCAAATAAAAGTAAAATGGTCAACAGTTTCTTATTGCTGTTTATTCCTGTTTTGATGTCCTCGGTGAGTTTCAGTAGTACTGTCTGAGTGCTGAGGTATTGTCGAAAACCTGTTTGCATCCGGTCAAGGATGTTCTTAATCCCCAAAATGTCAGTAATTTGGTCATGCACAATTTCCTCGAGGTCCTTGAAACGAAAGCTCAATAGCGCAATTGAAAAAACGAAAATCTAAAACCGAAGATGGAACAGGCTTCTTCTTCAAAGGACTATGTGAGCTCCCTTCCAAATTTCTGGAAAAATACCGTTGAATAAGGAGGAGTTAAATATCTTCGCTATATGATGACTTACTGATGGAACAGCCTTAGCCACCACACTTTGAGGAATGCCGTCCTCATGTCTAGCTTGTGAGGAGAAATGGGCAACAGCTAGGGCTCAATCTCAGAAGATGATTTCTCTGAATACAAAGCTGTCATGACTGGCTGAGGCCAATATGCTGTCACGATCTTCGTCACTTTCGCTCTGGGAGACCGACACCTCGGCACAGTGTGCATTAACCATGAAGTTCCTCTCTTGTTTCAGGCAGGAGTCCCAAGCCTTTTAGTTCTTTCCAGATGTCCTTCAGTTGCGAGAGTTTGAACTCCTGCCATAGATTACTGTCCTTGGTACGAGCGTAGTATCTTCGTACAGCGTCTAGTTTCTTGTACAGGTGCGCGAGGTTACCGTTATTGCAAGGAGGATTTATTCTCTTATTGGGTATGAATTGCTTTAGCGGCGCTGCTTCATCAATCACAGCCAAGAGGTTGGCGATGAGGCACTCAAGTTGGTAGTCGACTTCTGTACCTGAGCCATCAAGCGATGACCACTCACAGTGAGAAAGAGCAGAGATGAGGTCGTTTTGCCATCTCGATTTAAAATCCCTATAGTAGAACGATTTAGCTACAGGGGGTACGGCAGTTTCAACCCCAATCTCAAACTCTATCCACCTTGTTGCTACTGCTACGAACTAAGTCGTTGTCATCAGTCATGATTACGTCAATCCATGTGCGAGAATCCTTGATGTGATGAGTCCCACCATGGTCAATAATATGCAAAGTAAGGTCATCAGCAAGTCACGTAACGAATTTAGCGTCGTCAGACGTCTTGAGTAAATTCACATTCAGATCCCCTATGATTATTTCTGGGATAGTTTGGGAGAATTTATATATATATATATAGAAAAGTACTTTCTGTTTACTAATTCACATATATATACACACACACATACACTCGCAAATACACATACACACACACATACGCACACACGCACACCCACACACATACACGCACATGCACATTTGCGAGTATCAGCCCAATTGACTGCGAACAGCCAGAGAAAGAAATAAAAGAGTAAGAAACACATTTTTAAGACTAGCTCATAACGAGAGCAGGTGTGGGGAACAAAAAAAATCTAACAATTATATATTTGTAATACAAATCGAGAAAATGTACTCAAAATCCGATACCGCGAAGGAAAATTTAACATTTTTAATCGGCTAGTTTAGAGCCTTTCTTATACCATCAAAATGCGCAAAATAGGTCCAAATATTCCCGGGACCCTAAACAGTTTGTATTATTCGGATGGTACTTCATGTTTAAGGGGAACTAACAAAATTTTAGACCACTTTTAGACATTTTAAAATAAGAAATGTATCTGAAAAAAATATCCGACAGATACTCAGTATCCGACAAACGTATCCGTCGGATAATTTTTTCGTATACTGAGAATTCGACAATTTTAATGATTAAATCATATCCTGATTTTTTTATGAATATACTGTTATATCCTCGCGTGAAAAATGAGCATCGCCTTGTTTTCGTTTATACTGAGGCTGTTTGTAAATAGTTAGTTCTGTGCGAGCTGAAAAAGTGAGGCTGGACCTCCTTGTTTATTGTGATGTTAAATTAAAATCAACTTTTTGTAATTTAATGTGTGTGTCATATTTATTCATTATTGAGAATCCGTTGACAACATTTGGGGTCTCGTCTCGATATTAAAAGTAATTACAACTCAAGCGGTTGCAAAGCAGCGGACCGCATCTCGAACTACTGCGGAGAAAAGGACTGCAGCTCGAGCTGACAAATGACTTCGAGATCTTCTAGACGCAATTTGTCTAATTTATCTAGATAATATTATGGTAATGGCTAAATCTTTTGATGAAATATTACAAAAATTAAAACAGGTCTTTCTGCGTCTTCGAGATGCAAATTTAAACCTTAATAAAAAAATATGTCTTCTTCAAAAGCAACAAATCCAAAATAAATCGATGCTGTAGTTAATTGGTCAGTTCCTACAAATAAAAAGGCTGTAAAAGGAATTTTCATCTATAGCTAAACCTCTTTTCAAATTAATTGAAAAAAATACAAGCTTTGTTTGAACAGATGAGTGTCAGACAGCATTTACAAAATTAAAAGAAGTTCTTACTAAACCAATGTTAGCATTTCCATTATTAGATGCCGATGCTTCTGACCATGTGATAGGAGATATATTTCCACAGATTCAGGATTGCACTGAAAGAGTCATAGGCTATTATAGTCGCGTCATTAACAATACTGAAAATAATTATTGTTTAACTCGGCGTGAATTATTAGCAGTAGTTGAATCGGTTAGGAATTTTCATCATTACCTATGTTTTAAACTTTTTTATATTAGAACAGATCACAATTCTTTCATATAGTTATTACCTTTTAAAGACCTTGATGGCCAATCAGCTCGTTGGGTAGGAGACCTTGATCACTATAATTATGAATTTTAGAATCGTCAAAGTAATTCACATCAAAACGCTGATGGTCTTTCTAGACGCCCTTGTAGTGAAGTTTCGTGTAAATATTGTTAAAAATCGAAGAGAAATATGAGATATGCGAGGATAAAGTAGATCGTCGCATTTATTTTAAAGAAAGTTCTTCATCAGCATAGATTGATCGTTAACAACAAGACAAAGCAATTAAATTTATCTTGAATTACAAAAATCGTGGAGTGAAACCTTCCTGGTAGAAAATTACTGTACTGGTACTGCAGTTATTTAAATACAAAGTTGTTCAACTTGTTGTTCCCAGATAGGATATGAAACCAATTTTAAAAGAGTCTCATGATGCTCCAAGTAGTGGTCATTTTGTAATTAATAAAACTTTAGCAGAGATTAAAGAGATTTTATTGGCATTATTGCAAAAGGGACATAGAGCATTGGTGTAAATCTTTTAATGTTCGTATTTTCAAAAAAGGTCTACCTGATAAAGGTGGTAGTCTTATGCGAATCTACAATGTTGGGTTACCATTCGAGAGACTTCCAATGGATATTTTAGGTCCTTTTCCGCGTTCTTCATTAGGAAATCGATTTCTATTAGTAATAACCGATTGTTGCACTAAATGAGTTGACGCATTTCGATTATCAAATATGAGGGCAAAAACTATTCCGTTAGTTTTAGTTAATGTTATCATTTGCAGGCACGGCGTTTCATTAGAAATCCACACAGACCAGGGAAAACATTTCGATTTTAGATTAGTTCAGGAGTCATCCGAATTATTAGGTATAAATAAAACTAGGACAATACCACTATACCCACAATCAAATGGTCAGGTTGAGAGACAACATAAACAAATTCTGAATTATTTCATTAATTTGTAGAAGACAATCAAAAAGATTGGGATCGTTGGATTGCATTAGCTCTTCTAGCTTACAGATCCACGAAACATTTAACACTGGGGCTACTCCGACAGAGCTGTGCATTGGTTTTGATCTACGGCTTCCATTGAACCTAATCCGAGGATGTCCTCCGGGAGAAGACAAATTCTCGAATTACGGAAAATACGCCCAACGTCTGAAGCAGAAGATAAATGAAATCCACACATCTTCCCGTGAAAGAATCTACATCACATCGACAGTGACAAAAATCTAGAAAAATAGTAGTATGACTCAAATTCCAGAGAGAATGAAACCATAAAGTTCCAAGAAAACCATAAAGTTTGGTTTTACAATCGACGACGAAAGAAAGGAAAAACTTTCAAACTTCAAAGTGACTGGGAAGGTTTTTATAAAATCGCAAAGAACATCAACGACGTTGTTCATGCCATCCAGAAAAGTCCGAAACAAAAAACAAAGATCGCACATGTCAATTGGCTTGCAAGATATACTGGAAGATAAATAACGGCTTTGCTCAAGGTGCTTTTGCGCCGGGGTTTTTCCCGTGAGCCAATGGGCGAATGCTACAGCAGCAACAGAGAAGCGGTTCTACGGTACATCAATTCCCGTCCCTGGTCTAAATTTATGTCAATTTCAAGAGACTGGTCCTTTGGTTCTAAACAAAGAATACACGTGCTTGAAAAATACATCACAATAAAAGAAATAAAGAAACAAAGAAATATGACATTTTAGAAGAAGATACAGGAGATTTAGTGCTGATTTTTCAAGAGACAGACCCTTGGCCTGTGAGCCAAGGATCTACCCGCTTGGAGAAGAGGGCCTTTGATTCCTGATTGTTGGGACGATAATCTAAAAGAAGAGGGGGTAATTTGATATTCCCGCGTGAAAAATGAGCGTCGCGTTGAGTGTGTTTATACTGTGGCCGTTTGTAAATAGTTAGTTCTGCGCGAGCTATAAAAGTGAGAGGTTGGACTTCCTTGTTTATTGTAACGTTAAATTGAAATCAAGTCTATATAACTGAGTGTATGCGTGTCATATTTATTCATTATCGAGAATCCGGCTAGAATAATACTATTATCGAGTGTCTTGAGAGGCCCAGCCAGAGTTAAATCCTGTAAAAATAATTATCCATTATATTATTCTGCAAAAATGTTTTGACGTATTGTTGTAACGGATTTAATTTGATATGAAAAAAGCGGACGAAGAATGACTTTGTTGGGAACTGAACCGTTGATCTTTCCGTTAAGAGGCAAACGCTGTATCATATGAGCTATCGTACGGCGCTTGCTGTTTTGCTTCGTTTCAAGTATATATCCTATTATACTTGCATTTCACCTGACTCCTCACTTATACGATTGACAATGTAAGTTAATGCATATTTTTATATCTTAAATATGTATGCTATATGTGATTTTGTCATGCATTTTACCCTTCTTAGTGGTCTTTATAGTCTCTATATTTATATCTATTATATCTCTATATTTATATCTATTATATCTCTATATTTATATCTATTATATCTCTATATTTATATCTTTTATATCTCTATATTTATATCTGTTATATCTCTATATTTATATCTATTATATCTCTATATTTATATCTATTATATCTCTATATTTATATTTATTTCTCTGTATTTATTTTGTCTCTTTTTTACTTTTTTTAGTCTCTTAATTTGCAATAGTCTACATTATTGAACCACTTACACGCCTTTAACCATTTACCACGGGTTTTCGAATTGGGCGGTAGATTTACCATGGTCACCGAAACTTTAAACTATTCTTTAGAAGTGTACTCAAAGACTTTTCGGACTACATTTCTTGAAAAAAACTATTCTCAACTGTTAGACACACATAGATAAAAAATAATATAATTTTTATAGTACGAGGGTAGTTCAATAAGTCTTTAGAATGACCAACAGATGGCGCGCGAATCGCTCCAAATCATCTGTTTTCAGTCAGCACCACTCCCGACTAGATATATGGTGCAGTCACAGTCCACATCTTCTGAGTTTACGTGTTTTTATAACCAATTGAAAAAAAAAAAATTGCTTGTTAAGAAAAATGGAAAAAAACGAGTTCAGAGCGGTAATTAAACATTTTCATTTAAAGGGTTTAACTCCATATAAGATAAAAAATGAATTGGACTCAGTTCATGGCACATCTGCCCCTGCCTTAGCAACGGTTTATAACTGGGTAAATGAATTTAAGCGTGGTCGTACATCAATAAGTGACGAACCACGTTCAGGAAGGCCCGTAGAAGCAACTACTCCCGAAATCATCAATAAAATCCACGATATGGTGTTGAAGGATAGAAGATTAAAAGTGCGTGAGTTATCTGAGGCCACAAGGATATCTATAGGTGCAGTTGTTTCAATTCTACATGAAAAATTAGGCATGAAAAAGCTATCGGCAAGATGGGTGCCGCGTTTGCTCTCAGCTGAGAATAAACGCAATAGAGTGGTCGCCTCTGAGGCTCTTTTGGCGCGCATAAGTCGGAATCCTGAGGAATTTTTTCGTCGATTTGTGACTGTGGATGAAACATGGATACACCACTACACTCCTGAGACAAAGGAACAATCCAAACAGTGGATTTCCACAGGCGAACCAGCTCCAAAGAAGGCAAAGACCGTAAAGTCAGCTGGTAAGGTTATGGCTACAGTTTTTTGGGATGCACGTGGAATTATACTTATTGACTACTTGGAAAAGGGTAAAACAATTACTGGTGAGTATTATGCATCATTATTAGAGCAGCTGAAAGAAGAAATTAAAAAAAAGTCCACATTTGGCGAGAAAAAAAATTCTCTTTCATCACGACAACGCCCGAGTTCACACATGCTTCGTTTCAATGGCTAAAATTGAAGAACTAAAATTCGAATTGGTCGAACACCCACCGTATTCACCAGATTTAGCCCCTAGTAACTTTTTCTTATTTCCAAACTTGAAAAAATGGCTCGGTGGATAGAGATTTACGGACAACGAAGACGTCATTGCCTCTGTAAGTGCTTATTTTGAGGAACTTCCGAAAACGCACTTTTCTGAAGGATTAAAAAAACTTAAAAAGCGATTGACCAAGTGTATAGAGCTCCAAGGAGATTATGTTGAAAAATAAAAAAAAATTTACCCAAAAAAAATTGTTTTTATACTTTATTCTAAAGACTTATTGAATTACCCTCGTATTTGCATAGTATCATTATTGATATATGTGTGTCTAACAGTTGGAAATAATTTTTTTTTTTAAATGTAGTCTCGAAAGTCCATAAGTACACTTTTGAAGAATAGTTTAAAGCCTCGGTAATCATCAAAAATCTACCGCATGATTTAAAGTCTCGCGGTGAGTAGTTAAAAAAGGCTAAATTCAATAATGTAGATTCGTAAATTCTTTGGAGACTATAAAGACCACTTAGAGGTATCTAAATCACGGCCAAATCACATAGAACATACATATTTTAGATATAAAAGCTCGCATCAACTTAGATTGCATGAACATATTTTTGCAGTATATATAATGGATAATGACTTTTTACAGAATTTAACTAAGGCTGGCCCCTTTAAGATTACTGAAAGGTTGCAATGCATGATGGATAGCCTTATACCTCAGCACGTCCTCATCGGAAAAATCGGGCGACAATTTTTTTCTTAAATGGATAACGCTCAAAGGTTTATAATAACCTTGGCATAAATACATACATTTACTTAAAGGGGCCTGCGGCGGCTCAGTCGGTAGAGTGTCGGATTCCCACGCCGGTGACCCGGGTTCGAATCCTAGTCTCTGCCGATTGATACAAGCACCACTGTAAAAATTACATGTGCTTTGTTTACAAACACACCGCAGACCCCCGTCGTCGATTAGCACCACATGGGAGCACAAACATGGCGACGTTAAAAAAAAAAAAAAAACATTTACTTAAGTGCATCAAAAACCATAAAAACAAAAAATTATAAGGCCCAACAAATTATGAAACTCGAGAATATTAAAGATAAAAAAATATAAGGCCTAAAAATAATTATGACGCTAAAAGAATTATTACGCCAAATAAATTATGAGGTCTAAAAAACTATGAGGCACAAAAATTATAAAGACAAAAAAGTTTTAAGACCTAATAAATTATAATGATCAAATTATATATATCAAATTATATTATATGTCCAAAATTATTTAAGACAAAAAATGTAAGGCCCAATAATTACAAATCATTCATCAATTCACTTCCGGTGCACTTTCCGATTCACTTCCAGATTTAATAACCTAGTAACTTTTAGGTGACTTCTGTTTAATTTCTTGTTCACTTCCGGTTTAGCTCCAGTTCACTTCCGATTTAGTTCCGGTCACTTCTGGTTAACTTCCAGTTTACTTTCGGTTAACATACGAATCGCGTTCGGTTCACGTCAGGTTTACTTTCGTTTAACTTCTAGATTCAATAACCTCGTAACTCCCAGGTGACTTCTGTTTAATTTCCTGCTTACTTCCCACTAAGTCAGACTCACTTCCGGTTTACTTCCTGTTCACTGTCTGTTCACTTCCGGTTTACTTCCTGTTCACTGTCTGTTCACTTCCGGTTTACTTCCTGTTCACGGTCTGTTCACTTCGGCTTTACTTCTGGTTTCTTCAGGTTGAGTCGCATCTAGTTTACTTCAGATTCGGTAAAATTCTGGTTAACAAAATTGACCCTCAAGCTGTTCAATATAATAGAAACAAACAATTTTATATAGGAATGATTAATTAAGTTTGAGGAAGTTAAGTTCCAATGAATTGTTAGCGGATTTTATTAATCCCCAATTAAATAATATTTTAATTAAAAGTTAAATTTATTAGTTAATTAAAATTTTCATTTAAATAATTGAATATTGTTCGCAAAGAGAATCACTCTCGCAATCTCCTTTCGACTGCCGAAGTACTCGGATGTGTTTACAAACCGAGCGCGCCTGATAGTGGGTGCCATATGATATTTAATACTAGTTATATCAGAGGTGCGAAATTCTAAATTCTCGCGCTCTGGTGAAGTGAGGAGAGGAAATGAGTGCCTCCATCCAAGGAGGTGCTCACTTCCCTGGCAATAGCGAAAACATTCCCAATGACTACAGATGGAACAAGAAACTGAACGATAATCAAGAAGTAAGTAACAATAAAGAAAATAAGTCAACCAACAAAGCACAGGTACGAAACTATGCAACAGCAACTCAAGGCATGATCTTTTGACAACGAGAACAAACAATTTTTCTACAAATCCTAAAAGGATATACAATAAATGATCACATAAGTGAAATACTAAAATTAACAAGCCCAACAAACATCAGATTTATCTCTCGAATATCAAAAGGTAGAGTATGCATTTACTTAGCCACCAAATAATTAGAGTCCGGGCACACGCAACTAATAACTTTAAAAGTTTTCATCATATACCGGGTTATTGCAAGACGAGCTATACCAGTTCATAGCCAGTAAGAAGAAGAAGTTTTCATCTGATAAAATGAAAATCCAAAAAGTAAACTGGCCCATAAGGTTGAAGTGGACCATTTCTGATCTCGTATTGTGGGTCTAAGTCACTTTTAACCCATGGAAGCTGAGAAAACTCAAGAAGTTGTAGAAATAATGTATTGCCCCAAATGTAATAAAAAGTTATCAAACACATTTCTAAATACTTTTCAGACGTTTTTTACAACTTATTAAAAGTCTGGTAAATACAGGGTTAAAAACATATTCTATCGAATATTCTTATCCACGGAGGGTATAACATGCTTTTTGTGCAAAAAAATGCATCTAGCTAAATTCTGTCATCAATAAACACAGCCCCACAAAAAAAAATTGTAAGTCCCAAAAACTTGACCACGGTACTTATATGTTTTTGGGATCGCTGAATCCGAATCCAGGGTTAGTTTAACCCCATCAGATCTTTCTCAAGGTCAGTTGAAGGTCAAATTATCGAAATACATGAAAAATACACTACAACCATGGTATCTTGGGGTTTTTGGGGTCGTTGAATCCGAATCCGAGGTAAGTTTAACCCCATCAGAACTTTCTCAAGGTCAGTTGAAGGTCAAATTATCGAAATACATGAAAAATACACTACAACCATGGTATCTTGGGGTTTTTGTGGTCGTTGAATCCGAATCCTAGGTAAGTTTAACCCCATCAGAACTTTCTCAAGGTCAGTTGAAGGTCAAATTATCGAAATACATGAAAAATACACTAAAACCATGGTATCTTGGGGTTTTTGGGGTCGCTGAATCCGAATCCGGGGTCAGATTAAACAATCAGATCTTTCTCAAGGTCAGTTGAAGGTCAAATTATCGAAATACATGAAAAATACACTAAAACCATGGTATCTTCGGTTTTTTTGGGGCGCTGTATCTGAATCCGGGCTTATTACAACCCTATCAGGTCATGGTCAAGGTCATTGAAGGTCAAATCATAAAGATTCATAAAAAGTAGAGTCAAATCATGACATTTAGGGGTTTTTGGGGTCGCTGAATCCGAATCCAGGGTCAGTATAGTCCCATAAGGTTATATTTATGGTCAGTTCAAGGTTAGTTCAAGGTCATGGACGTAAAGAGAGTGAAAAAATTAGTTATAAACTGAAACAATGCAAAAGGTAATGTAAACCATAAAGCAAAGAACAATGTATATGCAAGTACAATCGTATCCTTTAAACTATATCATAGTTTGCTGCTCCTTCATTTACTTTAAATTTGTTAGAAGTATATGCAATTCAATAAAATACCCGTAAAAATATTAAGCCCATTACTCTTTTTTATGGTAACGAACTATTTTATTGTCAAATGATCTACGAAGTGGATTACGCTTCCGCTTCTCCGATGTTGCTGGTAGATCTCTTTTTAACGACCAACAGTAATCTGCTAACATATTTACGTCCCATCTTCCTTGGTACCTGCGCTCCATTTCCTTGATATCTTGGTGAAATCTCTCTCCCTGATCTTCGCTGTAATCACCTAGGTTTTCTGGAAATTCATCAACATGCGAATATAAAAAGTGTAATTTTAGATTCATTAGGCAGCCTTGATTTTTGTAAATATTTACTAAATTTAAAACTATTTGTTGGGAATTTGGGCTCTTATGATTTCCAAGAAAGTTTTCAATTACGTCCTTGAAACATAACCACGCTTCTCTCTCTGTATGATTCATTTTCGTAACAAAAATTTCATCATTTATCATCTTACGAATCTGAGGGCCATCGAAAATTCCTTCATTTACTTTAGCATCACTTAATTTGGGAAACTGATTTCGCAGATACTTAAAGCAGCTACCATCTTTGTCTAAAGATTTTACCCATTGTTTCATAAGTCCCAATTTAATGTGCAGAGGTGGTATAAGAATTTTTGATGGATCAACAAGTGGCTTATCTTTTATATTCTTAGAACCCGGTTCGAACTTTTATCTAAGGGGCCAGACACTCTTTTTAATTACGGATTCGGATTCAGCGACCCCGAAAACCCCAAGATACCATGGTTTTAGTGTATTTTTCATGTATTTCGATAATTTGACCTTCAACTGACCTTGAGAAAGTTCTGATGGGGTTAAACTGACTCCGGATTCGGATTCAGCGACCCCAAAAACCCCAAGATACCATGGTTTTAGTGTATTTTTCATGTATTTCGATAATTTGACCTTCAACTGACCTTGAGAAAGATCTGATGGGGTTAAACTAACCCTGGATTCGGATTCAGCGATCCCAAAAACATATAAGTACCGTGGTCAAGTTTTTGGGACTTACAATTTTTTTTTGTGGGGCTGTGTAATCAATCTGACCCACAATCCCTATTAATGAATAACATGCTTAACTCGCAATCTTAATCTAATATGGAAACAAAAGCAGATTCCATATAAAATAATGTAAACAATAAGAAGCCTACATACTCGCAAAACGTAAACAATACTAAATCAACTATACCAGACAACATTGCAGCAAACAGCGCAAATCGACCTCACTCGCTTTCATCTAGCTCATAAACTCTCAATACAATATCCAAACATATGATTCTGAATAAAGTGAATATTCCTTACCACAAATATACTAAATCAGAGCAGCCGATGATGAAAAAGAGGAGAACGTTGACGAAACGTTTAATAATCTCCAACAGAAAAAAAAATTGATTACAGAAAGTAGTGACAAAAAAAGCAGAAAGATCTTGATGCAACTCTCACACAGCTTAAAAAGATCTTTGAAGAAAATTTTAATCGATTCTCTCTAGATTACCTCAGCTCTGTCAACTTCCTAGATAAATTGTATAGAAAGCCTATTACAAAAACTGCAGTTAAACAACATACGACTAAATATAAAGAAGTTGCTACTATTATGCGAGAAATATATTCCTTATTGCTAAGAGACCATAACACAAAAAGTCAATTTACGAAAATTATCCAAAAGAAACTTGAAAGCTTTAAATAGAGAAAAACTTAACAAACTACAATTATGAATTACTGAATTGTATAATGGAATTTAACAGATTATTTGTATGTAAAGTAAACTGAAATCAAATAATAAAATATAGTAATACTCAAATACTGTGTTTACAAGAAACAAGCTTCAAAAATTACTTTTTCCCAACACGTGCATGAAAAAGGTCCATTTCAATGCTTGTAAAACGAATGAAAAATTCGACATTCCGAGCGTCTTTACCTGAGCGGGAGGTAATGCTGATTACGTCACGATCATAAATTTCTGAGTGAACGCCTCGTAATGCCCATTTCCCCATTCCCTTTGCATGCATGAAAAAGGCCCTACTCACACACTTATTTAAAAAAGTACGATGTGTAACACGGGTGGAAAAGGCTTTTTCAGACTCGAATGATGATTTGAGCACTCCTGTTTATCTGGGACGCCTTCGGTGCCCTTGACTCCCACTTGCGCTCAATTATCATCGTCGATTAGAAAAAAACAATTTTCCCTCCTAGTTGCACAATGTACAATTATGCTAATATCATAGGTTTTTCTTCAGTATTCAAAAATATAAAAATAAATTAACACGCTAGCAGAGGAGTATCAATTTATATTAAAAACAATATATCATTTACTGAACTATAAATTACTATTATAATGTCTACTTACTAAATAGCTTTAAATTCTCACATGATAATATCAAGAATATATCAATTGCTAAAACCTTTTATGATTCTTGGAGACTTCAACAGCCATAGTAGACTTTGGGGATCAAAACACACTGATACAAGAGGAAAAATAATTCAGAATATTATACAAGAAAATAAGGAAATTATTTTAATAAACACAAATAAAATGATCCACGCAGAAGAAAGTTCTATAGATGTTGCATTAGTTTAACCCGATAAAGCAGAAGTATCGGATTGTACAGCTTTAAAAGAATTATATGATAATAATCACGATCCAATAAACATAACGCTCCTTAACCAGACCGAAACCATACGGCAGATACCTTCATCGTTCAACTGTAAAAAGGTAAATTGGTAACCTTTCCAAACTAAAGTCGATAAAGCAATCTCATTGATAGCAATATAGATAAAGAAAACATTGACAAAACAATGAATACATTTTTAACTCTTCTAACTGAAGCATCAAACAAATCTATCCCAAAGAAAAAGTTCTGAAAAGTAAAAACCAAATCCCCTGGAGGGATTATAACTGTAAAGAGGCTCTAAAAAATTTAGAGCACGTCTTTAATGTTCATAAGAAATATAAGACTTTTACTAATAAAACAGAACATAACAAAACGAAAGTTATATGCAAAACAGTATTCCTAGAAACTGAACATCAATACTGGATAAACTGCGCTCAGAATTAAACCAAAACACACCTATTAATGAAATACATAACCGAATCAAAACAATCAGGGGTCAAAATAAATCTACACAAATTATAAATTTAATAAATGAAAACGAGGAACACACAACTACGATATTGGAAGCGCATTGGACCACGTATTCACTGCTAACTCCCATTGCAATATCAACCATCCATATTTTAAAATATTAAACAATAACTACCAAGAAGACAAAATAAATATAAATGAAATGAATAATGCTAGATTCAACACAGATATCTCAATAGAAGAAATTAAAGTACACTTATACATTGCAATAACTTGAGCACAGGGCCTGACAAAATTCCAAATATTATATTAAAAATGTTTTCAAACAAGGCACTTGAGTTCATTTGTAATTTGTTTAAGGTAATATAGCAAAAAGGCCCCTTTCCTAGTATCTGGAGAGAGGCCACCAAATCATACCCATAGCAGAACCTGGAAAAGATAAAGGCAGAGCAAAAAATTACAGGCCCACATCCTTAACATATAATCTTTGTAAATAAATTAATAAAATAATAAAAAAAAAGTCTGGTAAAAATACTAGAAAAACAAACGAAATTAAACTAATTCCAAAGCAGATTGAAACAAAACCTATCGACCTTAGATAATCTTACTTACCTGTAAAAATACATCTTAGATGCTTTTATGCAAATCTACATGTAGTAGCGCAGTAATCCTAGACTTAGAGAAGGCATATAAAACGACTTGGCGAAAAAGGATAATTAATATACTGAACAAACTAGACATGAGAGATATTTATAACAAATTTCTAAAATGACTAATCCGAGTCGAAACAAATAATACTTGCTCACAAAAAATCGAACTTTTAACTGAAGTACAGCAAGGACCTGTGATAAGCGTCACTCTTTTCTAAATCGCAATAAATAGTATTATATAGTAATTCAATCTACCCACAAAGTGATACCTTTTTGTCGTTGCTCTAACGATCTTTTGTAGCGGACAAAATATATCAACCACAGAAAAAATAATTCAAGATACCTTAAATAAATTCTTTAATTGGACACTAACTACTGGCCTTAAGTGCTCGCCATAAAAAATTGAATGTAAAATATTTGCAAAAAAATACTGACTATAAAAAAGAACTGAAACTAGCATTGGTTAATAAACCACTATCACAAGTGAAAGAAATAAAAATATTAGGAATGACTTTTTACCAAAAACTCAACTGAAAAAAACACAGAAAAATTGAAAAGAGAAGCAAACAATAGATTGAACATCATAAAAATTTGATCAACTAATAATTGGGGTGAGGACAAATAAGTACTTACCAATACATACAAATCAATAGTCCTATCCAAACTAGATTATGTCTGAATAATACACAACTCAAACAAACATACAAAATTCTAAATTCAATCCACAATTCATGAATCAAGATTTCTCTTTCGAATAAGCCTATCGAATAAGCCTGATAAATAGTCTTTCTGCAGAAAGTGAAATACGACCATAAAAATATCGATTACTGAAACTAATCATCGATTACCACAGTAAGATTCAGTCAATATTCAGAAACAAACGATATGATGATACCTGATATCATTACATTGGAAATACCTCCACCACCACAAGCAGCAATATCAATCAATATTTCAACAAGACCCACCTATTACATAAGAAACGAAAAATACATATATACTTTCAGAACAAAAGACTACCAGATTAATCAAGCAACAATTACCATTTTAAATGAAAAAAACACATACAATTTACCTCATAACGTTTCAACAAATTATTGCAAAGCACTCGCAATAGTAATAGCATTGAGTAAACTAAAATATAAAACCTATGATACATTTACCATAACTAGTGATTCTAAAAGCTTAATAAATTAAATAAAAACCCCATATACAAAAAGCTCCATAGTAATAAATATACAAAACGAAATAAATAGATTAAGAAACATGATCATAAAAGTAAAATTTAGATATGTACCCCAACCGCCGGTACACTTAAATAATATTAAAATAATAGGTAATGAGGACATAGATACTGGTATCCTATACGAAAACGTCAAAGGCCATCTTATAAAATTATTAATGGAGAAATGGGAACCAGAATGGCAAAATTCCCAAAAAACCTTCTTACATAAAATCCGAGAGAGTATACTTTCGAAAAATCCTGTTAACAAAATTAACCGAAGAGAACAAACAAAAATTACAAGAATGAGGATAGGATACTTTAAACTAACCCACGAACACCTCATAGAGAAAGAAAATCTCCCAATTTGTACTCACTGTATGTCTCAACAAATAATCTCTTATATATTATTGCAGTGCAAAAGCTACAAAAACATACGAGAGAAGTACCAACTACCTAGAAAAATTAAAGATTTCCCAGATTACCAAAGGATACTGAAAACAACTATGTATTTTATTAAGGAAGTAATGTTAGCCAAAATGAAAATATTTGGTATAAGATGGTCAAATTACCCCGATTGTTTCGTTTTTTTTTTGCTATTAGCGAAGCCAATTATTAGAATTACATTTGATGGTCAATTTTTTTGGTAAGTTTTTTATATGCCAATATTATAAAACAAAGATTAGAAAATAACTGGTACAAAAACATCAAATTGTCAGTAAAATTAAAATTATTTCCTTAAAATTGGATTTCTTACGCGGAAAAAGTACCTAGTGGGGGGGGGGGGGGGGAGCTGGAGGGGAATATAAGGGATTATTTTAAGTGTAAGTATATAATCAGTTTGAGTAACTCAGATGTAAAAAAATGGATACAAATCTTTTTTATTGATTTGTTTAAAGGATTTAATTACTCGTTTTTGCGGTATTTTTAATGGAAATGACTCAATTATTCTCTGCGAGTTAACCAAAAACTTTGGTTAACTTGCAGACAATAATCCAGTCATTTCGTTTAAAAATTTTTTTTTTTCAAATTTTAATAACTTTTTTTAATTTTTAGCTACCAACTTCAAATTTATACAAGATGTAGATAATAATATACTAAGAAAGTATATCAAATTTCAGACCAATATCTTTATTAATTTGTGATACAATCGGTGCTTCACGCCACTATACGCACTGCCTGCGTGATCGCGCTGAACAAATCCAAGCGTTGAAAAAAAGCATTATCTCGGGAACTATCACACAAAAACATATCTTGAAAACAATGATTTTGATCTGGACATCGCTGACTACATAAATTTAAGTACAAATAATTTAGATTGAATATAATTTTAATAGTTGTATTCAATTATTCAACATAATGGTTTAAACACAATGCAAAATAACTAATTGTTAATATATTAAGTTCATATATGCATATAAATATAAGTCTTTAACTATCTGAATCTCTTTGCATGGCGCTATTCGATTGGCAGACCTGCTGATTTTGCTTCCTTATAGACGAAGCTTCGTGATGGTAAAAAAAAACTTATGCTAAAATCATTATTGAAACATGTTTGGAGACATTACGAATCAAAATACACTATTTTTAGAAAATGTCTATATGGATGTGTGTGTGTGTGTGTGTGTGTTAGTGTGTGTGTATGGGTGTGTATGTGCGTACGTGCGTGCGAGTGTACGTGTGTGTGTGCGTGCGTCTGTGCGTATGTGTGTACATGTATGTGTGTTTGTGTGCATCTGTATGAGTATTACTCTGAATATTCACGGTCAAAATTAATGTTTCAGGGCTTATTTTTTTGTTGTTGTTAAGGAACGGGGCTGAAATAGTATATTATGTACCATGGGGGCAAAATAAACTTTTTTAGCCCGCGTGTGAGGTTTGTTGGTTTTTTTACAGCTCAATTTATTTTAAACATTTTTCATCATATGTTTCCGAGATATCGCAGTTTAAACAAAAAATGACGTTTTCATGTATAACAAAAGAAGGGAGATACCTTATAAAAGAAATATCATATCGGAGAAGATAATTTTATGCTCTTCCAAATCAATTTACATAGAAGCAATCATATTATTTCTAATATACTAAAATAATTTACCTCATCGATTTCAGAATATCATAAAATAGAAAAATAGGTCTAAAACAAAAATTGGTTGATGAATCTTAAAATTTCTTTTCAATACCAAATAATCATTACAATCGAGAAAATGAGCCACGGTTGGCAAACAATTACTGTGCCGATCTCGAGATATCAGAGATCAAAGAAAATTTTGAAAAATAGTTTAAGTTCAATTAACTTAGAATATAAAGGTATATAATCTGACCAAAGAATAGACCCAAGCCATTGTAAGAAGCTACCTATCTGAAAATTTTCAGAAGTAATGGTGTTGTTTTACTCAAATTATCGTGGGACAAAAGAAATTAATTTTTTCTTTAAATGATTGTTTTCTGTATCAAAGAAAAGGATAAAGACTTGGAAATTTTACAGTTTATTCTTCTCGATATTCCTAATCACCTCAAATTTAAAGAAAAAGACAAAGAAAAACGATATTTCCGTGTATAATAGAATAAGCGAAATAGTTATTCATAATTTCAGGTCGAAAAAGGTAGGTAATTTTATGCTCTTTCGAATGCATTTAAACTGAATCAATAATATTATTTTAACATAAACAAAAACCTCTATATGCACGCGGAAAGTTCATTGACTCTCAAAAATATAAGTATTAAAAATTTCGATTTCAATTTTTCTTTTAAATTAATAATTTCATGTTCTTCATCGTTACAAAACTTTTCTTTGAGATAGCATTGTTAAAAAAGCAAAAATGCTTTCACATGATTTAAAATTATACTTTCTCGAAAAAAAAACCTTAAATTAATTGTCAGATAAATAATTTTAATCTTAATAATGTAGATTTTAAAACGAAACGCATATTTATTCAACTTATACAGAACATTGAAAAACATTTTTGAAAAATTCGTATTCAGAATTCAACGTATTTCTTCCACTAAAATTGCATTAACGTAATTGCTATACATGGGGTAAGTGTGGGTATTACTGCGAAGTTTTTGGTTAGCTTGCAAATATCGTGCGTATGGACATATGATGTGATTCTTTTTCTAGATCAAATCTAACCATTTCATAAATCCATTCATATAAAAAGGAAAGGTTCAGAATATGTACTTTTTTAATAAATGCTTTGAAAACATTCAGTATCGCTAATTTGTATTACTGCGGCTCGGCATGTATTACTGCGATCAGATTACTGTGTATACAATTCGGGTTGGGCTCGGCAATAATACAAGCGTAGGCATGGTGTGTATTACTGCAGTTGTCTTCTTCGATTGTACAAATACATAAAAGAAAATAGGGTCTTTCTTGCATAAACATGCATATTCTTAAAAGTTACAGTGATAATAAACATTTTATAAAGGAATACCTACTAAAAAGTAGTATTTTTGTTGGCTTTGTAAAATCCTCAGTAATTGGGGCGTCCGTAGTAATACCCAGACTTACCCTATATATTGTAAGAAAATTACGTCTATTTCAAGAAAATTAACATATTTTCAATAAGTTTGACGTATAAAGAGAGAAAAAAAGAATTTAAAAAAAAGATATTTTTTCTTTAAAAAGAAAATTAAAATAATTGTTAGATATATCAATTAATAGGATAGTATATGTGCTGTATGAACGTATGTATATTTTCAACATATTCAACATATAAAAAAAAACATTTTTTTTCGATATTTGTAACAGTTCAATTTTTCTTTTAAGTGTAATTTTTATTATCCAATTATTTCCAAGATCTAATCAGTTCTAAGTTGAGCAATACCTCATATGTCTGCAAAATTTCAGCTCATAACATGCTTCCCTTGAATAGTTATCATGACACAATTTTGTTGTCATATACACACACATACATACATATACATACACATACATACATACATACATACATACATACATACATACATACGTACGTACGTACGTACATACTTACTTACATACATACATACATACATACGTACATACATACTTACATACATACATACATACATACATACGTACGTACGTACGTACGTACGTACATACATACATACATACATACATACATACATACATACATACATCCACGAGGGGGAGGCTGTACCCCCATGTGGCGCGTCCTCGGGTGGCGGATTGAGGAGTGCTCGCTGTAGGCACATAATACTACATACGTAGTACTGCCTGCAGAGGGTAGGAGAAAAATAAAATATCTCCCGCGGACCAAAAGCCAAACGAAGATCTGTTTAAAATCACCACAAGAAACGAGGATGGATCTTCAAAGCATGGCTGACCAGACGCTCGCTGGTTGCCGCAGCGCGACTTAACTTCGACTGTTGAGGGTGGAGGATGTGAGATAAACTGGGCTCTGACACTCCCAGGCTGCCGGTAAGTACAGGAGCCCGGGGCGGTTTAGCCGACATGCCCTAGCTGCTCTATCAACCGGCGAAAATCCTGATGGCTATGGTGGTGCCGGGTGGCGCCCGGACAGGGCCCCGTCATGGTCAGAAGGGGGGCCCCGCTACCCCCTCCGGATACTTTACGAGGACGACTTGCGCTGGGGCACGAGGCCAGAATACACGTCTACGAAGCCAGAATTGCGAGTGAAATCTAAGTGGAAAGTAGGTGAGAGAAGAGAGAAGGGGAAAAAAAAAAAAATATGATACGTACACCAGCAAGGACAAACGTAGGGACTTCGAATACCCTAAAAAGTGTCATTGAAACTGGATTCCCTACCCAGAAACCAGGCAGCAACAACAGCCTGGTAAACGAGCAGGGAGTGAAACTAGTCAGTAACAACTGCCTGGAAAGCACTTCAGACGGAGAGTTGATAACACCTCTGTCCCCCATTGTCCATGTGACGGAGTATGGAAGTGGAGGTATAGAGGACAGAATAAGGGAAGACCAAGAAAAGGAGCAGGATAAAGAGACTCGGTCGTTCAAGCTCCTCAAAGAGCAAGTCGAAGCTCTGGTGGCGTTTATCTTGGGTAAGAAAAACATACACACAGAGTTGAAGACTATGGCGAAGGCTACTAGCAGAGCGCTACAGGACTTTACGAAGGCCAAAGCAGGTACTCAGTCGAAGGATAGAAGTAGCAAGGATCGAGAGAGCCAAACCTCTCCCTCCTTCGTTCAGAAACAGATGGACCAGACTCCGAACAAGCATCGGAGAACATCACCGCAGCAGGTCACGGCGGCCAGGAAGAAGGCACAAAGGACGACAACATCGCAGTCCCCACCACCGCCCTCCACAGTCAGAGAGACACCTTGGCAGGTAAAGGAAACGAGGAAGATAAAGAAAAAGAAGAAAAAAGAAGACGGGATGAGTGACACTGGTGTCTTAAGCCAAAAAGGCACTAAAAAATCTAAAACGACACGGGCAAGACCAACCCGACCGGAGGCCCTTATTATAAAGGCCGTCGAAGGGACCTCTTACGCTGATATCTTGAGAAAGATGAAGGCGGAACCCAAATTGACGGCACTCGGCGAATGCGTAAACAGGGTACGCAGGACTGTGGCTGGGGACCTGCTTTTGGAACTCCAACGCACAGCGGAAGGGAAGGCTACGGAACTCCGGCAAGCGGTGCAAGAAGTGCTAGATGGGGGTACCAAAATAAGGACCCTACAAGACGTAGTGGCCTTTGAAATAAAGGATCTCGACGTACTAACTAGCAAGGAGGACATTCTAGAGGCGCTACGCAGGGAGTCCCAAAGTAGCGACGCGTCCACATTGGACGAGATTGTAGTAAAATCATTGCGTAAGGCATACGGTGACACGCAGACCGCGGTCACCCAAATGCCAACAAAAATGGCTCGACAGATGATAGCTAAGCGCAAAATCAAGATAGGCTGGGTAGTCTGCCGAATACGGCAGATGGAAAGGAACATACGTCCACTTAGATGTTATAAGTGTCTAGGATTTGGACATATCGCCAAAAGTTGCAAGGTAGCACAGGACCGAAGTAACCTCTGCTACAAATGTGGAAATATAGACCATAAAGCAAGAGAGTGTAAGAATCAACCAAATTGCGTACTCTGCTGTGAAAGGAGTGCAGGAGGAAAAACTGATCATGCAGCCGGTAGCTACACATGTCCTATCTACAGAGCTGCATTAGAAGAGTTAAAAGAAAAAAAAAAAGATAATGAAGATAGTGCAGTTAAACCTAAATCACTGCGAGACAGCACAGGACCTACTTAACCAGTACGTTCGAGAGACGAAGGTTGATGTGGCCATCATATGTGAACAATACAGAGATCTGGACCAGCCATCATGGGACACGGACGACACTGGCAAAGCAGCGATCTGGACATGTGGCGACGTAGCTTTCCAGGAAAAAATGATGACTCGTGAGGAAGGATTTGTACGGGCGAAGGTAGCAGGTATATACGTATACAGCTGCTATGCCCCGCCTAATGCGCCAATTGAACAGTTCGAAAGACTGTTAGATCGACTCGTACAGGATATGGCGGGAAGAAAGCCAGTAATAATAGCAGGCGATTTTAACGCATGGGCCGTAGAGTGGGGCAGCCAAAGGACTAATCAAAGAGGACGGGTGCTGCTGGAAACATTCGCACTCCTAGATTTGGTACTAGTTAATCAGGGTTGTACCAACACTTTTAGAAGAGGGGACACAGGATCTATAGTAGATCTGACATATGTTAGCAGCTGTTTAATTGACTCAGTCGACACGTGGATCGTGAGTGAACACTACACCAATAGTGATCACCAGGCCATAATTATGGAGATAGGAAGATCAAAGCAGGGTTCCAGCGCGAGTACAAGGACCAATAGAATCGGTTGGAAAGTGAAAGACTATGATAAGGAGATGTTTCTGTTGGCACTGGAGGAAATACAACTGTTTGGGACAGCGGACAGCAAGGCTAAACAGGTGATGAAAAATATTACCCGAGCCTGCGACGCAGCTATGCCAAGAAGAGTGCCCAGCCAAAGACGACCACCAGTATACTGGTGGAATAGTGAGGCGGATAGCGCTCGTAGCGAGTGCCATCGGACTAGGAGACAGGAGCAGCGGGCAAGAAAGAAATACTATAAAACTGGAAGAGGCCAGGAATTAGTAGATGCCTACCACCAGGAAATGAAGGACGCTAAGCGAAAGCTTAAGAAGACAATCCGTACCAATAAGCGACGGTGCCTGAAGGAATTACAGGACGAGGTTAATAAAGACCCCTGGGGTAGACCTTATAAAATAGTAATGAAGAAGATCAAAGGAAGCTACGCACCCCCTCCCAAGTGCCCACAATTATTAGATCGAGTAGTGACTAAACTGTTCCCCACACAACGGGACGAACCGTTTGTTATAAAATCAGAGGCAAACGAAGAAGCTATTCCTCCAGTCACAATGGAGGAACTGCTAAGCGCTTGCACGAGGGTTGGAAACAACAAGGCTCCAGGCCTGGATGGCATTCCCAATATAGCATTGAAACATGCTATATTCGCCCAACCAGAGATCTTCATAGACTTGTACAACACATGTCTAAAAGAGGGAATATTTCCCGCCGACTGGAAGAGACAACGACTTGTGCTACTACCAAAGGGAAAGAAGCCACCTGAGGACGCTTCATCATACAGACCGCTCTGCATGCTGGACACCTCAGGCAAGATTCTGGAACGCATAATTTGCGTCAGAATGGATCAGGCAATAGAAGAAAAAGGGGGACTTGCGGAACACCAATACGGCTTTCGGAGGAAACGATCAACTCTAGACGCAGTGAACATAGTGATTGACACTGCGCGCGCAGCGATAGAGGGAAAGAGATGGAAAGGAGGAGCAAAGGAGTATTGCGCTGTCGTCACTCTGGACGTCAAAAATGCATTCAACTCGGCCAAATGGACCAAAATACACGAGGCATTTCGTAAACAAGAAGTGCCTTTATATATAAGAAGGATGATGTCCGACTACTTGAAGGACAGAATCTTATTATATGACACTGACAATGGCACCAAGACCTATGAAGTAACAGGAGGAGTACCCCAGGGATCAGTGCTTGGTTCACCGACTTGGAACAGCTTGTACGATGGGGTACTAAGGCTACAGTTACCCAAAGGGGCGACAGTGATAGGATTCGCTGACGACATAGCACTAGTCGTGGTAGCGAAAAGCATAGAAGATATAACAGAGATAGCTGACGAGGCTATTCGTATAATACGCGAATGGCTGACAGAGACAGGACTGGAATTGGCCAGTCATAAAACCGAAGTTCTTCTTATTTCTAGTAGGAAGAAAATGGAGAAAATAACGCTAATGGTGGATGGACACAAGATTGTTTCTCAACCAACCATTAAGTACCTGGGCATTACCATTGATGCAAGACTTACATTTAAGCAGCATCTTGAAACAGTGAGTGATAAAGCAGCAAAAGTTGGCGCTGCTTTATCTCGATTGATGCCAAATGTAGGAGGGCCAACGCAAGGTAGAAGGTTGCTCTTAGTCAGTGTAATCACATCGATTATGTTGTACGGGGCTCCTATATGGGCAGATGCCATGTTAGTGAAAACGTACGCAAACAAGCTGTCGACTGTATACAGACGAAGTGCACTTAGGGTCGCGTCTGCTTATCGTACGGTATCAGATGAGGCTGCCTGTATTATAGCAGGTATGCCGCCTATTGACCTCCTAGCAATGGAGAGAAAGAATGTCTTCGAGACAAAGCGACAACAAAATGACAACACTCAGAAGGACATCTGGGATTCCGCGAAGAAGCAGACACTGACTGAGTGGCAAAAAAGATGGGACTCCAGTGGCAAGGGGCGATGGACACATCGCCTCATACCAAGGATAGAGGGCTGGACCGAAAGAAGACATGGGGAAGTAAATTACTACCTCACACAGTTTTTGACCGGGCACGGATGCTTCCGGGCGTACCTGCGCCGATTCAAATTAGAAGACCGTCCAAACTGCCCAGTGTGTATGGACGCTGACGAGGATGCGGAGCATGTCTTCTGTGACTGCTCACGATACCAACAGGAAAGAGAAGAACTTGAGAGCTATCTCCAGACCAGAGTAACACCTGAGTCGATTATGGAGGCTATGCTGACTTCGGAGGATGGATGGTGCACATTAAACAACTATGCAGCAGATATACTTAAGAAGGTCAGAAAAGACGAAGAAGGAAGAAGAAAAAGACGAGAGATGCTGAATGAAGCTGGCGACCGGACGATGCGGTAAGAAGTAGAAGGCATACAACACGGAAGACTACTAATGACGGTAATGGGAGAACCAGTGATGCCGACCACATTCACAGAAGAGGGCAGGAGCCCAATGACCCCCGCGAAGCATTGCTTGGCGGTAGTACCGCGGGGAGGTCAACTCAGAAGAAAGGGCACGGTTCACTTTACTAAGGGTCAAAAAGTGAACGGAGGGGATCCGGTTGCGGTGGGGCGTAAAAACCCTGGCGTATACTGGAAGGTTTAGTGAGTGCGAGTCTCACACACGGTGGTACTTCACTATATCATGTCATGGTCCATAATGGATTTGCCTTAAACCTCTCTCTCTATAAGAAAAAAAAAAAAAAAAAAAACATACATACATACATACATACATACATACATACATACATACATACATACGTACATACATACATACATACATACATACATACATACATACATACATACATACATACATATATACGCACGCACACAGACACACTCACACATACACGCACTCACAAATAGTGCATTTTGATTCATAATGTCTCCAAACATGTTTCTACAGTGCGTTTCATAACTTTAAGACCACCCACATTTTGGACTAAATCAGTGTAATTTAATATTGTATTGATACATCAACTTTATAATCTTGAAAATAATCAAATTTCTCAACATTTTACGCTATTTAGACAATTTAAAAATTTTTCGTAGTATTAAAATAACGAAATATCGTATTTTAGGCTGTTTCATAACAATAAGACCGCTATTAAGTTTTTTTAATTTATTGCTGTGCTCACAATATATATATATATATATATATATATATATATATATATATATATATATATATATATATATATATATATATATATATAATTAATCACCTTATAAGGCAATCATTACAAAGAGCTCCTCGATTACTAATTCGCCATAAAGATGCTAGATTAAATTTTGGGAAACTTAATATGAATACGGACTGGAATAAAGTAAATAGAACAATATTATTATATTGGTATATAATATATTATGCATGGTTTATTTCTATGAATATTAAATTCACTGTTACTTTATTTTAAGGTTATTTTTTCTGATGAAAAGAAATTTAATTTAGATGGCCCTGATGGCCATCATTCGTATTGGCGAGACTTAAGAAAGGAGCCTGAATATTTTTCCCGTAGAAATTTTGGTGGTGGTAGCTTGATGGTTTGGGGAGGATTTTGTATCTCACATAAATTGCCTCTATAGCTTTTCCTTCATGTAAAATGAATTCACAAGAGTATATTAATGTACTGAAAGATCACCTTTTGCCATTTTTAGATAATAATGAAACAGAAGATTGGATATTTCAACAAGATAACGCATCAATTCACGCAAGTCGTGAAACGAAAGTGTGGTTTAACAATAACGATATTATTGTTCTAGCCTGGCCAGCGTGTTCTTCAGACGTTAATCCGATTGAAAATTTATGGACTATTCTTGTTCGTAAAGTTTATGCTGAAAATAAACAATTTGGTAGTGTTAATCAATTAAAAGATGCTATTCTAAAAGCTTGGCAAGAAATTGATGAAAGAATTTTACGAAATTTAGTTGAAAGTATGCGAAATCGCATTTTTGAATTAATAAAAAATAATGGAGGTACAATTAATTATTAAATTAAAAATTACAGTCTTTTGTTACTATTTACAAATAAAACATATTATAATTAAAATATTCTACATAACGAATTAAATTCTATAGTAATATATATCTCAAATACACAATAAAAATATTGTACACATAATATTAAGCTCTAATAATAATTATAATGTTTTCATATGCAGCTTTAATTACAATAAATTACATTATTAATAAATCTTATTTTTTTTTAATTCTTTTCCGCATATTATATTTTTTATTTTAGAGTTTAGAAATAGAAAATTTTCAGAATTTTAAAATATAATGACAAATTATAGTTTAAATTAATTTATTGTAATATACAGTAGGAATAGTAATAAAATAATATAATTTTACAGTGGTCTTATTGTTATGAAACAGCCTAAAATACGATATTTCGTTATTTTAATACTACGAAAAATGTTTGAATTGTCTAAATAGCGTAAAATGTTGAGAAATTTGATTATTTTTAAGATTATAAAATTTATGTATCAATACAATATTAAATTACAGTGATTCAGCGCAAAATGTGGGTGGTCTTAAAGTTATGAAACGCACTGTATAATGATTTTAGCATAACGTTTTTTTGCCTCTTGTTACGTCTAGTAGACGTACTTTAAAATTATAACATTTATTAAACAGTGACATATCTTTTGTTAAGCTAAGCGTATGCTTCCAGGACGCTGATATAATGTTCGACAAAAGGAATGTCATTCCTAAATACAGACATGCAGCAATAATAAATCGGACGATGCAAAATTGTGATGAAAGCGTTTCATAATATCGTTTGTAATACTTACGATATTACATATCTTTTTTGAAATAACGTTTTAATTAAATTTTAAAATATTACACCTTTTTAATCAATAAGGAATAAGATATAAAAGAAAAAGAGAACGTAAGATGGGCAGTTCGTTCGTAAGGCCCACAGTAGGCCATCTCGCGGCTCAAGTAAAAAAATACAACTAGAACGTATAATTCTACTATAAAATTTATAAAATATCTATTAAATTTTATATCTATGTTTTATCCATATTTCTATTAAAATACAAACAATCAATTTTACAAATAGATAGACTTATATTAACAAAGTCTCAAGTATTCTACAAATCAATTACAGAGTGATTCAATTGTTACAATTGTAATAATTCATACAAATTAATAAATAAATAACAGTTTTATTTGTCAATTCGACTATTGTAAAAATATCATTTATCAACCCACAACTTGGCTACACTCCAGAAAGTAGTTACACAGGTTCAGCAGAGATTAAAAGTAAGCATTTAATTTTAAAAATTTATAAAAATATTAGACAGGTTGCTGGTAGTAAGAGTTACCAGATTACATGGTAGTGCCTGATATAGTACTGAACTATATCATACATGTTCTCAATTCTTATATTTTTGGGACCTCAGGATATAACAATCTGGTTCCGGTACGAATGTTATAAAAGTTCTCTGTTTGATTATGTAGAACCTAGTAACAATTTGGTTTAGGTATAAATATTTAAAAAACACGTATATTAGAAATCGATTGCATATAATTGGGAGTTTTACTTTCTGCGGCACGTTTCTGGTTACGTTTCTGATTATTTCGAACGAAATAACAATTTGCTTGCGGTACAAATATTAAAAAAAATTATATTTATTTTTCATTATATAATAATTTTAAATACCATTTATTTTTTTCAATATACTTTTTACTTCTTTTTGATTATTTGGAACCAAGTCACAAAGTGGTTCCGGTACGAAAATTAGACAAACTGCGCTTTGACTGCTCTCAGTATATTTCTGTTTACTTTTCTGATTAATCAATTAAAGTTACATTTGGTTTAGAATAATGTTTTTTTTTTATAACTTACATTAACTATTGGTTCTGCTACAAGTTTTGCAAACTAAAAATGAATATCTCAGTTTTTACTAGTAATTTCATAATGAAATTTAAAATAGAATTTTGTTTTGATTTGTTGATTGAAAATTCGATACCTCTTCATTTTATTTTCCTACAGTTAAACTACAAATTGATTTTTGTTGTTAGAGTATATTAATAAAATTCATTTTAAATAGTTATTCGCATATACTATATTTTGTTTAATTTTCATAAAGTAATTTTAATTATATACTCAGGAAAAAGATTATTTAAATATTAAAAATGTTATAATAAAGAAATACTTTATTTGCAATAAACATTAATAAGCTTTTTGCTTCCAATTTTTAAATATTAAACATTCATATAAACAAAGCTATTATTTAACAATCGCCGGATGAAAGGTATTTTATATACGATAAAACAATAACATATTACAATAATAAATATTAATAAGGTTTGAAACAAGAATATTACATTCAGAAAGATTTTTAAACACCTCATGTTTGTTTCCGCATACGATAACAAGTACAAGGGGTTGGAACGCGGAAGTCACATATCAGCGGAACCTAACACCTTATTATCGCGAATTCTTAAAGTCTGGTTTTTCTTCTCTGTTTTGATTCATGTTCTGTACATTAGCTACTTGCAATATTCTGCTTTAACAAATCGACCTTTGGAATTTATTTATTGTTTATATTTAACAAAATATTATATTATTAAAAATATTAAAGTAATAATATAGTTGGAAAATAAAATAGTTTTTTTTTCTTTAATACTATTGCATACAATTTATATGATAAATTATGATAAAATGAAATGAGTAATACAGATCCTACTCCAAATACAAAACCAGATGAAGACAAATTATTAACAAGGAGTCAAGTTGCGTCAAATCCAGAACTTAAAAATAGTATAGTTGATCCATTTCATAGAAGTGCAAAATTAGGTCACTTGCCGAATAAAAAATCAGCAGGGACTGTCAATGATTTAAATTTAAATAGCATACCAGAGAGCAATGAAACTTTGTTAGCAGAGGAAGGAACAAGTGGTCAATAAAACTTAGGGGCAATTAAAAAAAATAGTAAATAATTCTCTACAAAATTTAAATTAAATCCATCAAAAAAAAAATACTGATAATAGTGACGTTGAAGATTCAGAAAACTTTAAGAATTCCATTTTTATCCCATCAAATCACGAGTTTGATTTAAACGCTACTTTTAATTGTTGTAGACAAGACAATTATTCGAATACAGAGGGCATTTTAAATGAACAATGCTTGATATTGGGTACAGATAAAGATATACAGAAAAAAAGTGATATCGCTCAAAGGTTTTCAACTAGAATTAATTTAAATATTACACAAGATAATAGCAGAACTTTAATAGATTTTGAGAGTTCACCGGGTGCACCGGAAAATCAGCCAATAGTAAGTAATCAAAATAACATTCAACAAAATCACTTACCACAAATAAATATTTTAGAAGTGAATCAATTTAACGAGATGTCAAATCAGCTTAAACTACCACTAAAAGATGTAGAAAATTTATTTCCGGAATTTGATGGAAAAAATATTTCAGTCGCAGAATATATTGAAAAATTAAAACAAGCAAAAAGCATTGTTAATACAGCAGACAAAGCAAACCTTGCTAAGTTACTGAAAATTAAATTAACAGTGGAAGCTTATAAAGCCCTAGGAAATTCTGCAATTGCTAATATTAATGACCTAATAACTGCAGTTAAAAAATTGTATCCGATTTCTGACAATATCTCATTCTTTATAGAAAACTATCACAAATTTTACAAAATGATAATGAATCAGTTATAAATTATCCCAATAGAATAAAGGATTTAGTATCAAAAATTAAAGAGTTAAAAGCAACGGAGGATGGCGTAGACAATGTTGCTATAGAAGCATTTAATACAGCCATAGAGCTGATGCTTATAACGGGGTGCTCAATCGTCAATAATAAAGTAAATATTAGCCGAGCTAATAAACTGTTGGCGTGCGCCAGACGCAACGCATGTGCGCAGCTTATCCACGAGGATTCGGCTTCGTGCGGAGTATCCTCCACTCACTGGTTTTCGCGACCTAGAAGGAGCGCGAAAACGCGAAGGCTAATTCTTGCGCTACGCGAACAGCAATCTAGCCTTGCTTGTCGGCCTAACTCGATGCGAGGAGCAGGCGGGTCCGGGTTTATTAATGACACAACGATTTAACAAGAACAACAAAAGATCTATACTCTAAAACAATTAATAAAATCGAACAAGGACGTTAACATATATATAAATATAAATAGATAGTAAAATAAAAATTCGTGTAGGTCGAGCGTCGCTTGCGTGTTCAGCACGACCGTTGCTGAACACGCCGCCAGAGTCTGAGAGGGTTACGGACACGCGCGGACCTCTACTAACGCAAGCTATTCGGAGCCCTTATCTTTTTGAGGCACGGCACACTATTCGTCGTGTGGCCCTTACGCACGTCCACGTTTACCCCCGGGTTAGACCTTACCTCTGTTAGCCAGAGCGCAGTGTCGGTATCAACGGTGCCGCAGTCGAAGCTTCTCTGCTTCTCTCTCTCTCTTTCTCTCTCTCTCTCTCTTTCTCTCTCTCGCTCTCTCTCTCTTTCTCTCTCTCTCTCTTTCTCTCTCTCGCTCTCTCTCTCTTTCTCTCTCTCTCTCGTTACAGGCCGCTGCGGACTCTTCTTCGGTTGATGATGGTGGGGGTCGAGCATTCGCCTCCACCAGTCGTTCTTGCACCCACGCAAGCCTGAATCACCATGCCCAGCCCAAGCGCGTACACGTCCAGTTGCGTAGCGGGAGAATCGCCAATATGACGGTGAGCAGGCCGAAAGCGTGGTGCACGGCACGATAGCGTTACCAATAATCTTCTTTCTGTATGGCCTCGGTGACCTCTTGCCGCCTACTCTCTCTCTCTTTCTTACCTGTTGAAGCGCGCGGCTGTCAGATGACGACACTTGGCCCATTCTCTGCGCTGTATTTCTTGTGAGGAGTGCACGCTAACTTTAGAAGTAATGTCTTTAGCTGCCATAGAATTTGAAAATAAATTAAAAAAGAGAAAAAATTTGCCGAAAATTCCATAAATACGAAGTGACTTACACCATGAAGCATTGTTTTGTAGATCTGCAGTGTGCGTAGCTGCAGAAGTATAACAAATAAAATTAAACTCATTTACAAATACTGTAATCAATACATTCTATTAGTATTTGAACATTTAATAGAAGCCAAAATTTTCATTGCCAATATTGTTAAGAAATGGGACATGAAGTCGGGTAGTATCCGTTTATGATAGATTATGAGGTATGTTGGAAATGTAAAGAAAGTGGACATAATCCTAATATTTGTCCAAATAAATCAACAAAAATTGAAGTTTGTGAATATTGTTATAATCCAGGTCATACCATTCAATTTTGTTGTATCGTAATTTATCAAAAATGTAATCCAAAAGGCCATACTATTAAATTTGGTAAAACCGGTGAAGATAAGCTACGTTTTCATATTTGTACATTTTGTGAGGAAAGAGGTCAGGAGTCATCGGAATGCGAACAAGAAAAAATATTAGTTACTCAATGTAAAACGAAGCCACAATCTTAATGTCAAATTTGTGATGAAAGTGGATATGCAGCCCAATTTTGTTCGAAATATAAAAATTCACATTTCCAACCTCAATATAAGAATAATTTTTCCAATTTTGGTAATAGAAATTTTGGCCAAAATAATAATTTTGATTTTAATAGAAACAATAGCGCTAGTAATAATAGAAATTTTTCGAGTTCAAATTTACAACGTAAATTCTGTGAATATTGCAAATTTAAGGAGCGTGTGATTGAAGATTGTAGAAAAGTCCAGGCACTTAAAAATTATTCTCAATATGCAGCTGTTCATTTTGTAAAAAGGTGGGCCATACTATTAACATGTGTAGTGTGTTGAAGGCTTTAAAAAGCGAAGTTGATAGATTTTGTAATTTATATAAAGGTATTGGTTATATGGTTGATAATTGTATTAGAAATACTGAACAAAATAATGAAGCTCAGACAGATAATAATACAAATAATAGTAATTTCATAGATAAAGAGGCCTAATACAGTAATGCTTACTTATGTTGTCAAGCTTGAAAATTTATTACAGTTTATACAAGTAGAAAGTTTTTATACAGATAAAAATTATAAGTTATTAATAGACAGTGGAGCAGAGTTAAATTATTATAAAGAAAAGTAATATTCCAGTTGGTAAAATTAACAACAACGAACAAATACTGATGGAACATTAGGAATTAAAATATTGGCAGAACAAAAGCTTTGATAGGACGAGGGGTATTTAGAAATAAATAATAAAATTAAAATACAATCTGGATTCACTAAGAAGCATACAGTTCAAAATACAAAAATTGAAAAGATTCTGCAAATCGATGGTACAGACTAAGTCTTAACATATCAAATTATAGATAATAATGATAGTAATTTAAATAATAGCATAGTGGAAATTAATGAGAGTGATCATAATAATATTGGAGAAAATATTAATAGCAATAAGTTTGAAGATATAAGTTTTACAATAATAAATTCAAATATAGAAAGTATGACATTAAATGACAATATTTCATTCAATCAAGATATTGTTCAGTTATTAAACACAGTACTTCAGCTACAAGATCAAATTAACAAACAAAATTCATTGAATAGAGATATTGATGATTTTGACAAGTTGAATGAAAATGTTGAAAATTTACATAAAAAATATTGATAATTTGATTGAAATTATGCCGAACAATATGGGAAGTAGTAACACAAATATTGGAATTTCAGAAAATAAAGTTTATAATTTTGATGATTGTAATTGCACTTTTTATGAAAGTTCTAATACTTTAAATGTAAATTTGGTTGAAAATACGTCTAAATTGATAAGAACTATGACAAAAATGCTTTCAAGTCGTACGAAAATTAAAAAAAAAAGTTTTCGTGTAAGTTCTGACAAAAATGTCAAAACCATAGATGAAAATATCAGAAATGTTCGCAATTTAGAGGAAAATATGGAAAATTTTAATGTAAGTATGAATCGTAATGACTATGTTGCTGAAGCCTTACATGAGGATTCCGTTAATAAAAGTAGTAATTTAAATGAAAATTAAGGCATAGCGCGTTTCTTACACATAAGAATCATACACGTAATTATTGTACACAATGTAGCATTGGTCGAATTATATATAGATATATTTGACCAATGCTAAATTGTGCACAATAATTACGTGTAGAATTCTTATGTGTAAGAAACGCACTATGCCAAAATTATGATATAATTATTTCCGAAAAATTTCAAGTAAATAATAATAATAAAAGTGAAATTATAAATTTTTCTCAGATTTCTGATACGAGTAGAAAAAAATTAAGTGAATTTATTCAAAATTCAGAAGAATATATAGCAAATCTAATTGATGGAATCAATAATTCACTTGCTGATAATAGTACAAAAATTGAGGAAGAATATATAATTCATAATTATCCAGCTTTTGTAGAAATACTTGAGGGAAATGTAAATTTTGAAGAAAATGATAAATATTCTAATAAAATAAACTATATTACATTCGATGTGGTAGATATGCCTAAGGAATTTGTATATATAGTGGAGCAAGAAATGCCAAATATAGATGAAACATATTTTTGTGGTACTATTTCTTTCAGTAATTCTAATGTAGGAAATCAAAATAAAAATTAGGAAAATCTAATGGTCATAGATAAAGAAATACGACGAAAGAAACTTTTTGAGAAAATACCTTTACAGCATTTATCAAGGCGAAAAAAAAATTATAGAAGACTTGATTTTAAAAAAATGAAGATATTTTCTGGTTAAAAGGAGAATAACTAGGATTATATAATATAGAATAGCATGAAATAAATTTGATTGATAATAAATCAGATGTTAGTCGTTCAAAAAGTACTTGTAATGCTCCGGCTTTCCCCGTTAGTAAAAAGCCAGGTAGTGATGAGAAAAAAGATGGCGTTTAGTAATTAATTACAGAACGTTAAACGAAAAAACAATACTAGTTTCATTTTTATTACCCAATATAATCGAAATGCTTAGCGCAATCGATAAGAATAAATACTATACATCACTAGATATGATTTCAGGATTCCATCAGAAGCTCTAGCTATAATGTTTGCTGTAAAAGCGTTTAGAAATTACATATATGGAAATAAATTCACAATAGTAACTGACCATAAACCTTTACTCTGATTAAATTCAGCCGATAATAATAGCAGAGTTCAAAAATGGCGATTAAAATTGTTAGATTATGATTATGAAGCAATACATAAACCTTGAAAATCCTTGGAAATTCGATAGGGTATATTCAGATAAACGTAATTAATAGTGCTCAAAAAGCTAAAGAATTAGGTTTAATAAATATCCCAAAAACAGTACCAACAAACGGCATGAAAATCCAAAAATTAAATGATGAACGTTGTAACACCACATTTTGTGCGTGTTACACAATGTGAACGATATCACATTACTTACCCATCTCACTCACTATACACGTACACATACACATACACTATTCCACTGGACGACACAGAGCAAGCGAGCTCTCATGCCCTGAAGCAGCTGAAGAAGACGCGCAGCTGCCATCCCATTAAGCCTCGCATAGGTGGAAGCTGGCTGACCTCGGCTGGGGTACGCTGAGCATGCTCTGGCGTCTCCTCTCCTTACTCCTGTCCCCTCGAACCAACCTAAGGAAACACACAAAAGATTAGAAACTGGGAAGAGAAGTAGAATAGTATTGGAATGATACCCACCTGATTGTACGCCTTGAAAGGCATGGATAGATCCACCTTGGGCGGAGCGGCTGCTTCTCTAGACGTGAAGGAGGCCTGCAGCATACATCCTAGAAAATATAAACAAGAATTAGTCTACAGCAGACATGTACATCAAATTGCAATCCGCTTACCTGGTCTGGAGGGTTTGCAGAGGCAGGGTGGTCCCGCAGATACAGCAATGTAGCTCAACTCGTGGGCCGCTCTCTCATAACAGCAGCAGCAACAGCCTCCGAAGCACTCGCCAGACACCTGGAAACAACACAGCATTAGTAAAGGGAGATTACAGTCACACACCAAACACTGATCTCACCTGATAATAAAGGCAGTGGGAAGCTGCATATAAACATAACCTCTTCGAGGTTAATCGTGCCCACGGCTCCTGCTGCAAGTACGCCGTCCGGGGTCCTGCAACTCTCGCCATCGTGCCCCTTCGTCGGCACTATTGCCCAGATATCCTTCCTGCTGCATCCCTCGTCGCACTTCCTCGCCCTGGCCACTCGTCCTTCCTCGTCCTCTCCAACACCGTCCGCAGGCCGTTGGCCGCATGCCACATAGCATGACGTCACCGCGAGCAGACGCTTCCCTTTCCTCCTTCGCACTTCTCTTTCTCCCTCGCCAAAGCATGCACTGCGCCCCCAGGCGGGCTCTGTCCACACTACCGAAACTTGAGCGCCGCGGTGACGAAGGACGACGAGTCCACTTCGTACTGAGCTACTACACCGACGCTTCGGTTTTCGACAATAGCTCCGTACGAATACCGATATCAAAGAACACCTCGTGGGGATTACTGAGATTAGATTATTCGTCCATTGTGTGAGCCTACCAACCTGTGTCATCGAAGAAGGCCACATCAGATTCTCGTTAAAGAGTAAGTTGCACAGAATACTTTCGTGCTTAGTGCGGGAACATAATTATATATGTACATATATTCGGCTAATAGTTTTGTAAAGCTTGCGCCGCGTGCGTGTCGAGCGTCGCGTCGCCGCCTTTTCCTCGTGTATTTCGTCACCGGAAATGATTTGAATTCGCGTCCCTGAGGAGTAGCTTCTTCCCATCCCACACATTTACCGTTTCCCACCGTACCGCGTGCTCACCGTAGCTAATTTATAGTATAAGTAGATGTATTATATCGATAGAGAAATTGTAAAATCGTGCTGTGAATTCGGGCAGCTGGCGCTCAACTTTTGTAAGTAAAATCGAATAAACCACAAGTGTTCACAGTATTATCCTAATTCCCCGTGTACAATTTCTTTCAACCCTCGAATAAAATTAATGTTAAAGCCTGCATGCGCGGCGCAATAATTTTGGTTAATTTAACCAAAATTATTGTCATAACGTGTTCGTATAAATAAAAAGAAAACAATAAAAGAAAAAAATCAAAAGATAATTCCGGAAATGATGACAAAAATTTAGAGAATGTCATACATGTACACAAACCACAAAACATTATTTTTTTAACGAATTATATTCAGTTTCAAAAAAATTAATTTTGTGCATTTAATTACAGTGTAAGGAAAGCCTTTTGATGAAAATACTGATAAGTTAATCGGAAATAAAAAATTAATTTGGATTGATCATTTAAGCAGAAATTAGATTGATGTTGTAAATCTTGATAGTAAAAAAATATTTATACTATGTATCGATATAGGAGAATCTGTAATAAAAGTAAAAGAAAACTAATATAAGACGTTGAATTTTTAAAACAAAAAATGTTGCAAAAAAAGTATTTTACTTTTAGTATTTCTAAAAATACAAAAATAAATAATATAAATTGGAATGAAATAGAAGAAATAATAGTTAACATATTTAAGGACACATAAATCAAAGTAATGATCTTTTTAAATATTACAGAATACATAGAAATTGGAGACAGAGATAGAATATTTGAATTAAACCAAACTACAAGTATAGGAGGATATTGTGGGGTTCACCGAACGTTTAATTGAATAAAAAATAAATATTTTTGGGAAAGTTTAAAACTAGACCTTCATAATAAAATAAAATTATGTGTAGTTTGTTAAAGGAATAAATTGAAACGTGATAAAATAAAAGAATCTATGGTTATTACCGACACACCTGTTAAGACATTTGATAAAATTGCCATGGGTATAGTTGGACCTTTAAATGTAACAACAAATAGTAATAAGTATGTTTTGACAATTGAGGATGAATTATAAAAATCTCTAGTTTCTATAGCACTTAAAGATCAAACTACAGAATCAGTAGCTGATGCTTTTATAAAAAAAACTATATGTATTTTTAGCTCGCCAAAAATTCTACTAACAGATAGAGGAGCAAGCTTTAATAGCAAAATTTTAAAGACTATCGCACGTAGATTCAAATTTTCAAAAATCGAAACTACTTTTTTCTCGCCTCAGTGTAATGGTTCTTTAGAAAGAGGTCATCATCCTCCGTGTGCATATTTGAAAAAATTTTCGACTAAGAACATTGAATGGGATAGTTTATTAAAACTAGCTCAATTTTACCATAATACATCTATAAATACAGGTCATAAATTTACTCCCCATGAGCTTGTTTTTGCTTATCCTCCTACATTACCATCTAGTGAACCTCTAAAAGAGTCTAAACAAATTTCAACTTTTAATAATTATATAGAAAATCTAGTAACGAATATCATAAAAATTGCTGCTTCCGCACGAGAAAATTTAGTACTATCAAAAAGGAAATCAAAAAATATTTTGATAGATTCTTAAATCCAGTGGATTTTAAAATAGGTGATAAAGTTAGGATAGTAAAGGAGCCAAAGCCTGGAAAACTGGTAAAAGATCATAATATTGGTCGTTTTGAAATATTAAAATCAACGAAAATAGAAACATTGTCATTAACAATAGAGGAAAACCAAAAACATTTCATGCTAACAAGTTAATTTTATATAAATAACAAAATTAACATATTTTTCTGTTTTAGGAACATCGCAATCAAGATCATCAAAATACTAATTTGTATTACATTTTTTAACCTTAATCAAGCAATAATTGGATCTGATTGCGGTTTAACAACTTCAAATATTACAGCATTCTCTTTATTGGATTCTGGAGAGTGCGATTTTTACAATACACCAGTAAACGCATCAAATGACACAATAGAATTAATACAAGTAGCAGATTTGCGGGACATTCATATCATACAATACAAAATCTAAATTCATTGTACAATTTTTCAATGCGAAATTTGCGGACATCTTATACCTACGGAAAATTTAGAACAAGAATACCTTTACGATATAAGTCATGAACAATGCAAAATTATTCACAATACAGGAATATTTAAGTATGACAACGAACATACGAGTACTATAGTAAATCTCAAAGTAAATTCATAAGCAACGAGAGGAGTCGACTTCCCGGGAAGTGCAGAAGGAGACTCGTGTTCAGGAACATCCTATTCAGATAATTTTGGTGCATGGAATAAAGTTTTCGTCCATGGTACGATTAAAATAACACTAATATAATCCAATGCACAAGTACATTTAAATAATGATAAGTTACGTTGAAGGGGGTAGGCCTGGGTGAAACCCAAAAAAATATTTTTTTTTCATGAGTCCACAAAACTATTTATGTTTAAAAGCAATCATCAAATTTTAAAACACAATACTATCTTAATTTTATCGTTGTAAAGCCTCAAAATCTTGATCCTATATGTCACAATAAATCATTATTTTCAATACCATATTTATTAAAGGAACTTTGATCCTCACACGATTCCAGGTGACACGAAGAACGAAAATTCTTTTTTCGACGGTTACTGTCAAATAGAATTAGATAAATTACTGTAGCAACTGATATTTAGAAAAATGGGCTTAGAAAAATCATCACGTCTCAATATCATCGCTAGAGAAATGTCAGGAGAGGAAAATACAGCCGGAAATTCAATAAATTATTTATTTACGGAAAACACGCTGAAAAATATAGCAGAAAGTTATTGGAATATGCCTATAAACAAATTAATAGCATGCGGATTTGTTTCATCAGTAATAATAATGATTTTTATTATTTTACATATACGCAAATTAGTCATTGATACTATTATTAGAGGATATACGCTCCATACAATCTACGGTTAGTCGATACTATTACTTGGAGCTGTGTTCAGTTCTATTATCCATTTGCTAACCCATCTAGGGCAAATGAATTATATAGAAAAGGTAATAAGGGGGGGATAAAGGAAAAGTATGAAGATACGGAGAAACTGAATTAAATTAAATTAAAATCGAAACAACAGCTCCTCGACCAGCACCACCAGAAATTTCTTAGCCAGCAGTATTATAAAAATTTGATTAATCATCAACATAAAAAAAATTATTACCCTTACCGCCACCACCACCTTTACCAAACAGACCTCCAACCTTAACTTTTCCAACTACAAAAGCCAATCATGGCATATTTTCATTAAATTTTGAATAAAATTTCATTAAACGTTTTTATGCATTGTTTTCCTTTAAGTGCAACGATCTTGTCGGAGAGGAGTGTGAATGATAGTCATTCACTATTTTTAATATCAGAATATTATTCTTCAAAAAATAAAATTTTGTAAATGAATGAAAAATATTCTAGGAAAATTTGTTATAAAAGTAAAAATTTCTATCGAACCAAAAGCATAAGCCAATTATATATAAAAAATAATAATAATAATTAAGAAATTAATGTTATCGTAATAATTTTCGATTATTCTTGTTTATTTTTCATTTATAATTGTTAAAGTTTAATTACTTATTGTAACTGAGGCAATGAATTGAATTACTATCCTACGAATAGCAATATTAGGCCGGTAAATAAGTAAAATAATCTCAAGGACATCAAAGAAACTATTCTTCAATCTGCAATCACTTTATGATAAAAACAATCAGTCACTGAAGGGAGGAAAGCAATAAATCTGAAGAACATTCAATAAACCATCAGCAAAAAAAATATCAACATAACAACAGGTGACATATTATAAGCGAAACATCATCATTAAAATCGATAGTGAGTTCTATTTTTATATATATTTAAAAGGTTTTACTAAATTAAAAATAATTGTTCGTCCGCACAAATGTAACGACTTTAGTGGGGAGGATAGTGAAAGATACAGTCTTTCACTGTTTACACTTATAATTTTATTTTGACTTGGGTATAATTCTTTCATATTTAAGCTTGAATGATTACTTTCAAAATATTACTTCTAGAGTATTAAGTCAACTTATTAAATTCTATCAATTAATATATTTTTAAAATTATAATAAATTATATTAAAACCTTTTGTTTTTCAATAAGATAACATAGAAATAAGTTTAAGAAAGTATTTAGACTAGTATACTATTTTTAAGAATAAATGGAAGAACGAAGGGTAATGAAATAAAAATGAGTAATTGGGTAGTAATTCATTTTTATTTATTAGAAACAACCTTTGAATATTTTTACTGTTCCAACATAAATTTCATGCGTATCATTAAAACATTCAATATATATTATTTTCAAACCATTACAATACGTTTTTATTTTATAGTAAAAAAGCGAGTCAAGCCCCCAAGTATCTTCTTCATCACCGTACTTTCCTTCCAAGTTCTGATCATTTATATAAAAATTGCAACCCCTCCAACAGAAAATGCATTGCCAATCTGAAAACTAAAACCCATATGTATATATATATATATATATATATATATATATATATATATATATATATATATATATATATATATATATATATATATATATTCTTTTAGCTTTTCGTACAGCCTGGAGGTGTTGTTCATCGGCGAACTAGAGAATAAACAATTTTTAAAATAATGTTATAATAACAAAATAATATTATATTAGCAGAATTTGTTCATTAATTATATTTATGTTATCGTATTTCCTGAGAGGATAGTTATTATTACGTTGAACCATTGTTATTTTGTTTTTTCTTTTTCGATTTTGAATGCTAAACTCATTTAAGATTCTGTCTTATATATTATTCGACACCTACTTGTTCAGCATTATTTAGGTATAAGCACCAGCAGTATAGCGACTATAATGATACTACTTAATTTTGAAACTCCTAACTAAGAAAAAGTGTTATCTTACTGTCTTATGTTATAAACGATATACTTAGGTAATTATCATTTTTGTAAACGATTTATGAATAATGCATCTAAAAATTACTAAAGCTTCGATTAGCAATATTTGGCCACCCAGGTGTTACGTCTAGTAGACGCACTTTAAAATTGTAGAATTTAGTAAACAGTGACATGCCTTTTGTCAAGCTAAGTGTATGATTCCAGAGCGCTGACATAAAGTTCTACAAAAGAAATTTAATTTCGAAATACAGACATGCAGTAATTATAAATCGGACGATGCGAAATTGTAAAATAGGCGTTTCATAATATCGTTTGTAATACTTACGATATTGCATATCTTTTTTGAAATAACGTTTTTATCAAATTTTAAAATATGATACCTGTTGAGTTAATAAGGAATAAGATATCAAAGAAAACGAGAGTGTAAGATGGGCAGTTCGTTCGTAAGGCCCAAAGTAGACCATCTCGCGGCTCAAACAAAGAAATACAACTAGAACGTATAAATCTACTATAAAATTTATAAAATATCCATTAAATTTTATATCTATGTTTTATCCATATTTCTATTAAAATACAAACAATAAATTTTGCAAAGAGGCAGACTTATATTAGCAAAGTCTCAAGTTTTCTACAAATCAATTTACAAAGCGATTCAATTATTACAATTATAAGGGATAGATAGATAAATAAGAGTTTTATTTCTGTCAGTGCAATAAATAATAATACAATATGTCATACATATTTCATCATAATTTTACATATAAACTTAATACGATAGTCTCAGGTTTTTTCTAAGCTTCCGATTACATACATATTTAAGTTGTCTCAGTCTTTCTTATTCTCTCACGGGACGCTTCTCAATAAACATAAATAAACAAATACAACAGCACAGCGCAGTCACAGCCAAGAAATCAGACTGAACGAACACGAGACTATACAACAATTGGTACTCAGCAAGCACGAATCCCAGAGGAAGTTTTTTTAAAAAGGACGAACACCGTGGGTTTCAGAAGGTACAATTGAATCCTTGCTTAAAAGTGACCGAGTAAGGGAAGGCCCCTAATACTACGGGGGATAGCGTTCCACAGCCGCGCACCCGAAATGCGAAAAGAATTGAAACCTGCAGCAGTGCACGACCCTGGGACAAAGAGCTCTCTTGCATCCTCCCTGCGGGACGACGACCTGTTCTGATTTTTATGGAAAAAGGCCGCGAGGTACGACGGCTGCCCAATGCAAACTACCTTATATAGTAACACTGACGCAAAAAATGGCCTTCTCCCCTCAACATTCAACCACCCAAGCCGATCCCTGCAGGGCGTGATATGCTCGTCCCGCCTAAGACCACATTACAGATTTAAGTTTAACCTGCACGTCAAGGTAGATCAGAGAGCAATAATTTAAATGAGAGACAGCCAAAGTAGTGCAGGATCAAAATGAATCTAAGACCATGCAATGCACGGTTTATCTTGCCGTTGCAAGGATACCTTGTAAATTCTTCTCAGACTCGCTGCTAGAAATGGAGACACAAGCAAAATGAGTGTTAAGCTCTCCTGGTGCAATCCCATGGAGATCATCACTGGATTTCAGCAGGAGCCCGAGGCCACGCAACTCCCTCCAGACGTTCTTTTTATTATTAAGGACCTCGAATATACGATTCTGGAGGTAAGTGTCTAGAAGAATTTTTTATCTCTCTTCGATAAGAGTGACCATATTAAGATACTCCCGCCGAACTTCAGGGTCATGGGACGCTGCATACGACGACGCAGCTTCTGGGCCTCCAGTTTCTGCCGTTTTAGGGAGTCATCATAATAATTCATACAAATTAATAAATAAATAATAGTTTTATTTATGAATTCGACTATTGGAAAAATATCATTTATCAACCCACAACTTGGTTACATTCCAGAAAGCAGCAACACAGATCCAGCAGAGATTAGAAGTAAGGAACATTTAACTTTAAAAATCTTTAAAAATATTATACAGATTGTTGGTAGTGAGAGTACCAGATTACACAGTAGAGCCTGCCACTAGACTATATCATACATGTTGTAACGGTCCAGTGTTTTCATCTGCTTTATAATTGCAGGGAAAAAACGCGTTCGCGTACTGACTCGATTTTTCGTAGTTTGTTTCTTTTAAACCCCTTTTGTTCTCGGGTCTAACGGGGCCCAGGCTAATCTTGCGCCTAAGCCTCGTGATCCGCCCCCCCCCTGTCGCTCCTCGATCCTCTCGAATCGCTAATGCGTACCGCCGAGGAGAGAAGCGTTGTCTTTTCCTAACTCTTTTTATGGCCGCGCTCGGTGCACTTTGAGCGACAGAGCGAATGCTCTATCAAGCACAGAGTTTCCGTACGCTGGCCTTTTGGCACAGTACACACGTCGAGTACGCGTGCTGTGATCCTTTTTTATGTTTTTCTTTTTTATTTTCTTTAGACGCTGTAGTCGCTCAGCGAGAAGCGAGCGACTAAGGTCTGGATGATTGCTGCAAGCAATTTCTTTTGTATTCTCTTTTTTTTTTATTATTTTTTATGGACGTATAGAGGGAATAAGATTTTTCCGAAAATGAGGAATAAATCAAGTGTGTAGATATATATCAAGTGTGGTTTTATTTGCAGCTTTCATAAGTGTAATGGAGTTTAATCAAATTGACGCTCTACCACCTATATATATATATATATATATATAGAAGCTCACATATGCAAATTTCGCCTCAGGAAAGCTGACAATGAGAGAGAGGCTTGAGATTATTTTAGCTCTTATTCGGATCTATCGTCCTGGTCTAGCCAAATGGGCGTGGGCCTCGTTCGACCTCACCCGCGACAGAGCTGAAGCTCTATCAAGCGAGCGAAGGAACAGAGTGCCCCAGCGACTGTCCGCCTGGGTATTTATATTTTTCGCGGCTCTCTCCATCTCTCTCATTCCCACCTTTCCTTCCTTCCTTCAGCTCTCCCCACCGCAAAGGACCAATTTTCGCGCCGCTCGCGTTCTCGCGCTGCAGGTAATACTGCCCGTCGGTAATATGCCGGCGCACCCTGCAAACGCGCGCTTACCATCGTGGCCTACGCGCATATAATGCACGTTGGGCTAGGTTTTAATTCTCAAAATGATACTCAGTACGATCGGGGTGTTACATTGCCCCCCAAATTAAATTGTTTTATTTTGTACAAATAAGTAACAAACTAAAAAAATTTCATTTCCTGCGTGCCCAACGTGTTATTAGTATAATCTTTTCCGATCGCCCCCTCACGTCGATGGATAAAAAAGTATTTAACAGAAAATAAAACTCTTGTTTTTTAGGGGCAAAAGAAAACATGATTTATTTATGCCAAATTATATACAAAAGACACACACACAAACATAACCCATACAAATAACAATAAAAAATAAAAAACCTCTTTTTTTTTAAAAACAAACAAATAAGTAAGCATACACACATATCCCCATCAGGGATGCCATACTATTTAATTTTTTCGAACCATTCATCAAAATCGCTTATTTCGCACTCCACGATATCCTCCTGATTCGCGCACACCCCCCTCCCTTCGAGATCGGCAAAAAGCTCATCGAGCTCCTCAGGCTCGAGGCTTTCGCACTGTAACGGGATGGGGGGAGTGTCCACCTTGCTCTCCCCCTTGGCTGATGGAGCTGGCGCTGGTACATGTACGGGGGGAGCGTCCACGCTGCTCTCCCCCTTCGCCGTGAAGATGGTGCTGGTGATGTGGCCGGCGAAACTGGTGCAGGCGGTAAAGCGGGTGGAGCTGGTGCTGGTGGAGACTGCAGAGGAGCCTCTCTGCGAGCTTGCCTAGCGGCCACCATCTCCTGGATGGCTCGCTGACTCCGGGCTATCTCTTCCTGGAGCTCAGCGATGCGAGCATCAATGGTGGCTCGCTTGCTCGCTGGCTCCTCGACATCGTGCTCGCTGTCGGGGTGTTGTTGCGGCGCGATAGGTGCGTCGCTGCGCCGATTGTTCGCGACCTGCTGCCCGGGCCTTCTGCGTGGCCGGCGGCGGCGTCGGCGTGGTGCCGTGGGTGGCGTCTCTGGCTGGACTGCCTCAACTGGTGCAAGTGTCGGAGCTGTTCCTGCTGGCGGGGTCCGGGGCTCCGTGTGCGTGGATGCCCCAAACACTAGATCGGTTTGCGTGCCCGCCCCGCTTACCTCCGCGCCGTTGATCGGAGCCGACCATCGGCTTGCTCGGCCCGTCCGGACCCGAAGGCAGGTCACGGTGCTGCGGGAGTACCAACGCGCGTACGTGAGGCGTAGGTCCAGGAGGCGGTCATCCACCTGGATGGATGCGTCGCTGGCTGCCACCATCGTGGTTTGTGTCGACGCGTCCATGTCTACAATTCGAGATGTGGAGATGGAAAGACAAGGAGCGCACCACGTGATACCCTCCCCCACAACCCCACTTTTACCACCAAGTTCTTCACTGTAGCGGGGCGTGCTTGCAAGTCCCCTACAGTTTTCGCGGTCACGATGCACACACACTGTTTTATCCACATATATAACTTTTTACATTTATATCTTAGAATCCATTACATGTTAATTTTTTTTTTTACATTTATAAATCCGCCGAGGAGATAGATTGAAGTGAAAAATCAACCCTTTACACAATGTGATCTAATAAATGTATTTGAATATTCTGCACTCCTCAGTGGATTTTACATAATGCGCATCCCTATACTATCCGTTCTAAATATATCTCGCCGCAAAATAAACCATGTTTTCTCTTTTTTTTTTGTTGTGTACCCCATATTTTCCCTCTATATATGTATATATATACCTTTTATTTTATACTTCCTGGACCGTCACATATTTAGCTTAAGTAACAAAATTAACCTTTATTTATTTAAACAGAAGAAAATTATTTTTTTATTGAAAAATATGGCTTCAAATTTGCCAAATGAAATTTACCACGCTCCTTTTTTAGCTTCTAGTATACTAGAAGATAAGTATCGATACCGACCTTTTCTTTTACTACATACGGCCCCTCCCATATATTACAAAACTTTGCGATCTTGCGGTTTTCCGCGTCTGAAACGTTTTGCGCCAACACTAACACTTTATCTCCGCTATTAAAAATAAAATATTTTTTGTTAGCGTTTAGTTTTTCGGCCCGATTTTTTACATTTTTATGCAGATAATCGCGTGCCAATAATATTATTTGTTCGCGGGGTTTAACGTACTCTAATCGCGGAATTTTTATATATTTTTCCCAAACTCGTGTGGGTTTTATATTTAAGTGTAATTCGATTGGATTACGTTCGTCGTCTCATGGTATGTTTCATTTATTATATTTTGTATTATTTTTACGTAGCGAGCCCATCCCGCGTGTTTTTCCTTAACAAAGGTGCGAAAGAATCTTCCCAATTCTCTATGTACGCGCTCTACCATGTTACTCTGTGGATGCCGGATGGAAGAAAATATCGGACGTATATTTTCTCCCTCCAAGGCTTTTATCCACCAATCATTCGTAAATTGTGTACCGTGGTCCGAAATAATTGATTCTGGCTTACCATATTTAATTATATAATCTTGTAAGATTTTTCGGACGACGGACACTGTGTTTGCCCTTTTTAAAGGGTAAAAAACAACATATTTACTAAATGTATCAATCGTCGTTAGCAAATATTTCACTCCACCGGTGGAGGTAGGTAATGGACCATAAAAATCAATCGACAACAACTCGTTTGGTTTACTCGTCAAAATTGGTTGCGAAATTTCGCGGTATTTTATTGTTAAATATTTTGTTTTTTGACATGTATCGCATGTCCGCAAAACTTTATGTATTATCGGTCTTAATTTTTGCGAAAAAAAATGCTCAAGAATCAGTTTGTGCACTTTCCGTGCGCCAATGTGCCCATATGCTTCGTGCACTTCAACGATAAATTTTTCGAGGACATTTTCTGGCAAATATATTTTTAATCGATCGGGCGCAATTTTACATAACAACCGATCATTTAATGCGTATCGTTTTTTAACGTGTTCGTCGTTCGTAGTTAATTTATTCAATATCGAAAATGCAAAATTATCCGTCCTTTGGTTTTTGCATCGTTATCGCGGCAATTAGAATTTCGGATTTACTTACTATATCTTGAGGCGCGAAATCGCTCATACGGCTCAAATAATCCGCGACCACATTGTTTTTTCCCGAAATATATTCTGGGGATATATGAAAATCCTAAATTGCGAGGTTCCATCTCTGCAACCTAGCATTGCCATATTTACATGTTTGTAGGAAGGTGAACGCCTCGTGATCCGTACGGACAACGATCTTAATTGCCCCCCTCAAGTATACCTCTAAGCGATGTAACGCCCACACTAACGCATTTCCTTCTCCGTAGTGAAGTAGGAACATTCACTACCCTTTAGTGTTCTACTTACGAAACATACGACCCCTCCTCCCCTTCATCGTTTAATTGAGAAAGCGCGGCGGCCACCGAAAAATCGCTCGAATCGCTCGTGAGAATATACGGACGCTTAGGATCGGCAAATTTTAAGATTATGTTCTCGTCAAATAAAGTTTTTATTTCATTGAAAGCCATTTGTTGCTCGGCTGTCCAATGAAAATCTACCGCCTTTTTTAGCAACTCGATAAGAGGTTTAGTGTAGTTTGAATAATTTTTTTGAATTTTGTGTAAAAGTTAACGAAACCTAGGAAGCTTTGTAATTCTCGAACATTTCTGGGCCTTTTAAAATTTTGTATTGTTTTAACTTTATCGGGATCTGGTCTTATTCCCCGAGAGAAAATGAAATGACCCAAAAATTCAATTTCCTCGCAAGCAAATTGCGATTTTTTTAAATTTAGTCTTAAATTGTGCTTTAATAAACGTATGTACAATTTTTCCAAATGGCCCAGATGTTCGTCAAAGTTTACTGATTTTATAATTAAATCATCCACGAACAATACCATGAATTGATCAAAATCATCTGTGGCTTCGTCTAAACCTCTTATCAAAGCCGTCCCACTAGTCTTTACTCCGAATGGTACAACGTTATGTTCATACACGTGATTATCGCATTTAAATGCGGTAAATTGCTTACTTGCTTCCGCTAAGCGTATTTGCCAGTAGCTGCACGTAAAGTCGGCACTACTCGTGAATGGTTTGTCTGCGCATCTTTGTAACACTTCGTCGATACCGGGCGGTGACTCATAATCATCGGCTAATCTCGCGTTTAATTTCCGCGCGTCTAAACACAGCCTAATTGAACCGTCTTTCTTTTTTACGACTGCGACCGGATTTATATATGGGCTATTCGACCGTCTAATAATTCCAAGCTCAAGCATGCGTTCAATTTCTTTTTTAACTTGATCGCGATAGCATATTGGCATAAGATAAGGTTTAGAATAAAAAGGCATTTCGTCTTTTAAGATTAATTTATGCTCATATGTTGTTAATAGACCGGGTTTTTTCTCAAATACTTCTTTATACTTAACTATAAGTGATTTTAATTTTTGCTTTTGCTCATTATCGAGATTTTCGCAAGTTTCTATTTTTTCGTCGATTTCCTTTTCTGAGATATCGTACGAATTTTTCTGAATATTCGCGTAATTTGCGTAATAATCATTGAAATAATTATCTAAGCAATCCTCATTTTCGGGATGCTCATTTATTTCCTCAATACACAGAGACGTATACTCATTCGAGCAAAATCGTACATCCGTGTATGGGGCGATACCATCTTGATGGTTAACTTGAAAAAGTATTTGTTCATTCACCGTGTCTATTAACATTTTGAGTGCTTTATGCGAATCGTAGCCCAATATGCATGGTTTTACCAACTTTGGTACTACGATAAAAATTAGTTTTGCTTCTAACCCTCCAATCTTTATGGTAAGTAATGCTTGAATTTTTAGACGAGTCGATTTGCCCCCTGTCGCGCCTTTTATCATTTTACGACTTACAGGCAATGTCGGACGTTTTTTAAATATATCTAAATTTTCATAATAAAACTCTTCCGAGATTGCCGTGACCTCACTACCCGTATCAATTAATGCCTTTACATTAATGTTCTCTATGCTAATAGCTATTTCCGGGCAACGCGTTATTTGTATGTTCGCGCCCTCGGGTTCTATATCGTATAATAATTCTTTTCGCGGATCCTCAATAATTGACAAAATGCGGGAGGCTTTAGTTGCATTCTGCACACTTTTATTTTTAAGTGCGTCCGAATTGCACAATGCAACTATGCCCCGTTTTCCGACGTTTTTTCGCCTGAGTATCGACGCGTTTATCGCTCAAGTCGATATCTAGTACATCTATGTCAAGCTCTTTTTTATTTCTCCAACTCCCGAAATTCCGGCTATTGTTATTCGACGCATTTTTTGGGGGGCCGTCGCAGTCGCCTTTCTTAATTCCGTTCCCGCTTGTTTTTTGCGCGCTCGCGGTGTTTATATTGTCACTCTGCCACGGTTTTTTAGTTTGAACGTTATCGGCGGCATTTTGGCGAAAATTCGTCGAATTACTGGCGGGTTGACCAAAATTTTGTAAATTAGATTTGTTTGCAAACGACCGCCCCTTTTGACGTTGATCATCGTTATCATAATCGGCCAAAATCTTTAACAAATTATCCTTGTCTTTACCTTGTTGTCCCGTAATTGTGTGACGTATATCCCGCTCAAAATGCTCGCTGACTTTCGTCACGATTTCCGATTCCGAGAATTTTATTTCTAATTCTTTAGCGAGACCAAACATGTAAATCGCGTAATTTAGGCGGTTCATACTACCGTTCGGACTGTACTGCCCGAATTCTATTTTACGCCTCGCGGTCCGCTGGACATTTGCGTCCCAATATCGATCTTTAAATTTTTTCACGAAATCCTCGTAATATTTTACCTCCCCTCCTGCAAATACCACCAGTTTTGCGCATCGTCTTCAAATGACTGTGAACTGATGAAAATCATTTCATCATAATCGGGTTGTGTAATAGTCAAGTACTTTTCTAGTTCTGACAAGAACTTTACGGGTCTCTCCGATGCGAGCCCTTTAAATTTTGGTAGACTGACTTTGAATCGACGCGGCGCATTACTGGGGACAGTATTAGCAGGGGCAAGAGACGCGCGTTTGTTTACGTTTGCTTCCAGAGCTTTCAACGCGCCTTGACTTTTACTCGCGACGTCGTCAATTTGCGCGAGCAGATAGGTTTTTAATTCGCCGTATCGCTCATCCTTGTCAATTTGTCTTGTTAAGTTTTCATATTTTACGTGGAGATTGCTAAATTTTTCGAATATTTTGTCGTTTTCTTCCTCGAGCAACATTACGCGGTTTTTCAGCGCGGTTATGTCTACATTTTGTTGCGCGATTTTTTCTGCCTCCGTTGTACGGTCATTTTGTAATTTAAGAAGTGAATCCGATAATGCGTTTATGCGCGAATTTAGATCATTATTTACTGCGTCAATGCGCGACGTTTGAAAAGATGGTGATGCGGGTATTTCCGGTTCTTTTAAGAAATTTTCAAGCTTATTATCGAGCTCGTTTTGACGCTCGTCGAGACACTTTAGCTCCTCTAAAACTGCTTTTTCCCAGTCTCTGTGCTTCTTTTGAGCTTTATTCAAAGTGTCATCGGCGGTCGTCGTCTCTATGTCGATCATGTACGCCCCGGACAAACGCTTGTTTCGCGGCATTTTTTACGCGTGGTTTTAAACCTGTAATATTTTATAAAATAGTAAGTTTATAATTTAAACCATATATTTTTTAGCATCCTTAAATTTTAATTAACTCTAAGCTCTTAAATTGTCTAGAATAATAACCAATTGTTTAGTTGATTTTAAGTTTTTCTAATTTGTTAATTATGAGGGCTAATTTATCATCTTGCTCGTTTTGTTGGATTGAAATCCTTTTAAAACCTTTTAGAGTTGTACTCGTAAGTTCACCCAAATGAGCTCGAATTTGATCACTTTTTCGTGTCAATTTGTTTATGGCATCAATCGCTTCATTTAGGGAACTTGAGAGCACGTTAATCTCTGTAGATAGACGCGAAAAGACTCGACCACGGACCAAACGCATCTCATCGTTTTGCATCATATACTCGAGTAGGGCTTGCAGTTCATTTATCCGCAAGTGGATGCAACCCTCGTTAAACGATAAATCCCTCTCCGGTATCATGATATTATTTAGTATTTGATTTAGGAAAAGCTACTATTTTACACGGGTTTGTTTTTAACTACTATCGAGTCCCTGTTCGGGCGCCAAAATGATGTAACGGTCCAGTGTTTTCATCTGCTTTATAATTGCAGGGAAAAAACGCGTTCGCGTACTGACTCGATTTTTCGTAGTTTGTTTCTTTTAAACCCCTTTTGTTCTCGGGTCTAACGGGGCCCAAGCTAATCTTGTGCCTAAGCCTCGTGATCCGCCCCCCCTGTCGCTCCTCGATCCTCTCGAATCGCTAATGCGTACCGCCGAGGAGAGAAGCGTTGTCTTTTCCTAACTCTTTTTATGGCCGCGCTCGGTGCGCTTTGAGCGACAGAGCGAATGCTCTATCAAGCCCAGAGTTTCCGTACGCTGGCCTTTTGGCACAGTACACACGTCGAGTACGCGTGCTGTGATCCTTTTTTATGTTTTTCTTTTTTATTTTCTTTAGACGCTGTAGTCGCTCAGCGAGAAGCGAGCGACTAAGGTCTGGATGATTGCTGCAAGCAATTTCTTTTGTTATCTCTTTTTTTCATTATTTTTTATTGACGTATAGAGGGAATAAGAGTTTTCCGAAAATGAGGAATAAATCAAGTGTGTAGATATATATCAAGTGTGGTTTTATTTGCAGCTTTCTTAAGTGTAATGGAGTTTAATCAAATTGACGCTCTACCACGTATATATATATATATATATATATAGAAGCTCACATATACAAATTTCGCCTCAGGAAAGCTGACAATGAGAGAGAGGCTTGAGATTATTTTAGCTCTTATTTGGATCTATCGTCCTGGTCTAGCCAAATGGGCGTGGGCCTCGTTCGACCTCACCCGCGACAGAGCTGAAGCTCTATCAAGCGAGCGAAGGAACAGAGTGCCCCAGCGACTGTCCGCCTGGGTATTTATATTTTTCGCGGCTCTCTCCATCTCTCTCATTCGCACCTTTCCTTCCTTCCTTCAGCTCTCCCCACCGCAAAGGGCCGAGCTGCGCCGCTCAATTTTCGCGCCGCTCGCGTTCTTGCGCTGCAGGTAATACTGCCCGTCGGTAATATGCCGGCGCGCCCTGCAAACGCGCGCTTACCATCGTGGCCTACGCGCATATAATGCACGTTGGGCTAGGTTTTAATTCTCAAAATGATACTTAGTACGATCGGGGTGTTACAATGTTCTGAATTCTCATATTTTTGGGATTTCAGGACATAACACCATCACAAAGCTTCCTCTAATAATCTCTAACTGGATTACAATACTCGCTATATGTTCGCAATACGCACTCACCTTTAGCTCGTGCTTGCTCGCCTCCGACTCTTATTGCAAACACACAATGGCGAAAAAGGCCTTTCACATACGGTGTACACCTCAATTTTTGTCAAACATGTATTGATAACGTGTTATGTTTTCATATGAATTTGTATGAGTATTTTTCATAGACACACATTGTCAATAAAACATTCATTTTTATCCTAACGAATCTTTTATACCATAAATTTTAAAGTTAATAAAATAATATTTGATTCAATTTTACATTTTAACATTAGAATTTAAATGTTCAAATTACATATGTTTTCATATGAATTCATATGAGTATTTTAGCCACACGTATTTTGCGTAGTCGTTGCGGCGACGTGCGATCCACGAACATGTCACGGACGTAGCCTAATGTCCGGGCTCACTGACTCAGGTATCCTGAGCCTGCGGGATAAGGACGCGTTTGAATGCTTGTATGCTGAGGCTGCATACTTACTTTTATACGACGGCTTCGCGACGCGCAAAGAGCGCACTCCGCGCTAGTTCGGCTTGGGCAGACATGCCGTGCAGACCCCCTCTCTCTCTCTTCTGTCCAATAAAGAGATAATCAGCCGGACTCCTCGTTTTGTTCTTCCGCAGTACACACCAACCGCTGAAGAATCACTTATATTAACTGGTACGTGTGAATAACGCGACCTCATTCTTTTCCCTTTTTAAACCAATGTAAAAATAGTTTAACGAAAAATAATCAACAGTGATTTTTTATTTTTTTATTTAAATGAATATCAAGTATGATATAGGAGGTTAAAATATCGTGTGACGTCACTATTCCCCACATATATAGATATACTACGATTGGAAATCGCGATGTCACACGACATTTCAACCTGCTGTATCTATGTTAATATTCATTTATTTAAAAAAAGAAATATACATGACAATTATTTTTTGATAATCTATCCGACGTACCTGATAAATTTTTTTATCCACGTTCCATATTCATCAACAAAGGTAAAATAAAACCATAAATATAATTTATAAATTAGATACAATTCTACATTAGAAAAGGTTTTTAATTAGAAATTAAATTTTTATTTTTAAATGTTAATTGGCCCATGAAGTGTAGTGCAGTCCTATTCAAAATAGAATCAAATTGCAAGTTAACATTTACATAAATAGAGATAGAGTCGAGATCTCACAATGTTACAGATGTCTAGAATATGGACATATATCTCGACACTGCAAAGGCCCGGAAATAAGTAACACATGTTGGAAATTCATCGAGAACGGTCACAAAAATCGCATGTGTGAAAAGGCATCGAGATCTGCTATAGTAAACTACGGCTAACAAGATCACACTCCACTAATAAGAGATACGTCTAAGTATCAGTCTTGGTAACAGCGTGCATGGTATCAAACGACGATCTTACCTTAATTTTTAATTGCTAATAGGCCCATTAAATATAGTGAAAACCTATTTAAAATAGAATCAAATTTCAGCTAAGTTTTACATATATATGTCCATCTTCAATATATTAATTAGTAAAGACAATATAAGAATATTACGTTACATATGAATAGAAGCTATCGATGTATACGAATTATTTAAAGATATGCCAAAAAGCCATCACTTCGGAAACTCTATATAATGTGTAATTGGTACTTACAGATTTAATAAAGTTATTTAAGCTTATGCCATACTCCCAGCTTTCTATTGAACTACAACATAACTTTTTAACATTGCCTTTCGTAGCATATTTTAAACGACGAAATCCTTCAGTAAATATCTTAACTCCATCATACATTAAAGCTTGTTCAGTGCGTACTTCAGTAGGATATTTCACTCCAAAATCTAGTCCTTTTTTTGTCATGAGTTCCATAATCAAAGACAGACCTTCAGACTGAATTAAACGTATTCCAGTAAGATTTACTCCCGAGTATTGAAATGAGCTTAAATTAATAGTCTGCAGATCCTGAAAAATTATATCACGATTATAATAATAATAATAATAATAATAATAATAATAATGATGATGATGATGATGATGATGATGATGATGATGATGATGATGATGATGATGATGATGATAATGATAATGATAATGATAATGATAATGATATTGCTAATAATAATAATAATAATAATAATAATAATAATAACAATAATAATAATAATAATAATAATATATTTTTTTCGGACGACAGAGGGTGGGCTAGCCTCTGAGTGGCCCTAATGAAACTGCATAACGGCCGTCTGGGAACTTTGCGCTTATGAATACTTCCAGACGGCCGCTTTATTTCTTCGCCGGTCTTCAGGGCGCCGACCTTTGTACCATCTCCTTACGTCTCCCGCTTGGGAAGTTCAGGAGATGTCTCGCGCATTCGTCTAGGGTGTGCCTAATCCCCTCGACGTTTTTCGTGCTTCTATACTTGTACCATACGTCACCCTCATGGGAGGTCGAAGGAAGTCGCGCATTTCGTCGTCATGTAGTCAAGGTCGGGTCGACCATTCTTCTTCTTTCTTCTGAGAATTTTTTCCACGTTGCTACTTTTCTCCAATTTTCGTCGCTTGCTAGCATATGTTGAATGATGCTGTCTGGCGTGTGCTCTCTCAGAGCTTCTCGTTCCTCCCTTCACATCTCACATTCGAAGAAGGTGTGGAGTGCGTCATCTCTTGCTGCACCGCAGAGGCATTTCGGCTCATTGCGTTTCCCCATTTTGTTGAGGTACGCTCCGAACAGTCCATGTCCTGTGAGAATCTGCGTCAGATAGTAGTTCACGCCCCCGTGCTGCCGGTCTATCCAGGGTTGTAGACGAGGTATCAGTCTACGTGTGGACGACGACGACGACGACGACGACGACAGTCGTAAAATCTCTTGCGCTCCTTCGCATGCAGGTCGATCGGGATGATTCCGGCAATAACGAGTACTGCCGATCCCGAGACCATGCGATAGGCGCTAGAGACTCGGAGAACTCCTCTGCGTTGAACGAAAGCGATTCTAATCCGGTATGACTCCTTATCCATTGCATCAGCCCATATTTCAGAGCCGTATAATAGGATGGAAGTGATGACTGACATGAGCAGCCATCGCTTGCTCTACTTGGGGCCACTCGTGTTCGCCACGAGACAGCTCAGTTGTACCGTCTTTGTCGCCGCTTTGTCCGCTGTATAATCCAGGTGACGAAAAACGGTAAGCTGCGTATCTAGTTTGAGTCCCAGATTCATCGCCTCCCATCTTGTCACAACCTCCGTCTCTCCCACTTTCATGGTAAAGATGGGGTTTATACGCTTACCGGTCAAGGGCACGATCTCCGTCTTAGCTGCTGCAAAATCGCGTCCGTGTTCCCTCATCCAGTGCGAGATCCTGCGCATCGCCTGGTTGTGCAATGTTCTTGGAAAAATGATTTCCGGTCCACGCCTTCCTGACGCGCTGTACTACCTCCCGTATAACGTCCAACGTGAATCGCTGTTTTCTGAAGCCGTACTGGTTGCCAGCTAAATCGCCAGCAGCCCGCACAGCTCCCTCTAGTCGTGGCTTGAGCAACCTCTCGTAGAGCTTCCATGCGTGGTCCAACATGCAACAGTCCCTTTCCTTCGCTGATCAGCACGAGGCGCTCAACCTTTAAGAGGGTGCTAAAGTCACCCGCCTTCAGGCACGCGTTGGACATGTTCAGCACGAGATACGGTGCTCCAACCGCGATTATCTTTAATATCTCAGCTGGTATCCCGCCGGGCTCAGGGGCCTTTCCGCTCCGCATCATTTTGGCGGCGATCAGCAGCTCTGCGCTGGAGAATAGGGGAATCTCCTCCACTTTAGCGGTTTCCTCTTAGTCTTGCCTTGGCGGATGCGATGGAAACAAAGTGTCCACGATTTGAGAATGGTGTTTTCGTCAAAAGGGTGATTCGGATGCGCGCAGAGTTTCTTGGTCACGATCTTATAGCCCAAACCCCGCACGTCCCGATTGACTTCCTCCGTCAGGTTCTTCTAGCACCGTGCCTTGCTCCGGTTAATCTCGTGTCGGAGCCGTCGGCGCGCCGCTTTGTGCTGCGCTGACACCAATGCTACCTTCAGTTGGTCTCGCGTTCTCTGCGCTCTTTTTCGAGGCGGTTCGTTTCCGCCCTCAGTTGCGCGATTTCATTAGTCCACCAATAAGCTTGACGTTTTCTATGTCGCGATCCCTTGCGCGGCATGGATGCGTCGCAGGCTCGGTGAATCAGACCTATGGTCTCCCTCACGAGAGTCTCCTCTTCGTCTATGCTTTCGGTGGCGCTCGTCGTAGAGAAGTTCTGCTGTCCTTCGAGCAGTACCTCGACTAATTTGACTGTGTTCAACTTGACCATATTCCATTGGGGTGGTTTAGCCGCGACGCTTGCTACGTCCGGAATCGTTCCAATATACCCTACCCTTCTGAATGTCGGAGTGTTCCCAACGTTGAGAACTATCAGGCCAAGCGTGGATAGCATCTGCATGATGGCGTTTCCTCTGCTGTCGGGCTCTGGAATGCCCAACTCCAATGATTTCGCCTTGCATCTCACGTATCGCGTCTTCCAGCTCGTCCATGCTCCGCCTGAAGTCATCGATGGGAATGTTTGGGGTATAATAGCAGCTCACGTAAGTTACGTGTCTGCTTCTCACCCAAACAAAACCTCTCCCGGCTCCGTGTTCGTCCACTGTGATCGTCTGTGGATTCATAAAGATTGCCGCGGTGCCAAGTGTATCTGGGTACCAGGTGGGCTTGATCCAATTGCAGTACTGCTCGCTGATTAGTAGCACATCAGCCTTCTTCTCACATGTATAATGAGACAGAAGGCTGTTGGCTAAGTCGGCTCTGTGGAAGTTCGCTTGAAGGACCGTTATCCGGTCCATTATTAACGCTTGGCTTTGGTCTTATTAAGCGTTTCGCGAAACGCTCTACACTGCCTTGAGCCCGGCGTGTAGTCCAGCTGTGCTTGGTCTACTTTCAGGTCAGTGCACAGGACGCACTTCGCCTCGGTAGCCTTGCAGGTTGCTCCTTTGTAGCCCTCCTGTGCCTTTTCCTGGTCCATCTCTACAAGGGCCAGACGCTGCTCCCTGGTGTTCGGCTTTGTCAGAGAGACAATGACCTCACCCGTTGTGACTCGTACTTCATCAAAGACCTTCTTGATCGCCGTCTCCACCTCTTCTTTGGTGGCGAGGCTGTCTAGGTCTCTGACTTCCACATTCGTCTTGGGTATGAGGTTCTTTGCGACCCCCGACTGGCCCATTGCCTTCCAGAGTCTCCTGCAGTCCTCAAATCCTGGTAATTGCTGTTTTTGTCCAGCTCCACAAGGACGTCCCCAGCCCTGGTTTTTCTGACATAAATGTCAGTGGATAGGCACTCGGCGGTAACCTTTTCGCGGACATTTGTAAGGATGTCCGCGTAGGTGCCTCCCTTTCCAAATTGGATCAGGACAGCCTTGGGTCGCTTCCTAGGCGTCCTTCTATTCTTCTTCTTTGGAGGCTTTTGAGCAACCTCGCTCGTCTTATTAGCCGGTGTGCTGGCTGTTAGGGGCTTCTGTTGTTGCGGTTTCTGCTGCAGTTGTTTTCGCAAGTGCTGGCGTTCTTCTTGTTAGAGCCGCAGTTTTTCTGTCTGCTGCTCCGGTTGTCTCTGCTGTTGTCGAGTGCAGTGTAATGAATCTAGAAGTAAATGTCTGTGTGGTGGTGAGTGTAATGCTTGGTAGCGCGAATAGTATTATGCGTGGTAGTGTGCTGGTGTGTAAGTGTGAGTTTGGGTGAACTGTTTCTTGGTTTGAATAAGCCCCCTCAACCGTAACAGTTCTGTAAGGTGAAAGGTACTGCACTTCAACAAGGGCTTGCAGTTCCTAGAGGGGGACTAATAATAATAATAATAATAATAATAACAATAATAATGATAATAGTACTGGTACTGGTACTGGTACTGTTACTGGTACTGGTACTGGTACTGGTACTTATAGTTGTGGTGGTAGTAATAGTAGTGGTGGTGGTGGTGGTGGTGGTGGAAAGACATGTAAGTGTGCCCGGTTGATGATTGGGCGTATACAAAAGAATGGATAGCGGAGCAATCTAAGACAGATCTTAATAAAAGGGGAGTAAAAATTGCCAAAAGATTAGAGTCAGAACTACTGTTAGAAAAGCGGCAGCTGATAGACGCCGTGACGATTCTGAAAGAGGCTACAGGCGAATACGTGACAGAGCTGCAAAAGAACGCTCGAGTGGCCATTAAGAGGGGTATACCAGCATTGCAAGGGCTGGTTATGAAACTAAAAGACTGCCTCGATGCAGAGGCAGATAGGGCGGTTCCGAAAGCCAATAAAAGATCGATAGCCAACGTAAAAGTATCGTCATCGGACGAGGCGACACCTACCAAAAAAGGACGAGACGACATGGGGGCCTGGCAGGTCGCGACTAAACGAACGCGGAAAAATGCGGAAAACGGGGCTTGGACGAGCCGACACCCTGGTGTTCCAAACACACCGTCGCCGAACGGACCAACGACCGGACCAAAGACTGGAAAGGGTAAGAAAACAGACATAGACGAAGCACCCAAACCGACAGACGGAAAGCAGTGGAGCCGAGAAGGGGTTCAGGACGAGAAGTGACGCGGTGCTTATAGAACCGGGTGCGGGCAAATCATACGCGGACATCTTGCGACAGATTAAAACAACTGTAGTTCCAGATAAGACCGGGACAAAGATCAGGACGATTAGGAAGACGGAAAAGCAGGGTGTCCTCCTGGTACTGGAGCGCGGTTCGGAGAACGTGAAGGTCTTGCGCGAATCAGTGCAGGAGGCCCTTGGTATGGACGGAGGGACAGTCAAAGGACTTGGCACCAGGTCCACCGTTGAAATACTACACTTAGACTGTGACGCGACACCACATGACGTTAAAGACGCAATTAAGCGAGAGATGAACTGCGCGACTGAGGACATAAAGGTCACCGTATTCGACCCTAATAGCCAGGAACAGACAATGGCCCTGGCAGAAATGGACCCGGCCACGGCCCTATCTCTTGTTCGTAAAGGGAGAATAAGAGTAGGGCTAATAAGCGGGTGCCGCGTACGCCCGCGTGTGAACGTAAAGCGCTGTTACAAGTGCCTAGGGTATGGGCATGAGAAACGGGAGTGCAAAGGTCCGGATACGAGTACCGCGTGTTGGAAGTGCGGAGTTCCTGGCCACTTAGCGGCGGTGTGCCTCAAGCAAAACACGATGTGCTTCCTCTGCGAGGGGAAAAACATGGCCGTGCTGGAGAGGAAGCATATCGCGATATCAGGCTCCTGCCCGGTATTTAGGGAAGCCCTTATGGCAGCCATGGCAGCTCGAAGATGACCCGAGTATTACAAGGAAACATGAATGGCAGCGTTTTAGCGCACTATCTTCTCTCGCAATTCATTGTGGAGTGGAAAGTTGACGTGATGCTCATATCAGAGCCATATAAAAACGAGGAGACGATGTCGCATGGGTAAGGGTAGGGATAGTTACATACGTCAGCGTATACCTGTTGCCTGTCTCGACGATGGACGCTTTTACTAGAAAACTGGACGCATTCGAAGACGCCCTACGAGAAATCCCTGGCAGTCTCGTAGTTGGCGGAGACTTTAATGCCAGGGAAATCGAATGGGACATGCCCACTACGCACGGACGAGGCCAGCTCATTCTTGATGCTACGGCAAGACTGGTAATGGCCATAAACAACATAGGCTCGACGTCAACTTACATTTGGCTTACAAGACCAGGATTTGGCCAATCTATACCGGACATAACGTTTGCGAGTGAAGACCTTTCTGGATCCATACGGAACTGGCACGTGACTGACGATGAAAACGGAAGCGATCACCAGTACATACGCTTTGAAGTCCGGACCAAGGATGAACGTACGGACACGAATCGACGTAAAGAGCATTTTCATGGATCGCGAGAAACTGGCAGAGGTGTTACAAAGCGCTGATATCCCTTTTCTGCTGGAATCCCGCGAGAACTAGTCGGCAGCGACAGAGCGGAAATGCTCGTGGAACGCACGACATCACTCATAACAAGAGCTTGCAATGCCTCTATGCCACGCACAAAAACGAGAGACAACCGACACCCGGTATACTGGTGGACGGACGAAATAGCAGCTCTGAGGAAGCAGTGCCACGCACGCAAGCGCGCAGCTCAGCGTGCACGATGCCGAGAGGGATACGATGACCTTATGCAGCAATATAGGGCAGCGCGGAAAAAACTCCGAACTACGATGAAGCGGAGCAAACTTCTCAGCTGGAGACAACTTTGCGATGACATTGACAGGGACCCGTGGGGAATGGGATATAAGATCGTCACCAAGAAATTCGGAGACCTGCAGCTAACGGGACAATGAGCGTGGAAAAAATGGGAAGTGTAATTGACGGTCTTTTCCGGACACATCCTTCCCAAGACATACTAGACTGCTCGAACGTATGGACGGACGAGATCCCGCTCTTCATGGAGGGGGAGCTCAGAACGACTATATCTGCTATGAAGAGCGGGAAATCACCTGGGCCAGACGGGATCCCCGCAGAGGTGATAAAAATCGTTGCGGCGCGGAAACCGGAGCTGCTGCACGATATGTACAACGTGTGGCTGATCGAGGGGGTTTTCAGTTGTCGTTGGAAAATGGCACGACTAGTTCTGATCGACAAACATAAAAGCGATCCGAATTCCCCATCCGCCTAAAGGCCCTTAAGTCTGTTGGATACTATGGGGAAAACAGCAGAGCTGCTGCTCAGACCACTGATCTAGGGAGCAATACGAAGCGTAGGCGATCTCTCAAACAACCAATATGGTTTCAGAAAAGGTCGTTCGGTGATAGGCGCGGTACGCGGGGTAACGACGGCGATAGAGGAAGCGAATCGGGCGTGTCCCGGTGCTAGACCAATAGTTGTGTTAGCGACGCTCGACGTTAAGAACGCGTTTAATTCCGCGAGGTGGGTCGAAATTCTCGCAGCACTACGGACCTTCGGAGTTCCACCTTATATCCTGCGATGGGTCGAGAATTACTTGACAGACAAAGAGCTTCTGTACGAAACGAATGACGGACTTAGAGTAAGGGAAATCACAGCTGATGTGGCACAGGGGTCGATTATCAGTTCGGATTTTTGGCTAGTCCTATATGACGCACTTCTCAGGCTCCACATGCTAATCGGGGTGAAATTGATAGGATGCGCGGACGATGTTGCGGCGAGCATCGTGGCGTACGACGCTGGTTCTACCCATTCAAGCTGAGTCTAATCATGAGTCGCGTGCGCCGATAGATACGCATGCATGGATTACAGCTAGCTTTAGGTAAGACAGAAATAGTACTAGGGACCAGGAAGAGAATACAGACTAGCATAAACATGACAGTAGGAGACATTACGGTGAAAACGAGTACGGCCGTCAAATACCTAGCGGTGACCCTGGATACAAAGCTGACCTTCGCTCTTCACCTCCGGTACGTAGCGGACAGAGCGGCTAGGAGGGTCGTTCAGCTGAGCAGACAGGGTATAATAGCAGCTCACGTAAATTACGACTCTGCTTTTCACCCAAACAAAGCCACTTCCCGCTCCGTGTTCGTCTACTCTGATGGGTTGTGGGTTCAAGTAGACTGCTGCTGTTCCCAGGTTGTCTCGATGCCACGTCGGTGTATCCCAGTCACGATACTGCTCGCTGATTAGTAGAAGGTCAGACTTCTTCTCAATTATGTAAGAAGTCAGAAGGCTGTTGGCTAAGTCGCTTCTGTGTAGGTTCGTTTGAAGGACCGTTATACGTCCCATCAATAACGTTTTGCTTTGGTCTGCCTAAGCGTTTCGCGGAACGCCCTACACTATCCTGATCCTGGGCCCAGGTGAGCCTGGTCTACCTGAACGTCAGTGCAGAGAACGCACTTCGCCTCGGTATCCTTGCAGGCTCCTCCTTTGTGGCCGTTTTTGCCACATTTGTAGCAAGCCTTGCTTCTATCTGGGCGTCTGCACTCGCGTCTCTGATGTTCGTAACCCATACATCTAAAGCACCGTTGTAGCTGCCGCCACCTTCTAAGTCGGCAGTTCATGTAGCCGACTCTCAAGCGGCTGTTTCTCGAGCAGACTCATGGCCAACGTGCGCGGGCCAAAACCTGCGACGCGTTGACTATTGATGGCGACCACGAACTCCATCCTTCTTTACGGATCGGAAGTCCCGGCCGACGCCATGAGTAAAGAAAAATGCAGATAGCGAATAGCGGCGGTACAGCGCAAAGGCGCGCTCCGGATAGCGTGCTCGTATAGAACCGATATATGAGCGGAGCCGCGAAATCAGAAGAGATCGTGCCGCGGCGGAAGAACGAGAAAGGACACTGACTGACTGGCAGGACGAATGGGCGAGTGAAAGACAACGGCCGCAACAAAGACGAAGGCCGTGGACTTACCGGCTGATACCGAGACTGGCTCCGTGGGTGGGCAGATTATTTGGAGAGGTGAACATCTATCTTATCCAGTTTCTGTCGGGACATGGATACTTTATACACTACTTGTAGAGGATGGGGATAGTGCATACTCCGACGTGCAACTACTGTGGTTATGGGAAGGACGATGCTGAGCACACATTCTTCATGTGCTCTCGATGGACCGAAGAACGAAATGGACTGCAAGACATAACTGGAACTATGACACCATCCAGTATCGTTGCGGTGATGCTGGAAGGAAAAGACAAGTGGGACGCGGTAGCATTTTATGTCGAGACCGTTCTCCGAAGGAAACGCGACGACAGATGTCTGATGGATAGGTTAGACTGACATGACCAACAATAATAACAGCACGAAAAGACTGACCAAAGACGAAATATAAGAACAGGCAGTCACCCCTTCGTAGTAATGCGAAAGCGGCCTCGGCGAGGGAGGGGGGGGGGTATGCGGCACGCTCGTCTTTTAGTGGGTAGGACATGGCGGTGAGTCCGCCCCTCACGCACGTTGGACGTTCGCGCCCGGGCGTCGACGGGGGATGGACAGCGCGCTAATGGAGACCCACACTACCAGCTCAGAGTGTTGGAACTCAAGGGCTGGTGTCCAGGATGATTTTTTGCGAGGCATAAACAAAAAATAATAATAATAATAATTTTTTTTTTCGAGGGTATGTAGGAAATGCCACCTAAGGCACACCCGACTGGGTCCGCACAGTCGGATAGTGTGGGACTAGTTGGGGATGTATCCGTCGTTTGTATAATACGGGACGAAAAATAAAATAAACAAAAACGCGAAAAGAAACTACACAGCCGTTCCATTGCAAACCGACCCACTAAAACCTACCGCCCTTTCCTCTCCTGACGGAACCCACCCTGGTACCGTTTATCACATTACCCTCTGCGACATTCATAAAATGAGAGAAAATGAGCGTCTCCCGGTTAAGAAAGGGTCCCATTCTCTCCCTCCTCGTCCATTTCCATGGAGTCGTCCGACGTTCCTGGGTTATGTTGGGGTATCGAAGCGTCTCCCAGCGCTTCATTCATACCTTCGTCGGCTGATCTGTCTAGGTAACGTTTCTTTTGTCGTAGGACCGTCTCGGAGAATTTTGCCATGGCGGCCCAGTTATTCTTGGTGGACAACATTTTGCCCACGATGGTCTTGGACGTGACATGTCCGACCAAGTCGTGAAGAGCTGTCCTATCTTCGTTCCACTGTTCGCAGACGAAGAACGCGTGGAACGCATCGTCGCGATCAGTTGAACAAAAAATACATTTTGGTCTCTGTAGCTTCCCAATGCATTTGAGATAGTCGCAGAAGTACCCGTGGTCACTGTTGAACTTGGGTAAGGTAGTATCCTACCTCCCCGTGGTCCCCGTTTATCCAAGGGGCCAATGGGTCTATCAGCCTGGCTGTTCACTGACCCTTGGTTTCATTTATCCAAGCTTGTTGCCACGTTGCCATGGTACGCTCACGATCCTCACTGTGGAAAGTTGTTCTTTCCTCTCCTGGGTTTTTCTTCTTCCGTTCGTAGATTCTCTTGCGCTCCTTTATGTTCAGGTCGATCGGGACGATTCCGACAATAAAGAGTACTGCCGGTCCCGAGACCGTGCGATATACGCTGGAGACTCGGTGAGTTCCTGTTCGTTGAACGAAAGTGATTCTAATCCGGCACGACTCCTCCTCCATTGCATCGGTCCATATCTCAGAGTTGTACAATAGGATGGATGTGATGCCTCATATCAGCAGCCGTCGCTTGCTCGCCTTTGGTCCACTCGTGTTCACCATGAGACGGCTCAGCTGTACCATTTTTTTCGCCGCTTTGTTCGCCGCATACGCTAGGTGACGAAAGAAATTAAGCTTAGTATCTAGTTTGAGTCCCAGATACATAGCCTCCCTCCTCGTCAATACCTCTGTCTCTCCCACTTTCATGGTAAATATGAGGTTTATCCGCTTGCCGATGAAGGGCACGATCTCCGTCTTGGCGGCTGCCAAAAATCGAGTCCGTGTTCCCGCATCCAGCGCGAGATCGTGCGTATCACCTGGTTGAGCAGATATGGTGCTCTGTCAAAGATGTGCGCGATGATGACTAAAGCGACATCATCGGCGTATGCTATCATGTACATCCCATCCGGCAGCCCGAGCCACGGCAGGCTATCGTACAGGATGTTCCAAAAATCTGGGCCAAAGATCGACCACTGGGCCACGCCGGCGCTGAGATATTTCTCGCGTTGGCCGTTTTCTTTATCGTATCGGAGGATACGGTCCTTTAAGTAGTCTCGTATCACCCGCATGATGTACTCCGGGACTTTGAACACGTTCAACGCTTCCAAAATGTCAGGCCACCTGGCCTAATTAAAGGCGTTCTTAATGTCCAGCGTGACCAGGAGTGCCATGTTCCTGGAAAAATGATTTCCCATCCATACCCTCCTGCTACGCTGTACTACCTCCCGTATATCGTCCACCGTGGATTGCTGTTTCCTAAAGCCGTACTGGTTGTCAGCTAAATCGCCGGCAGCCCGCACAGCTTCTGGTATCCGTAGTTTGAGCAACCTGTCGGATGGCTTTCCTGCGTGGTCCAACATGCATAGAGGCCTGTTGGACGACGGAAGCCGGGGATCACCTCCCTTACCTATGCCGATCAGCACGAGACGCGTAACCTTCCAGGAGGTACCAAAGACACCCGCTTTCAGGTATCGGATGCGATGGGAACAGAGTGGCCACGATTCGTGACATGGTGTTCTCGTCAAAAGAGTGATTTGGGAGCGCGCAGAGTTTCTTGGTCACGATCTTATAGCCCAAGCCCCACACGTCCCGATTTACTTCGTCCGTCAGGTTCTTCCAGCACTGTGCCTTGCTCCGATTGACTTCGCGTCGGAACCCTTTCGGGCTACGACCACACTTTTGCATCTTTTTCGTCCCGCGTTCTGTATGCTCTTCTTCTGAGGCGATTTGCTTCCGCTGTCAGTTGCGCGATTTCGTTGGTCCACCAGTGAGCTTGGCGTTCTCCACGTCGCGATCACTTGCGCGGCATGGATACGTCACAGGATCGGTGAATGAGACCCAGGGTTTCCTCCAATAGAACCTCCGCTTCGATCCTGCTCCCTATGGCGTTCGTCGTCGGTAGATTTGGCTGTCCTTCAAGCAGTATCTCGACAAGTTGTCCATGTTCAGCTTGCCCTGGTTCCATCGGAGTGACTTTCGCGCGACGCCTGCCTGCGATTGGGATTTATCGCTTAGCTGAAAGGTGATGTATTGGTGATCGCTTCCGTTGTAATCCTCCAGTACCCTCCAATCGGACACTCTACGCGCTAGATTTTCGGATGCGAAATACACGTCCGGAATCGTTCCAACATGCCCTACCCTTCTGAATGTCGACGTATTCCCAACGTTGAGAACTCTCAGGCCGAGGCTGGATGTCATCTCCATGATGGAGTTTCCTCTGCTGTCCGGCTCTGGCATGCCTTACTCCAATGCTCGCGCATTGAAGTCGCCGGCGACCACGATTTCGTCTTGCATATCGCGACTCTACCTGAATTCATCGATGGGAACGTTCGGTGTATAATAGCAGCTCACGTAAGTTACGTCTCTGCTTTTCACCCAAACAAAGCCACTTCCCGCTCCGTGTTCGTCTACTCTGATGGTTTGTGGGTTCGAGTAGACTGCTGCTGTTCCCAGGTTGTCTCGATGCCACGTCGGTGTATCCCAGTCACGATACTGCTCTCTGATTAGTAGCAGGTCAGACTTCTTCTCAATTATGTAAGAAGTCAGAAGGCTGTTGGCTAAGTCGCTTCTGTGTAGGTTCGTTTGAAGGACCGCTATACGGCCCATCAATAACGTTTTGCCCTTGTCTGCCTAAGCGTTTCGCGGAACTCCCTACACTGTTCTGATCCTGGGCCCAGGTGAGCCTGGTCTACCTGAACGTCAGTGCAGAGAACGCACTTCGCCTCGGTATCCTTGCAGGCTGCTCCTTTGTGGTTGTCTTTGCCACATTTGAGGCAAGCCTTGCTTCTATCTGACGTCTGCACTCGTGTCTCTGATGCTTGTAACTCAGACATCTAAAGCACCGTTGCAGCCGCCGCCACCTTCTAAGTCGGAAGTTCATGTAGCCGACTCTCAAGCGGCTCTTCTCGAGCAGTAAATCAGCCTTTTGCTGGTCCATTTCTATGATTGCCAGCCGCTATTCCTTTCTATTGGGTTTGGCCAGCGATACGCTGATCTCACTCACTGAGCTCCCTGCTTCGTCGAAGAGCCCCTTGACCGTCGCTTCCACCTCTTCCTTCGTGGTGAGGCTATCGAGGTTCCTGACTTCCACGCTTGTCCTCGGTTCCTTACGACCCCTGTGTCACGTACTGCTTTTTTCAGGGAGTCTCCAAGGCTTCCCAGCACCTGATCATTGACTTTGTGTCCAACTCTACCAGGACGTGTCCTGCTCTGGTTTCCCTGATGCGTACATCAGTGTTTGGGCACTCTACCGGGATCTTCTCACGGACATTCGAGCGTAAGAGATCCTGGCGTTAGGGCGTAAGAACTGCCTTGGGTCGCTGCCTTGGTGTCTTCCTTCTCCTCTTCTTCTTCGGAGGCTTCTGAGAAGGTTCTCTCCTCTGGTTCACCGGTGTTTCGGCTGCCGGGGGCTTCTGTTGTTGCGGTTGAAGCTTCAGCTGTTGTCGCAGCTTCTCCCGCTTTTGTTGCTCTTGTCTGCGCTGTTCTTCGGACTTCTGCAGCTGCTTTTTAACAGTAGCTTTATCCTTCTTTGACGGCACTGCTACGAAGCCGTCGGTCTCCGTGGATCCATTTGACCTAGCCTTCTTGTCAGTGGCTACTCGGCAGCATCGGAGTTCGCATCATATGGTTCTCTTTATTGGAGAGCAGGTGATCCTTCAATGCATCAAAAAGTTCGACCACAATTGGAAGGTTGTCTTTGATCGTAATTGGCACCACGTTGCCTGCCTACTCCATCCTTTATTTTCTTGAGGAGGTCATCAATCCTGTTGAAAACATCCTTTATCATGCTTTCCTTCGGGCAGCTTGGTTGTTGTGTGTCGCCCAGCAATGTGTCTGGAGAATATCGATCCACTACCACCAGTGCTTCACTGCAGGTTTGGGAAGTTCCCGCTGGCTTGTTCATCTCATTTGTTATTTGGGACATGATTCTTCTTTGTTGTTTAACCGGCGGATCGTGCGTATGGGGCCGGGCCGAAATAGCTGGGAGCGGGTGTTCCCTCGGATACTTTGATCCTACCCCAGTTCTCTGAGACCCAGCTTTCGGCGCCCTCGACTTTCACTCGTGCTCAATCATTATCCTCGCTTGGAAATACCCATTTTCGCCCCTAGTTGCATAATATACTATTAATAATGAACAAAAATACAATTTGAATGGTTAATAGTATATTACACACGGAGGGAGAAAAAACTCGTATAGTCCACTTCTCGTGTAAATTGACATGGCGGCAAACACGAGATGTGTGCTGACCAATTTTCCTCCGGTGGGGCGTATACTATTTTTCTTAACAATGGGCCGAAAATACCAAATTCCATTTTTCGCCCCGGGAGAAAATGTGATACTTTCGGTCCGGCATTGAGAAAAATCAAATAATTTCGATTTATATTGTACACAGAGGAGAAGCGACTATTGTAGCGCATAATATTTTTCTCGTAGTGATCTTTGAATCTTTGAGCAGGGCTTGAAAGATTCTGGAAAGTTTTTTGAAATAGTAAGTATAGACATAATGTTTCAAATATTTCAACTAAAATATTTGAAAGTAATTCCAAAATTTATTTTATAGGGGAACAGGGCTTTGTTGAAAACTTGTTCTTTAAACTTTAGCTGTTATAATCTTTTGTTTTTTAAATCATTGTTATGGTAGGTGTTGTAATAGGTTTATATTTGTAATTGCTATTATTTCACTTGAATTATTTAAATAAACTTCGTAAATTTTATGGCTTCCCTGCATAACCGAATAATTCAAGTTTTTATATTTTGGAGATATTAAGGTGGTAAGTTTAGGTTTTCTATTTGAACTAATGTTAACAAAATTCATAGATACTAGATATAGTCACTTTTCTTAAACTTTACTGTTTCTTTACATTTTTATCTTAAAATATATTATATAAGGTACAAAATCGGTTATGCCAAGATGTCGCTGAATTACATTTATTTAAATGGTTAAACTGGAATAAATCACTATTACTTAATTATTATTTTCGATTATCCGAACACGTTAATAATGCATACAACTCATTTAAGGGAATTCCTGTGCTAGAACAAAAAAAATGTTTTTAAATGTATCAATGACCCTTGAACTTTTTCAAACTTGACTGACTTATTAAAGACGATATTTAAGTGCGTCTTGCTTTAACTACTCAATGTTGAATAATATTTAATCTATTCATGTAAACAAAATCTGTTAAGGTGTAAAAAATGAAAAAAAATATACTCTACCGATTGCACTTTTTCGAAATAGCCGTATTCGAATTGTTACAGTATCAATAAAATTTAACATTCAAAGTTAAAACGAGACTGACTTAAAGTTCCAGTGGAGAAGGGACATTATCGAACAAACGACTCCAAATAATTCTGATACTATTTTAAACATGTGATGTGTAAAACTTTTTATAGTTTTTTTGTTTTATATTTTGTTTTTAGCTTTATACAAAAATCAAAGACATTTTAAACAATTTTTTGTTAATATTATGGTATTTTTACATTAACAATGAACTTTGTCTATTAAAAAATAACAAGTTTTATTGAAAATGATTCTAAGGGTATTTTCTGATTCTGTGCAAGTTTCATCTAGATCCATTATACCATGTACACCAGCTACTTTTTGAAGATTAAAAGTTACTGTTCGATCGTAAGGGGTTCAGAAATGAATAAGTACTCGGTGATGTTTAAGACGTATATTGTAAAGAACTGTAGATGCACTGCTCTGATTGTAGAGCGTTTTGGAACAGCGCAGGCGTCGGCAGTCAGAGGAATACTAATTATCAGAATCATCGTCAACGTACCTTTGATTTGAATGTAGCCGTCTCATTTTCAAACATTCCACCCACCTTCGCCCGCAGGGCGAATGAAAGAACCTGTAACACACTATGTGGACAAATTGGTTGGAGGGAAAGAAATTAAGGAACTTGGAATTGCTTAGGATTCAAGAGGGACCAGTAGGATGGTTTTGACTGAAAGTCGCTGTAAAGTAGACGTAGCAGTTCTGACGGTTACGACTCGGACTAAGTCATCCTTGCCAGGGTGGACTGCGATGACTCTGCCCAAGAGCCATTTGCCAGACGGGCTGACTTCACTCTTGATTAGGACCATGTCTCCCTTTTTGCAGTGACCTTGAAGAGTTGTTTCACTTTTTACGTTCCTGTAGAGTAGTGAGATATTCAGTAGACCATCTATCCCAGAAATGCTGCGCCATCTGGCTAATTTTGTGCCATGGCTTGCCAGGCGGGATATTGGAGTTACCCAGATCAGACTCAGGCCCTAAAAATTAACACCTTTGAATTACAAAATTGGCTCGAAGGTTGTAAATCAGTGACGTCATCTGAGATGGGCATTAGTGGTCTAGAATTAAGACAGGCCTCTATTCTATAGAGCAACGTGGAGAGTGGAGAAGGCTAAGATTTGTTCACCAATAATCTACTTGAGATGGTATTTTGCCGACTTTACAGCCGCCTCCCACAGTCTTCCGAAGATTGGAGCGCCTAGTGGATTGAACTGCCACTCAGTACCATCGCTGGCTAGCGAATAAGCTACTTGTTGCATTTGCGCTGAATCTTCGTGAAGCAGTTGATGAAGTTCAGTGTTAGCTTCTATCAAGTTGGTGCCCTGATGACTAAACAACTCCTTGCAATTACCACGTCTTGAAGTGAATCGATGAAAAGCTGCGATGAGCGCCTCGCTTGAGTAATCCTCAACTATCTCTATATGTATAGCGCGAGTACTCATGCAAATGAAAATAGTTATATAACCCTTCATGGTGCCGTTCCCACAAAACTTTGTTAAACGTATACCTAAAGGACCAGCATAGTCAACTCCAGCACGCTCAAAAGGTAACGTTGGAGAAACACGAGCATGATGTAAATCTCCCATTTTCTGCTTACCAAATTGATTGCAATCGCGCCTGCAAACGGTGCATGCTTGAATCAACTTCTTAACAGCCCCTCTGCTCTTTCCTAACCAATCTTGTTTTCTTACTGTGCTCAAGATAAGCTGCGTACATGCGTGAAGACATTTGAAGTGACATCGTCGAATGAGCAAGGTAGCCAACGTAGTAGTAGCAGGCAGAATGAGTGGGTGTTTGAAAGATTGGTCAAAGGGAGCGTTCGAGAGATGACCGCCTTCTCGCAATAAATCCTTAGTAACGACTGGACTGAGCATTAATATAGGGCTCTTTGCGTTTAAAGTCTTGCCTGAATTGAGATCAGCAATTTCCTTACAAAAGTAATATCTTTGATAGAGGTAAACCCAAAGTAAACGAGCATTTTCCAAATCCCTGGGAAATAGCTGGATACTAGAGTCGTCCTGACTAGAATGCCAAAACTCTAATTTTAAGAAATTCAGACTAGAACTGCTGTGAAATTTGTTCTCGAAACAGCGTTTACTTAATTTTAATAAGAACATAAGACAATATGCAGTGATGCGAAATAACTTTGCTGCAGAAGAATACTTCTCGACTAGGTGTCACAAACCTGCAGAATTTGTATTGCCTTCTGGCAATTCTTTGGAACGATGGGGTTTATCATCTTTATTACTAGTGCTTAGACTTACTAAATGACTATTTACAAAATTGTCACGATCAAACTGAACTTCTGACCAAGGAAATGCAGTCTCAGACAAGAATTGAGAACCATTCCACCACAGACTATGTTCCTGAAGTTTGGAAGGTTCAATGTCACGTGAATCGATGTCTGTGGGATTGTCAGAAGAACGAACATTGTGCCATTGAGCTTCTAAGACTGAGGTGAGTATATCAGAAGAGCGATGTGTGTTAAACACTTGCCAACGAGATGGGTGGTCTAGTAACCAGTACAGAACATCAAGAGAGTCTGACCAGTGATGAATACTGGCCATAGCGATAGATACAACTTGCTTATAATGACTTAAAAGCTTAGTGAGTAAATAAGCTACACAGAGCTCGAGCCTGGGTACACTCAGTGTCTTAATAGGCGCGACACGAGTTTTAGCCAGCTGTAGATAAGTCGTTACTCTTGATCCCTTTATTATTCTAAGATAAATGACCGCACCCTAATCAAGCTTGGAGGCATCAGCAACCTCATGTAATTCTATTATTTCAACGTCGGGAGTGTACTCAGATTAACGAGGTATATTCAACTCCTTCAAGCAATTGAGCTCTTGCTCAATTGATTTCCAGCGTGCAACTGCATCTTCTGGGAGGGACTCGTACCAATTTACATTAAGCAACCAGAGTGATTGCATGATGATTTTGGCTGAGACCACCATAGGCGTCAACCAGCCCATGGGGTCGGATAGTCGCGCTATTTTTGACAGCATTGTACGTTTGGTAATAAGGCCACTTAAAGGAGTGGAGTCTATTTGAAACTTGAACAAGTCTTCTTTTGGCAACAATATCAGACCTAAAACAGATACATCTGGGCTGTAATAATAATTGATTTAATGATGTGTCTGATTTGGTCCGGCTAGAACCGTTGAAGACTGTCCAAAGTTTTGTTGTTGTACTTGCTTCTTTCCAGACCCCATGATGTGGAAGAAAGAAGGAATCACTTTAGTCCCTTTTGAGGGGAGCGCTAGAGGCAAGAATCATATGATTTAGCTGCTGATACTCAGCCATAAATGCAACATATGCTGCTTTGAGCTTTTCATCCTTTTTAAACTTCCATTCAATGCGCATTAGCGTATAGAGCACAGGAGCGTATGATTCACCTAAATTTGAACTACTGGCGACAGAATTTTTAAAACGTAACCTAACGACATATCTACCCTGTGCATTTTTATAATGCGTGATTTTAAAATAATCCTGTAAAGTATCACTGAGCATCTTCTCCTCTGCACAGTGAAACGATGCTATACGAGTATAAGAAGATTTTTACTCTCCGGAAAATCTAACTGATATCAGCTAATCCAGTAAATAGAGCGGTGCAATCGGCTCACCAATTTCGATCTTGAGCACCTGACTCTCGATGATTAATGCATGTATATCCACCCCGAGTAACACGTATATTCGACCGCTCCCAGTGTATTGAGGATCAGCGAGTTCTAGTCCATCTAAATACTCCAACTTTGAAGAGCAACGAGCAAGCGGCGGTGCATAACCTGAGACTTGAGGAAGGACTACAGCTTCGACTTCACACAGAAAAGTAGATTCGAATGCTGGCAATATATTAAAGGTAGTAAAACTCTTGGCTACGGTTACTGTTCCTTCACCGACTCCGGTTACAGGAACATTTACTTTAGTTCTCTTTAATCTCAAAAGTTGGCACAAGGACTCGGAGATGAAAGAGGTTTCAGAGCAACGATCAATCAAAGTTCAAACTTTAAATTTCAAACCATTTGAAGATTGCACGCAAATACTGGCTGTGAGGATAAGGATTTTCTTTGTTAAACCTATAGAGGCAGAAGTATCAGAGAAAAGACTCACCCATGATTTTGGTGAACCATCATCCTGTGTGTCGTCTGTGCTTTTATGCACGGGATTTTTTGAAGATGTAGTAGGCTAGGTTGCTCCTCTAAGCGATCTGGGTTGCGAAGAATCATTAGGATATAGAAAGGTATGATGTTTTCCTTTACATTGGAAACAGCAATTGCTGGAATTGCACGCTTTTATTTGATACTTACTCATGCAGTTATAGCAGAGACCTTGCGAATTCACGAAATCTCTCCTTTCTTGAAATGATTTAGTCTTAAAGATGCTACATGAAGTAATGTAATGTGATTGATTGCACACGGGACACTTATTAAAAGGTCTTTGCGGTTGGACTTTTTTTAAAGTTTGTAGCGAGTGTACTGAAGGTACATTTCAGCTTTAAGGTTTTTCTTTAGGAAAATTCTGTACATTCGAAATATTTTTATTAGGTAAAACTAATGTGAACCTTTTACCACCATCTATAAATTCTAACGTCGAGATCTGCGTTTGAAAGAATTCCTTGAGCTGTACTATGTTCGGAGGGCTTTGAGATTTGCCTATGAGCTTCTCCCAATCTCTGCATGTACTAGAATCTAGCCTATTTACAGTCATAAAGACAATTATGTCTTCCCATTGGTTGACTGGACGATCTAAAGACTCTAAGGACTCCAATGGATTGAACATTTCCTGGGAGATTCGCTTGAGTTCTAAGGAGCTTTCTGATTTCATCGGCTTAACAGCAAAAATATCCGAAATATGAGAATTCATTAACCCATTAAAAACCAGACAAAACCTGGCAGAGATATCGAGAAACGAACTGTGCCATCCTTTGCATAACCAAAAAAAAAATACCCGTGTTTTTCCTTTTGTCGATTACAATTGTTTATAACAAATTATTTAAACAAATAACCCAAAATGTCGTAATTTTGCAAAATTGAATGCGGATATCGATTCTACGGGCAAAAACACGACATAAACCTATGTAACGATTTTTTGTCAGAGTTCAATTTGTTAGTCTAAAACAGGAACGAACTTTTCACATGTAAATCATCCTTCTCATCCGTCTTAGATGTTGACCTGCGGAATACCGTAGTGTTGCATGCTACAATTGGATGAGCTTATTTTTTTTCAAAACCTTCCGTGTTAGAGATCACGTTTGAGTGGCAGGCTAACGGTGGTACATCAATTGAAAAAAAAATTATCTTTCGAAACTAGACTTTAGGAATAGAACTTTTCATAAAAATAGATCACATTATTCTGTGTCGATAACGCAATTGATAATGTCGAGACGGAGAGTTAGGGATCTACCTGATTTAGTTGAGGATTCTGACATTGACGAAGATCAATATGTCGATACAGCATTTGTTCCTGCTGATCATGAAAGTTTAGATAGAGATTCGGATGTTGATCTAGAAGAAGATATAACATCTCATGATCTTCCTACAGGTTCTTACGAACATGTGAAAAGTACTTACACAAGTACTCAAAAATTATTGGAGCCGAATCATATTTACGATTGGGAAGATCATACTCTGGGTAATATATCTCCTGATATCGAGGTCAACTCCCATCTGTCAGCTATTTCTCCATTGTTTTTTAAAAATTCCTTGGAATTATTCGAGTTATTCTTCTCGGAATCGATGAAGAATCATGTTGTGGAAGCTACTGCTGAGAATCATTTCGATTTGTCTAAAAATGATCTAGAAAGATTTATTGTAATCATAATGATTACTATTTACAATTCTAGAAAACGTCTTTATGATTATTGGTCAACAAAACGAATCCTAGAGTGTCCAATCATTACCGAACTTTTGACGAGAACTGAATTTGTTACCATCAAGAAGAATATTCGATTTTACAAACATCAAGATGAAAATCCAACTGACAAAGTTTGGAAAGTAAGAACGATGTATGACTTGTTCCGTGAGAATTGCATGCAATTCGGTTTCTTCGACTACAACCAATCGATAGATGAAGTAATGGTGAAATATTTCGGTAGATTTGGTATCAAGCAGTGTATCAGGAATAAGCCTATCAGGTTTGGAATAAAGATGTGGGCACTTTGTTCTTCTGATGGATACATCTATGACCTCAATATTTACACAGGTAAATCAGGGAATATCACACAAAAAGTTTTAGCTTCTGTTGGATTGGGTTCAAGAGTAGTAATACAATTACTTTCTACTTTGTTAGAAGGAACCGAAAAAGAAGATTTGAGTAAGTACCACGTGTACTTTGACAACTTTTTCTCTAATCCAGACCTAATGATACATTTGAAGAAGAATGGAAACTTTTACTACTTTGCGCACGATTGTTTATCCTTATTTTACATTAACAAATTGAACTCTGACAAAAAAACGTTACGTAGGTTTTTGCCTTGTTTTTGCCCGTAGAATCGATATCCGCATTCAGTTTTGCAAAATTACAACATGTTGGGTTATTTGTTTAAATAATTTGTTATAAACAATTGTAATCGACAAAAGAAAAAACACGGGTATTTTTTTTTTGGTTATGCAAAGGATGGCACAGTTCGTTTCTCAATATCTCTGCCAGGTTTTGCCTGGTTTTTAATGGGTTAACCTGCGTTTGTTCTTATAATGATCAACTAAAGTTGCCCAATCGCGAGGATAATTGTCATCAGTAATAGCAATAGATTTAATTTGATCTAATTGTTCACTAGACAGATGAGTACAAAGATAATAAAACTTTATTACATCAGACATATCACTTCTGCGATGAATCATTGCCCGATAAACATTTCTGAAATTTTCCCAATCTGGATATTTACCGGAGAACTTTGGAATGTCAATCTTTGGCAGGAAGTGAAAAGAGGAGCTGAAATTAGACTGCTACATAAAATTGTTATTGCTGAGATTTGGCCTTTCATTCGTCTTTGCTTCTGCTGCAGCTGGCGCTTCTGCTATGGCTATGTTTGCTAAATATTCTTTAAATTTCTCCTTGCAATCATAATAAGCGCTCTCCACTAGATCTGGCAGCTTAGAAGTGAAATATGCACAAGCCTTCTCAATTTTTGTTTGTTTATACAACTCATCATGCTTTTTCTGAAAAAGCCTATAGTTCAACTCTAAACCTTGCAATCGAGATTCAGTACCATATTTTGTCATCTTATCCGTGCCTTTAGATTTGAAGTTATGAAAGGAGCTAGCTATTTTTTGGTGCAGATTCATTTGAACTTCATGAACGGCGTCCATGATACTAGTCATTTTGCTACGATCTGTTTAAAAAAACTAAATAGAATACCAGCTGTAAAAGCTGCAATACAGCTATACTAAAGTGTGCAAATGCGTGGGATTTAGAATTATTGAGCCAAAGAGGCTCATCTATAAAGATCAACTTCCCTTCCTTGGAGGTGTGTGTGTGTGCCCTACACACAGCAGCAGCAGCTGAGACGAGGGCTGGCCAGAGGAGAACAGCACTCACAGCAGCTTTGATGTAGGCCAGGTTGGTGGAGAAGACAGGGGGGGGGCTGAGCACTGTTCACGATCCAAGGCGTAGACTGCTTGGCTCGGCTTCTCGTAGAAGACCGACCGTTCGCTCTGCAGGTATCCAAGGTGTAGACTGGTTGGCTTGTCGCCCCTTTTCTTGGGAAGAGGAGAAGAGAAGCTGAACGCTTTGCAGATACCCGAGGTGTAGACCGCTTGGCTCGTCGTCCCACGGTATTGCTTCTACGTTAGGAGAGAGAGGACACAGCAATGACCCGCGTCCTAGCTTTCTACGAGTCTAGAACTGCTCCAGAGAAGCAGTCCAGCGACAGTTGCTGCCGATGAGACAAGCTCAACATAGAATAGATATATATGGAGAGAAGGGGGAAAGCAAAATAATTAAACAATAAGGGGCCTGCGGCGGCTCAGTCGGTAGAGTGTCGGATTCCCACGCCGGTGACCCGGGTTCGAATCCTAGTCTCTGCCGATTGATACAAGCACCTCTGTAAAAATTACATGTGCTTTGTTTACAAACACACCGCAGACCCCCGTCGTCGATTAGCACCACATGGAAGCACAAACATGGCGACGTTAAATAATAAAAAAAAAAAAAAAAAAAAAAATTAAACAATAAGTTTAATCAAAAGCCGTGATTTATTCTCAAACTTATATCTTAGCCGTATAGTCGTCTCTAGACGTTAATAGGCAAGTTACTTAAGCGAGATTCCACGGGTGCCGACTACCGCGACGGCCGGTCCTTTATGGATTTGCCATGCCTACTCCTCCCACGGTTTGGACGACGCCACTTAGCGGCGGCGCGCGAAATACGGTGGCACGAAAATTTAAAACTCAGTTATTTTAGCTGCGCGAAAGAGCATATTATTGGGCATATAACAATTCCCCTATGCTTTAAAGGTTCTTAAGCGTTATCTGAAGAGACGACTGGTTACAAACTTTTTCTAATATAGGTGATGTGTTTGTGTTTTCGGCGAATTTACAATGTTAAGTGTAAGTGTACTTAGGACCAATTTATTTACAAGGTAGATTTATCGTTCATTTTAATAGTGTTTTGATTACTTCACTGTGTGTTTTTGTTTCGTCGTGTGCTTCAGACACGGTGGTTTATTTTCCGCACAGCGAAGTATATTCACAACGTGGTGACTTCCATGGGATCGTCATCTCTCGAGGCGTATTTAGTCTGCTCCGTAAAGTAGCGGTGTCCTGATCGCTGTCAGGAGTAGCACTCGCCTTAGTGCCTAGAGACAACTTGCTGGTTGCCTGCTGGTGGAGCATCCGCCTGAATGTCCGTGGTTGAGACATACTCCTGAACGTTCGGGTATACGGTAGTTCTCTAACTGCCCTATGGATCGGCGGGGAGCGTGTGCGGGCTATGGGCTTGCACTGGAGCCTGTGGTGCCGATGTGTAGGAGATCAGCTGATCGCTGGCCTTGGTGGGGTTCGGCAATCGACGGATTGTCGTTGGCTGCCTGGTTCTCGCCAGGTAAGGCAGTTCCTGTGGATCGGCGGAGGGCGTGTGCTTTTTATTCTCGCTGAATACAGCTGAGTTATAGCGGTCTCCTGACCACCAGAGGTATGAGGTGACTGCGCGCTGACTGAGTGTACTCGCATGTGTATTCTGCAAGTGTGGCAAGGTTTTGTTAGACCGTTGATGCAGCCTCGTAGCTGCGATACTCAGCAACTCCCTGCATGCTGTTCTGCACTGCTTTGCACGGTTTGCGACCGAGATGCCGATGCGCAAACTTGAATTCCGAAAACGTTTCGGAGTCGCAGACGCGACAGTTGTTTGCTCTGACCGCCTTACCTCGATCATGCTCGAGGAAATTGCCTTACATGCGCCGTCGATAGAGTTCCCACGTTTTTGTGAATCCAATATGGCGGCAAAGCGACTCACGTTTTTTTCCGGTTTGTTAGAGAGAGTTTCGTTTAATGTAATTAAACCCACAGGCACGGCTCGAAGAACCAATGTTCCATAGTGAGGAATTCAGAAATGAATACGTACTCGGTGATGTTTAAGACGTATATTGTAAAGAACTTTAGATACAGTGCTATGGTTATAGATCGTTTTGTAGCAGTGTAGGCGCCGTGATTCAAACGGTTATGCATAGTTACACTCCTGGCCTAGATGGCAGCATGCTCCAACGATACCTCTAGTATAATAATTAATTTAAATGACGCGCTCGTGGCCATAATAAATTATTGAGCCGGATATTGATGTCAGATCGCGTAGTATTTAACGTAGTGGTACTACGTGGGTTATCGGAAAATCTCTATCAATGCTAATTGATAGGGGGATGGTGAGGTGGTGGTTACTTGCCAGAAGCGGGCATAGCCAGAGGATCGAGAGATCGGTCTCGATATAGCCGGAATACTCGCTGCTGGACCGTTCGAGAGTATAGACGTGTTGTAGAACCGTTATTGAATAGACGCTATAGCCATTTTGATTTTTGCAAAGTTGTTAGAAGAGGTGAGCACGTGTTGAGGCGTTGATAAATTAATGAAGTCTAGTGGTTTAAAATTAATAACGGTAACGTTATTAATTATAATTTCGAGCTCTTTTCTTTTCGTGAAATTGATTTGTTGGAGTAAAATACCCAGTACGGTGAGTGGTTTGACTTATGCCTGGCATCTCTTCGAACGAGCGTTCGGCACTCTTAATTTTTATTATTAAGGATTGGTGAGTCTCTCAATTATGTGTTATGCATAATAATTTTCTAGTCGTGTCTCGACATTTTTTAGAACGATTATTATTATTATTATTGCCGAACTTATATTCTTTTCAGGATTTGTATCAGACTGGTTATGCTGCTAGCGTGCTAGGTTATTGCTAATAATAGTGACAGATATATAGATATGGTGGTCGGTTTTGAATATTAATTGATTAACTGTGTAAAAGAAAACTCTAAGTGTTGCAAAGATAATTTAGTAATTGGGGGAATTAATCGCAGCTTGGGGGGCTTATTTTTATTTTACAGGTTAGGTTTCGGAGGTGCGTCAGTGTGACTGCAACGCCATTTTTGGCAACGGCGTGGGTAGCACGCGACCGGACCAGATTGCCCATAAAGCTAATTGATTTTTATTCGCTAATTAAATTGTTCTTTCTTTGATTATTATTTTTTTTTTATTATTATTGTAAACTTTTCTTTTTATTATTAATTAAATAAATTCTGATATTCAATTTGTAATCCTTGGGTACAATCGATTAATTATTTCGTAGTGAGGTCTCCACTTCTATGCATGTAATTAAATATTAAATAAAATTATCAAATTATTAATAACTATTATTATTTTTATTCATCTAGCTCAGCGTTTGTTTTGTCAAGCTCCGGCGGATCTACTTAGCGACCTCCTCAGAAAGAACGAGACTTGTAGGCCAGATCAGTGCTCTTATTATTTAAAATTTAGAGTAAAGATTTTCGTGATATTAGTTAGGAGCGAATAAATTAACAATTTATTAAATAAGTATTATGTCACAATACTTTAGAGAAAAGCAGTAACTAAATATGGTACCATTGACAGCATTATAGTGAGTTTGCTCCCATCCAGAGTTATCGAGGCTCGTTTTTTGATCTTTACTTATAGGAGACATAATTTGTCAAGGTAAATGTAATACCAACGTTTTTCGTGTGTTCTATGGCAACGCTGTTAAATTCGAAACCTATTTTTTCGAATAAAAATGCTAGAAAGTTGTTTGTAAAGTTTAAATTATCATTAGCAAATAGGGTTGCTTCAACCCCTCCCTTCTAAGTAAATGCATGATTCGCCGGGCAATGTATATAAATCTTGATCATTAACCACGAATTGCATTTTATTAATTTATAGCATCGTTAGACTACGGTGTATAACTATATACTTGTATTTTTGCAATCCGTTTGTTATACATTGGATGGTCTAAAGAACTCAGAGAGTCGATCATTGTTTACAAGAATACCTATGACTTTTAAGAAAATAATGTTTTTTTTATAACGAAGAGGTCTTTGCTATTTGTGACTTGAACTTAATTATTCATGCTGAAAAAAGTTTAGGCAAATAATTATGCTACTAGAATTTAAAATCAGTTGCGTCCTAAATAGTAGTAATTTTTTCTAGATAGTCGAACAAGTTATAATTTTTACTTGAAACCGGCTATATTTGGACATTTTTAATAACCTCAATCTTTGATGATTGTTCAAAAACCAGAATAATTTTGAATTCTTGTTCCAAATTCTATCAACAGAAAATTGACAGAGCATAGGATATCAAAATATGAAAGTTATAGCAGTCTCTGTAATGCATTGTTTTACTAACATTTTAAATGAGATCTTTTATAGTTTGCTGTAATTTACTTCAGGTAATATACATACATAGGTATATCATAGGTACTTGTATATAATTTCGTGTGAAAGCTGACATAATGACCTTTAATTTGCGTTGTTCCAGTATTTCTAAAGATATTCTGATCAGAAGTTATGATCAATTGAAATTTATAAGAGAAATTAGGTGATAAATGGAAGATTGCAAAATATGATAATTCTTTCTATAAATTTAAATTGAGCATAACTTTTGACGAGAATGCCCTTAGAAGTGCTACAACGCAAATTCACGGTCTTTATGTCAGCTTTCATACAAAATTATGTACAAGTACCCATGATGGATATTACCTGAAGTAAATTACATCAAACTATAAAAGTTATACTTTAAATTTAAAATGTTAGTAAAGCAATGCAGTATATATATATATATATATATATATATATATATATATATATATATATATATATATATATATATATATATATATATATATATATCGATAATCCGTAATCTTTAAACGACTGTACCTCTTTTAATTGGCATATATTTAAAAGAATAAAAAAATACGTGTCCTTTATTTTTTTATATTCTACATTTCGGACGAATGTATTTTTTTCAGCATAGTCCTAATTGCTAAAAGTTAGAACCCCGTGGTGAACAATGAATCTGAATGTTTTGAAAGTAGCCTTAAAACTCATCCTGCGATCAGAAAGCGATCTCGACACGAAATATCTGCCACTCCTGTAACTTGTACTTCTTTCAAACAACGACTTTAAAAAAAAAACGTGAACCTTCCCACAAATTCTTGAATACTATCCCTGAGCTGACTGCGGAACCTCGACTACAAGCGTGACATGAAACTATTAATGAATAAATGTACAAAGAAATATATGAAAACGACTCTACGTACATGTCAATTCAAGAGTATATAGACGATGTGGGGCAGCAGAATCAATTAAGGGGACAGGCCTAAGTTAAACACAAAAAAAGAGTTTTTTTTACGAGTCCAGAAAACTGTTTATGTTCAAAAGCAATCATTCTCAAAAATTTTATACTATCAATACTTTACATTATTATGTGTATAAAATTATACTATTATAAAACCTCAATATCTTGATCTTACACGTCACAATAAATCATTATTTTCAATACCAAATTTATTAAAGGAACTATGTTCATCACACGATTTAAGGTGACATGATGAACAGATATCTTTTTTCGACGGATATTCAACTCTTTTTGACATGTATTACAGAAAGAGCAAAGCACGTTCTCATTAAAATTTTTCTTAAATTTTTTTATGGAGATCTAATCGATTTTTTGAAAACAATTTTTTAATATTTTTTAAAAAATTGATTAGATCTACGAAAAAGAATAATAAAAATTAACGAAAAAGTGTTACGCTCTTATTGTATTACATATCAAAAGGAGTCGAATTACTAACGACAAAAATGTTGGTTCATCATGTCACCTAGAATCGTGTGAGGAACAAAGTTCCTTTAATAAATATGTTATTGAAAATTGTGATTTATTGTGACGCGTAAGATCAAGTTTTTGAGGTTTTGTAGCCGTCAAATTTAAGATATTATTAAGTATTGATAGTATACAAAATTTCAGAATGATTTCTTTTAAAAATAAAAGTTTTCTGGACTCATAAATAAAAAATTATTTTTTGGGTTTAACCCAGGCCTGCTTCTTAAGGGGTGGTTGGAACCGCTTACAGATTTGTGCATTGAATTTTACATTATTCTAATTTAATTGTCACAATCGTTTCACTGCAATTAAAGATATGCTACATAGCGATTCATAATTATGATTGTTAACGATAACGCTGCGGTTGTAAAATGCGACAGTTGTAATAGCAAACTATGTATGCTCAATAATAATTATGCTCATACTTATATTATTCATGTTTGTTAGTATAACTCTGGCGTATACTGGTATCTCTTTAGCGTTTATCGCCATCATATAGATAGTGCTCACGCAAACACGCAGCACGAAGGCCATCTCGCGATACCGCCCCTCATTCACGTTCCAACATCCTCCCCCCGTTGCGATAGAATACGAGCAACTAACATAAACACCATACAAACTAATATTAGGTAACATTCAACTCTTGATTTGAGAATGATCAATGCACTGTATTAATTATACTTGGAATTTACAAGTTACCGATCGATAATTTAAGTTACATATAGATTGAAATATAGGTGAATAGATGAAAACGAACGATGTGATCGAGGTTTGCGACATCCTTCACTCTTTGACCAATTCTTTGACAGGCAGTATTGGGCACAAGCGCATAACATTACGAAGGTATTCACCTTGCGACGTTTTAATTTTCGCAACCCGCATGATACCATCGCTCCCTAGATACGTCTTGTGTACCACCACCAATGGCCATCGATTACACTGATGATCTTTTTCGATGACAATAACAACCGAATTCTTTAATAGTTCACCCTTTCCCTCGGTCCACCTTTGTCGTCTTTGGAATTCACTCAAATAATTCAAGTGCCAGATCTTCCAAAAATCTTGAACGGTCTTTGTGATGAAACGCCAAATAGTGAGTCTATTGCGCTCTATAATAGAATAATCTCGCTGAGGTAACATGATGATATGACCTATGAGGAAGTGAGCCAAAACCGGTGACGTATTGTGTGCAAGGTAGGTCGAACCCTTGCATGAAATAAACGATTGTGGGCTTCTCCTATAATGAAATCAGTGACATGGTCATATGAAGAGAGTAAAACCGGGTGTGTTTTACCTTCTGATATGCATGCATTTCGCAACCTCCCACCGACGCGCAACACACCGAATTGGTCAAGATACGGATCCAACGCTACCAATTTAACGCTCTTTGCTACCTTTCCCTCTGATGTCCGTTTGATTTCGTCAGCGTACCGTTCGCTTTGAACGATATTCCAAACTCGTCGCTCGGTTTCGTCTTTCTCGGCTCTATTAAGTATTTGAGTCGATGGATTAGGACGAATCGCGATACGCAAGCAATACACAACGACGCGAATCAATTTCGAATACGATAAAATTCTCATATAGAATGGATCATCAGAGCTTGTAACTAAACAAACGGGATTACGCAGTCCCGCTAATTCAGAAGTATGAGCTTTATCTGCAATTGGTCACAGCTCTTGGGATTGATACAGCCACGGAAGGCCGTTGAACCACGCATCGTTTAGGACAAATTCGACGGGTGTTTGTCCTCGAGATGGTGGATATGCAAGGTTGTCATTGCTGCGAACATGCCGTCACTGCACCGAAGTCGACGCTCTGTGTATTTCTGCGACGCGGTTTCCTTCGAAAACCTGCAAATCTGATGGTAATTTCTCCAACCAATGCAGAACGATTTCGGAATCTGTCCATAAAATGTTCCACTGTACAGTAATATTGAGTGCGTCTTGATATGCAGAAAACGAACGTGTTAACACTGCGGCGCCGCATAACTCCAGTCGTGGTATCGATATCTGACTAATCGGTTCTACTCGCGATTTAGCACATGCTAGGCGAATGAGAACGCCACCTTCCGAATAAACTGCTAGTGTCGCAAAACCCGCGGATCTGTGCTTGCTTGTAATTGGGTAACACCAAATGTCGAGGAATCGCGAGTTCCTTTATTAAGTGTAGCTGCGTAATGAATAATTGTCATACAGTGTAAAGCGTCTGTGAAACCGATTCATCTCACCCGATCTTCAGCTTCCAATAATCTTGGATGATCATTTTTAAAGCTAACACCAAAGGACCGAGCAACTCAAGAGGATCAAAGATCTTCCCAATCTGTGAAAGAATCGTGTATTCTGTGGTTTTATTGGTAGAATTGGTGGAGTTGACCGAGTAAACTAATTCATCCGATCGGGACCGCCATACTACTCCTAACGTTTTTGGAGTTGCGTCTGTTTCAGCGAATTCTGTTAACATGAAATCCTTTTGTTCTAAGTTGTCAAGGGCATGCTTATGGTTAGACCCCCAATTACGGATATTGAACCTGCCGCTGTGAAGCAATACGATCATCTCGTCGCGCGTTAGCAAAATTTCTTCGAGAGAATCAACGCCAGTTATCCAATCATCGACGTAAAAATCGCGCGATAACGGGATGGTAGCGCAAGAGAAGCGGGACCTCTCATCAGCAACGAGCTGATGAAGAGTACCATTTGCTAAGCACGGAGCGGCGGAGACCCCAAATGTCAAGGTCTTTAGTTCGAAGGTTTCGACTCGCTCATCCCGGTGGCAGAGCAATCTTTGGTATTATCGGTCACGCAGATCAATCAACACCTGCCGATACATCTGCTCGATATCTGCTATTAAGACATATCTGTAAACCCGAAACCGCAAGAGATGCTCGAACAGATTCGTTTGTATGGTGGGACCCGTTCGCAGAGCTTGATTCAGCGACCGACCTATTCTGATTTTGCAGATGTGTCAAATACAACGCGAACCTTGGTGGTAGTGCTCGTCGGCTTGAGATCGGTATGTTGAGGCATATAGTAACCAGTTATCGGCACTCCCTTAACGCGCGACATGTGTCCTTGATTCAAATAATCTTGGATTACCGCGGAGTGTGCGCGTTGTAGATCGGGATTCGCAAGAAATTTGCCGTATAAAGAGTGAAGTCTACGAACGGCATGAGCTCTAGAGTTCCCGAAGTTGACGTTGAGGTCTATAAACGGCAATCTTACCGTGTATCTAGCGCTGCCGTCCCGCTGACAGTTTTTTGCATAACGTTCCTTGCATTGCATATATCCTTGAGTTCTGGCCGAAACGCCCGCGCAATCTTCGAGTTCTCAGAAGCGAGAGATTTGTCTGTTCAATTCTGACAAGCTGCAGGTTATCGGTCTTTCAATCCCGTTGTCTATCCCTCCGGCGATCAGCCAACCTAACAGCATTTTTAGTAACCGTAGCTCGTAATTTTCTCGGAACAACTCGATTTGTCCAATCGACTAAAGCGCTAACGACGTTCCGGCATTTATAAGTAAATCAACCGTGCGCAGAATGTGGAACTGGAGGTCAGCCAAAGGAATATTAGCCAGAATATTTATCCTCTCTCGCTGAAACACGGTTCTCGGAGTGGAATCGACGATTTTGGAAACTACAAAACAATGGCGGATCACAAGTTCGACTGTCCCTCTAGCTTTTCTTTCCATTTCATTTTACGGAGCCCACTGACATTTTGCTGGGCTAAATTTGCAGCCGCAGTCTCCGGAGTAATTCGATAGTGATGAAATGATTGGTTTAGCAGGTATCTAAGAGAGCGCGAGCCTCGATGCAGCGTCCGTCGGAACATTGAGCGTATACGATCGCGCTCATCATAAGTTGCTAATGTGCTACTCAAGAGAGGGTGCTAAATGCTCTACGATTAGTCATGCTGTTCGATTGTCTTCGCGACGACAAGTGGAGGTGAGCGTACTCGATGTCGCTGCTCTCGGTGTGGTAGATTTCGGGTCCAAGTGTAACAAAATGTTGTGAGGTTTACCGCACCTTTTACAGTGACCGTACCCACATTTATCGCTGTGATTTCGAAGGCAGTTCATGCAAAGCTTGTTGGCCTTGACAAAGTCCTATTGTTGCTACACCGTTAAGGTTCCGAAGCTTGAACATCTCAAGATCGCGTGAGGGCCCTTGCAATGCGAGCAAGCAAGCGCAGTATTCTAAACTTGTTTGGTATTCGAGGGACTTTGTTCGCGAGCGCTATTGGCGTCCAGAGTGCAGAGGCGAAACACAGTCTTCTCTATGAATTTATAGAACTTATCCAACTTTGGTAATTCGTCTAACTCGAGAGATTCTTCCCACGTCTTTCGAATTTCGAAGGGTAAGGCTTTCTCAAGTATGCATATCACTATCGTGTCATATACCATCCCGCCCAACTCTTCGAGTACGTTTAAATTAAATCAAAATACTGATTCCTCATTTTTTAAGTAAATCACGAAAACCGACTGATAACCAAACGCGTCAATAACAAGTGGACAAAGCGCGTACGGAATCGGATATCGCTCCGCAAAATCATCGCGATGCACGAGAGCACATGCCATCGTTAGAGACCCATGCCGATCCACCCGTGCAACAGCAATTCCCGACATCATGAGACCGCACGAGAACGTAATACGACCAAAAATGCCGATCACCCCGTAGAACTCCCAGCAGCACGAATGCGACAAGGGACATACATCGTTTCGCCGAACTACTCGTGTTGCGCGAACAATAAATGCGGCCAGAGACACGAGTCGTCTTGTCAAATTTCTCGTGTCGCACAAGCAATATATGCGGCCCGAGACGCGAATCGTCTTGTCAGATTTCTCGTGTCACACGAGCAATATATGCGGCTGGCCATCTCGCCAAATTTCTCGAGTTGCACGAGCTGCGAATGCGGTTCGAGACACAAGGCGTCTCGGCTAATTTCTCGTATTGCACGAGCTGCAAATGCGGCTGGAGACACGAGGCGTCTCGCCAAATTTCTCGTGTCGCACGAATAGTCACTGCGGTTAGAAAAATGAGCCGTCTCGCTGAAATTCTCTTTTTCTGAAAACATACCTTTTTGCAGTTGATAACTTAAATTCACGCCAAGACGCAGAGGCAACCCTCCTCGCTTCCGGGAAACGACTTTCTCCTTTATCCAGGTGCGGGTCTTCTCCTCTGCCAAAAAAAACCGAAGGTGTCTGAACCGAAGAAACCGACTACGCTTTTGTGTAGGGTCGAATTGCGAAAAAAGCGTGTGTGTGCGTAGGAACCTCGGAGCCGAGCAAAAAAAAATCAAATACGGTTTACGTGCTTCCCCGTTCAAGATCTTATCAGGCCTGCCCCTACCGAATCCTCTGTTTAGCTCCCTCGGCCGCTCGCGGATAGTTGGCCCTCCTACACACATCATGCCGATCGCATACGTACCTATATTACCTGCCATCACACAGCAGCGATCACGCAAACACGCAAGCACGAACGCCATCTCGCAATTCCACGACTCATTCATGTTCCAACATACGTTCTGTAAGTATCGGGAAATAACAGAAGTCCGTTCTATATAAAACGGGCAATAATAGAATCTTTTCTATACGAAATGGCAAATAACAAAAGTCTGTTCTATACAAAACGGCAAATAACACAAGTCTGTTCTATACGAAATGGGAAATAACAGAGGTTCGTTCTATAAGAACGCAAAGTCCATTCTATGGATGTATATGAGAACGTTAAATATTCAATTTTAGTGTTGATACTCGATTTATGTTTTGCTCTCTCATATATATAAAAAGAAATCGTGTACATACGTCGAAGGCAATCATGAGTAAGGAGAAGTTTCAATTAGTGGCTGAACTTCATCTGAGGTCTAAACTTCGGTACCCCAGATTCAAAATGGTCGTCAAACGGCTTGATGATTTATGGCAAGCAGATTTGGTCGACATGAAGACATAATCTTATTTTAATAAAAGACACAAGTATATTTTAACAGTTATAGACGTTTTGAGTAAACTACGTGGGATTATGGCGTTCTTACAAAAAGTGAAAAGCACGTTGCCCAAGCTTTTGCTAAAATACTAAATAAAGGACGCACTATAAAAAAATTGCAGACAGATGATGGCAAAGAATTTTCTAATGTGGAGTTTCGTGAATTAATGAAAATACACAATATTAATCATTACTCTACATATAGTGTCATGGAAGTCTATAAAGTTAAATGTTTTAATCGACCTTTGAAAGAGCATATGTGGAAGAAATTTACTTTAAATGGAAATACGTGGTTACACCTGCTTCTGCACCTTGTAAATGAGAATAATAATGCATTGCACTCTTCGACTCATATGAAACCTGCTCTCGTCGATGATTAAAAGACTCGTAAGTTGCATAAAACTGTGTACAGTAACATAAAAATTACCAGAGCAAAAATTCATGAGTTTTTTCTTTTGAACGGATATAAATTTTATTTAAATCAACAATCTCCTATATTGAAGTACTTGACTTGAAGTACTTACATTAATTTTTTCATGACAAAATAATCAAAAATAATGGCTGGACAGCCGAAGTCCGAAAACGTGTTTCATTTGCGGTGATCATGATACTCGTATCTCGAAAACTATTAAACTGTTTGATTTCAAAGTGCGGTTTACTCGCTCCACGGGATTTGCTTGCGTATGATACGGTGGTATTGTGGTGTGGACCACTCCATGTTCTTCGAGGAATCGGTCTACTATCTTGTTCTTAAATTCCATTCCATTACACAGGCACACAAAGGAAAAAAAGTTCTTGTTCCCGGAACCAAACTAGTATATCTTTATGTTTTCGGGGTCGCTGAATCCGAATCCGGTGACCGTTTGTCTCCATCAGGTCAGGTTCAAGGTCATTTAAAGGTCAAATGATGGAAAAATGGTCAAATCGATTAAAATTATTATTCCTATATATTTTGGGGATCGCTGAAACCAAATCCGATGTTCATTTGATCCGACAAGGTCAAATTCAAGGTTGTTTCAAGGTCAAATTTGTTTGTTCTGCTAAACATGAATTTTTCACTGCAGATACCGAAAGAATGGGAAATTTTACATCTAGATATGTATTCAATTTTTTGATAACATAACCCCCAAGGTCATTTCAAGGTCACTTCATGTTGTTGTATGGAGGAATCATATGAAAATTGCAAAAATCAGAAAATGTGTCTTCACGGGCCTAAACTACTATGTCAATATGTTTTTGGGGTTCCTGAGTTGGAATTCGAGGTTCGTTTGCTTCCAATATGTCAGGATAAATTCCATTTTAAGGTCAAATCCAACAAAAATGTTCAAATCTATTCGCATCATCACTCGGTTATATTTCTGGAATCGCTGGAACGTGCATTTTTTATCTCACTGTTCTACTTCTTCATCGTTTCGCCTTCTTTTATATCGTACTCGTTTATCCTCAAAAGATCTGTGCAAGGGATTTCTCTTGCGTTTTTTTCATTTTTCCGTGCTTTCTCTCTGCAACATCCAACAGAAATCTGCCATCATGTTTTCATCCCATCTACCCTGAAATCTTCGTTCTAGATCTTTGAAATCTTGGTGAAAACGTTCTCCTTCTTCAAAGAGCGTCCGTGGCTCAGTTGGTTAAGGCGCACGCTTTAACTAGCAGATATACGCTTGCTCCAGGGGTCGAGTGTTCGATTCCCGCTGAAGGCAAAACTCGGATTTTTTCTGAGTTGTTTTTCAACGGGAAAAGTACCTTGGACTCCGGCTGTTTCGAGGCGGGTTTTTCCCCGAAATTTTCCTTCAGTGTAGTTCCGGGTTGGATTTGACCTTAAAATGAAATTTATCCTGACATACTGGAAGCAAACGAACCTCGAATTCCAACTCAGAAACCCCAAAAACATATTGACATAGTAGTTTAGTCCCGTAAAGACACATTTTCTTATTTTTGCAATTTTCATATGAATCCTCCATACAACAACATGAAGTGACCTTGAAATGACCTTGGGGGTTATGTTATCAAAAAATTGAATACATATCTAGATGTAAAATTTCCCGTTCTTTCGGTATCTGCAGTGAAAAATTCATGTTTAGCAGAACAAACACATTTGACCTTGAAATAAACTTGAATTTGACCTTGTCGGATCAAATGAACATCGGATTTGGTTTCAGCGACCCCCAAAATAAATAGGAATAATAATTTTAATCGATTTGACCATTTTTCCATCATTTGACCTTTAAATGACCTTGAACCTCACCTGATGGAGACAAACGGTCACCGGATTCGGATTCAGCGACCCCAAAAACATAAAGATATACTAGTTTGGTTCCGGGAACAAGAACTTTTTTTCCTTTGTGTGCCTGTGTTATCAGAGTGGAACGTCTCCGGCACTCCGAAGCGTAGGAAGATCTTCTCTCTGAGTTCCCTTTTAATCGTTTTCGCATTTGTTTTGCTAATGGAGATATACTTCACGCAGCGCGTGAAAAGGTCCATAAATACTAGCAGGTATTCATAACCGCGCGGTGTACCAGAGTTGGAGCCCATAACATTTCAAATGTCCAGCTGTCGGCTCGTCATGTAGAACCTGCATCCGCTTTTCTTTTGGTAGGACTAGCTTCCAAGCATGTTGGTACTCTAAAAGATCTTCAATCGAAGGATCTGATCGATAGTAATATAGTCTGTTGTCAACTATTTTCCAATATGGATGCTCCGTGCGATTGGCGCGAACTTTCGCTTTCATCGCCAGATACTACGCATCACTAGTATCCTCGTCTGGGCAACTGCGATATAATGCGTCTGGCACCCAGTTTTCAATGCCTTTCCTATACTCAACCTCGAAGTTATAGGCAAGCATTTCGAGAGCCCACCGTGCCAAGCGTCCTGTGGGGCGCTGAATTCCTTGTAACCATTTCACACAGGTATGGTCCGTAATAACCTTGAAGTGCTAACCTTCCACATAAGATCGGAACTTTCTTATGGCCCACAGCACTGCGACACACTCTCGTTCAGTTGGAGAGTAGTTCCTTTCAGCTGATGTCAACGTGCGGCTAGCAAAGCACAACACGTGTTCAACCCCATCAAGAATTTGTGTGAGCCCTGCTCCAAAACCAGTGGAGCTAACATCAGTCGGTATACCGACCTGATGGTCAAAAGAGGGAGTATGCAACATTGGAGCAGATGCGATTAACACTTTTATATGTTCAAATGCTATCTGTTGCTCATCGCCCCATACGTACTTGACATTTGATCTAGTCAGATGGGTAAGTGGGTCCGCAATCGTGGCGAAATCATTCAAAAATTTCCGATACCACGATATTATTCCTAGGAATCGTCGAAGCTGTTTAAGATTTTTCGGAGCAGGAAACTCCAATACTGGGGCGATTTTGTCCGGATCCGACAGGAATCCCTCTCGATTCACGAGAACCCCCAAAAATCTAACTTCTCTGTGGCAAAACTCGCTTTTGTCAAGGTTGATGGTGAGACCCGCATCGATAATTCTGCGGAAAACATACTCAAGCCATATCAGGAGTTCTTCGAAAGTCTCTGTTGTTATAATCATATCATCTATATATGAATAGACGTGTGGCTCAAGCTCAGGGCCGATAATTTTGTCACTCAATTCTTGGTACGTGGCGGGCCCGCCCGATACGCCATATGGGAGAGAACATAATTCGAAATGGCCAAGGCCTGGCACCATAAATGCAATCAAGTGTGCAATCATTAACCCGATAATTAGCAAATGTAGTATTTTGCGATTGTCGCGTTGACTCAGAATACTGAGGCATTCCCCTCCCCCTAGTCTCTGGCCGGGTTGGGAGTGTCTGATCACGCTGGCGAGCTATCGCTGTTTTTCTCTCTTTCGTTTGTTGAAGGACTGATATAAAACTCGGGGTGTTTGCGATAAGTTGGGAACCACCCACTCTTGCAGCTTCTTCCTCTTGTGCCCTTGTATCGTCATTTAGCTGGTAATTGTCCTGATATAGTAGGTCGAGTGTGTCTTGAAAGGCAACACCTCTGTTGCTTTTGGGCTTTGTTTCTAGCCCCTGATGCCTATTCGCTGATTCGCTCTTTGTCATTGTCTCAAAGCGCAGCCTTGTACTCGTAGCTAGTTCAGCAGCATTCTCTCGCAGTTCTTTTACTTGGGTACTGTATTCTTGTACCAATGCCTGTGTGGTTACTATTTCGAGTGCTACGGCTCTTGGAACGGGGTATGACGTGCCATTTGATAACGTCATCATCACCATATTTAGATTAGCAATCATATTCATAGATTGTCTCGTACCCGTCGAAAATACTGTAGTCGGGTTACTTGTTTTACCCGATCCCCCTAAGCCAGTTGCTGTAGCAGTTGTCCTTGTTGTTTTGGTACTCGTTACTGCCAGCGTTCTCGGCGGTACCGTAGTATTAATTGGCTGGATTT